>CM012450.1:3534246-3894266 GCA_003999625.1 Oryzias javanicus
TAGTTTAATATCTTTTAAACTTTACAAAAAGACAGACAGAAGATGACAGCCAGCCAACACCCCACCCCCACCAGCTGCAGTCACACATGCAAAATGACCTTGATCGCTTATAGAATTTGTTACGTAGCCCTGAAAACCCAAGCTGGCTAATTGGCTAAAATTAATGGCAATAAGTTAATCTATGGCTTATTTATATTAAAAAGTAAGAGTAATGCAGACAATCCATTCCACTTCTATTTGTGTTCAGAGGGAAGTTCTCCAGTAGTAGAAACGCATTTAAATATATATAAAAATTTTATACAGTAAGTGTAATAAAGCCACAATGATCGTTTGACTTGGCTTTTCTAGCATTTTATTTTTATACTTTCAAATATAGCAAACACTTATTAGGTCAAATAATATCTTACAAAAATATAGAAGCCCTCAGATAAATCAATACATACACACCACATAAAAACATTAACATAAATCCACTCAACACATAAAAACCCTCACATAGCAGCAGCACGCACTCAGCAGGTTTCCAAACTGTTAAAAGTCTTATAGCTAACTTTGCTACTATTATCTACCTAGTTACACCTCACAATCCAACGTCCAGCTTCATAATAAGGAATCCACACAAACACAGCTTCTTTCTGGGTCATAGCTGCTCTGATCTCAGATTTCGGCTCAGTATTTTAAAATATTGATTAAGAGAAAGAAAAAGAACAACCAGCGCTGAACAATGAAAAAAAACGTGACATAAAAACAACAAAAGCTAACAAGCTGCCCCACTAGATGTAGGTAAGTGACTAAAATTTTCAAATTCATTGGATTGCCATGTCATTGCAAAGGTCTGGAAGAGACCATTCCAACGGTATAAAGATCATTCAGATAGACCAAAGTATAAAAAAGTTACAGCTCTTTAAGTGACGACAAGTAGGCCAAAATTTTATTCCTGAATAAACAGCAAAAACATGATATTTCTGTGACCCAAAATAAAAATGAGTGTTTTTAAAGTGTCATAACTTTCTTATTACTTATCCGTTCCATGAAAATGAGGCATCATTGGAAAGCTAGTAAAAAGAACTACAAGAACAAAATGACAATTTCTGAATACAATCAATATTTATTTCCACATTGTCAAATAATCACAGATTATCAATATAATTAAGACATTAATACGATTAAATCTGAAGCAAACAGATGTTGCGGGGCAGAGTAAATCTTCAGTTAGACATAAAATTACTTTGCATTAAAAATACACTTTTCAATCGGACATTTTATTTATGCAACATTTTTTTTTTTACATTTCAATCAAAAAATTCACAGAGATTCCGAACTTTAACTGGAAAAATTAAAGTTTCCAGAGTATTAAAAAGAAAACAAATTTGAGTTCACTAGTCTTAAGAAATTCCCCATTTATGAATTTAAAAGAAAACCAAAAAGAGAGGAAAATATTGTCACTGTTATGCATATCTTAAGAAATAACTAAATCATCACAGATCAAATCAGCAGCAAGGGCATGTACAGGGATGTCAAAGTCAACTGCGTCCTCAGATGTTTCATTTTGCCCTCAGTATCCAATTGCGTATGTTCCACCAGCCTTCTTTTCAGTTTTGAATCTTTCCATTATAGACTGTTTTTGATTCTGTTTGTTCATCATACCAAACATGGCAAATCAGACGGCCTACAACTCTACCTAAAAGAATGTCATGGACACCTTGGATAACAGTTTCATCCACATGAGGAAACTCTTTGAAGATGTCCAATTTTGGATTTTTAAGCATTTTCTCAACTTTTTTTTCTTTCAGAAACTGCCTTCTTTTGTGTTTTTATGGCAATTCTGTGCATAATTTCTTCTCTTATTTCACTGAATTTCTTGTGATTGATTTGACGCTGTTTTCGGGCGAGAGAAATTGATGATTTTGACATATGTTCTCTCTTCTCAGAGTCAATATTATAAAGATAGTTTACATTTTGTTTTTTGGGCCCTTAGCTTAGATGAAATAAAAGAAACGGCTGCATTCGGAGCACGGCTTTTTGCTGCAGAGAACTGAATTGAACTTTATTAATATCCCAAGGGATAAATTTATCTGTTATGGCGCCCATATATCTAAAACATTTTACAAACATAAATATTCTTATGAACATAAATATACATATGAGTAATACACACCTATCTACAATAACTATATACTGTACAATACTATACAAAACTATACAACACAATACTATACAGTACAATACAATACAATACAGTACAATACAATACTATACAATACTATACACTACAATAATATACTATACAATACTGTACAATAATTTTATATACACATATTAACCTATTAAAATAAATAAATAAATACATACATACATAAATAAATTCAAACCTTTAAACAGCAGCGTTGTGCAGTCTGATGGCTGTGCAGAGGAATGATCTGCGGTAGCGTTCATTTCTACACTGGGGGTGTCTCAGTCTGCTGCTGAAGGAGCTTTTCAGCCCCATCAGAGTCTGATGCAGAGGGTGAGAGCTGTTGTCCATGATGGATCTGAGTTTGGACAACATCCTCCTCCACAGAGTCCAGCGAGCAGCCCAGGACAGAGCTGGCCCTCCACACCAGCTTGTTGATTTTCTTCCTGTCCCGGTCAGAGCAGCTCGCCTCCCAGCAGACAACAGCGTAGAAAACAGCAGAGGCCACCACAGAATCAAAGAACGTCCTCAACAGATGTCTGCACACCCCAAAGGACCGCAGTCTCCTCAGGAGGTGGAGTCGACTTTGACCTTTCTTGTAAAGGTCGTCGATGTTGTGGGACCAGTCCAGTTTGTTGTTCAGGTGAACACCCAGGTACTTGAAACTGTCAACAGTGACTATTTCATCTCCCTGGATGTTCACCGGTGTGTGGGTCACCGTCCTTCTACAGAAGTCGATCACCATCTCCTTGGTCTTGCTGGTGTTCAGACACAGGTGGTTGTTCTCACACCAGCTCACAAAGTCCACGATGACCGACCTATACTCTGCATCGTCTCCCTCAGACACACAGCCCACAATAGCTGAATCATCAGAGTATTTCTGCAGATGACAGCTGCTGTTGTGTAGGTGAAGTCTGAGGTGTAGAGTGTGAAGAAGAACGGTGACAGTACTGTTCCCTGAGGGGCTCCAGTACTGCAGACTACCACCTCAGAGACACAGTTGTGCAGACGCACGTACTGTGGTCGGTCGGTCAGGTAGTCCATGGACCATCCCACCAGTCGCTCATCCACTCCTGCTTGCTCCAACTTCCCTCGTAGCAGTCCAGGCTGGATGGTGTTGAAGGCGCTGGAGATGTCAAAAAACATCATTCTCACACCGCTCCCAGCAGTCTCCAGGTGAGTCAAGGCCCGGTGCTGCAGGTAGATGATGGCGTCTTCCACCCCGATTCTTGGCCTATAGGCGAACTGCAGCGGGTCGATTGTGGTGCTCACCACAGAGAAGATGCTTGAGGACGAGCCTCTCCATGGTTTTCATGATGTGGGAGGTGAGGGCGACCAGCCTGTAGTGGTTCGGCTCCTTCGGGTGCGATGTCTTCGGAACCGGAACCACACAGGAGGTATTCCACAGGAGAGGGACCTTCTCCAGGCTCAAGCTCAGGTTGAAGATGTACCGGAGTACATCACAGAGCTGACCCGCACAGCTCCTGAGCAGTCTGGGGCTGATGCCGTCTGGTCCTGCAGCTTTCTGGTCTTCAGTCGCTCCAGTTCCCTCCTCACCTGGTCCGATGTAAAGGAGAGGGGGGAGTGGAGGTCAAAGGGGAGCTGGTGATGTGGTCAGTTGGAGTGGGGCAAAGACAGGAAAATGGAGCTGTGAAGATGACCAGGGCGCGGTGGAGGTAGATGGTGGATGGAAGACATGTGAAGAGGTGGGAGGAGAGATCGATGCAGAGGGGGAGGGGTTAGAGTCAAACCTGTTAAAAAACAGGTTTAACTCATTGGTCCACCGCTGGTCTCCATCAGGTCTCACTCTGGTGTTCCTCTGTCCAGATCCTGACATGTTCTTCAGTCCTCTCCACACCTCCTGTGTGTCGTGCTCTTCCAGCCGCTCCTCCAGCTTCCTCCTGTAGCTGTCCTTGGCCTGCCTGATCTTATGCTGGAGTTCTTGTTGAACGTTCCTCTGCTCCTCTCTGTCCCCTGAAACAAAAGCCCTCTTCTTCTTCTGGTTCAGCAGGGCTTTAAGCTCAGGGGTCACCCACGGCTTGTTGTTGCTGAAGCACCGAACCCTTCGAGTTGGCACAGTGTTCTCCTCACAGAATTTAATCTAGTCTGTAATGCAGTGGGTCAGACCGTCGATGTCATCTCCATGAGAGCTGCAGAGTGTCTCCCAGTCTGTGGTCTGGAAACAGTTCTGCAGACTCTCCATGGCTTCATCCGTCCACACTTTCACAGACTTCTTCTGTGCCAGCTGTCTTCTCACCACGGGGATGTAATTTGGGAGCAGACGCACCAGGTTGTGATCAGAACGTCCAAGCGGGGGGAGGGGAGTGGAGGTGTATGCATCTTTGATGTTGGCATACATTAAATCCAACGTCTTCTTCTCCCTGGTCAGGCAATTCACGTACTGAATAAGTTAGGGGAGAGTGGCAGATAAGGAGGCGTGGTTAAAGTCCCCGGTGATGAGCAGGAGGGACTGCGGGTGACGGGTCTGCATCCGGGTCACCGCGCCGTGCAGCAGCTCACACGCAGCAGCAGCGTCAGCAGAGGGAGGAATGTACACGTTAAACAATATAACATGAGAAAACTCCCTCGGGAGATAGTACGGCCGCATGCCCACAGCCAGAAGCTCCATGTTTGCAGAGCAGAGCTGTTCTTTAGTGCAGATGTGCGCCGGGTTGCACCACCTGTCATTGACATACACCGCGAGCCCCCCCCCCTTTCTTCTTTCCGCTCTCCGCCTCACTCCTGTCCTCGCGCAGAAGTTTGAACCCGTCCAATGAGACCACAGAGTCTGGAGTCAGTCCATTCAGCCAGGTCTCCGTGAAGCACATGATGCTGCACTCCCTGAACTCCCGCTGCAGCCGGATCAGCGCGGAAAGCTCATCGATCTTATTGGACAGAGAGCGTACGTTACCCATGATGACAGATGGCACGTTGGGCTTATATTTCCGTCTCCTCTCCTGGAGCTTTCGTCCAGCTCTGCAGCCTCTTCTCTTCCTCCGGATCTCTTTGGGAATGTCCAGTTTCTCCCCGTAGAGAAAGGCAATGTTGCGCAGAGCCATCAGCTGATCACGGGTATACAACAAACGTGCCATTGCTAAGTGCGTTACAAACAAAAACATGACCGAAAAAGTCCAGATAAAAAGTAATAAATAGGGAAAAATAACAGTATAGAAAACAAATAAAGGTGGCAAAAAGTAATCCCACCCATAAGAGTTGAACAAAAACTCTAACCAGCAAGAAAAACGATCTAAAAAAATCTAAATGATCTAAAAAATCGCGGAGGTGCCAAAACAAGCAGCCGTTCGAACAGCGCCAAGGAAACATGCGCTAATGCGCAAGAACATGCCCATTACTGCCTCAGCATCAATGTTGTGGCAACGAGCTGACTCAGTTTCTTTAGTTAAGACTTAAGCGTCTTTGAGTATCTTATAAAAGCGCTATATAAATAAAATGTATTATTATTATTAAGACTTCAGTAATGTCCAGACTGAAATAACGACTGTACTGTCTTTCAAGCACTGCAACAATCTTAACCAAGCATTCTCTCATCATAGTAGCAAAGAGAGACCTATCAGCTGGCTCCATCTGGAGTTTTGGCAAAGACAAATCCTGTATTTCATCACCAAAAAAGTTTTTTTTCAAGACTAATGTTTCCAAAGAAACCTCAGAATAGGATTTCATAGTTTGAATTACCTTTCTGACAATGTCGATAACATCAACATGACTCACAGTCTGCAGTAAAAAATTTTGTAAAAAATTTTGACATCCAAGGTCCAGACAAAAATTTTCCAAGTAAACCCAAAACTTGCATTTCCACTTTGCCAGTAGCTGAACTAAAGTCAGAGAAAATGGTAGACTGCAAACCACCGCATGAAACATTTCCAGTAGAAAAAAAGTTAAAGAATACATCATAGTGGCACATCAGCTGTTCACAAATACCAAAAAGTACATGTAACCAGTTTCCCCTGTATCTTGGAAGAAGGCCTTTAGGCAATCCTGACTTTTCTAAAAATGAACAAATCCCCTGGGGTCACCTTTGCCGTCTTTGTACCTGAATTTGTTGATAGCAAGGAAAAGATTTGCAGCAATGCAGTCGTTTCCAAAAAGACTGCTCTTGACTGTCTCATCACTCTTCAGAGTTGATCTGCATGAACTGGCTATCGTTTCTAAGGGATGCAGATGACAATTCAATTCATTAAATGACACCCCCCATGCCTCTGCTAATTGACGAATAGTAGAGTGATTGACTGCAACACGATAAGTCAAAGTATGTTTTATGTTGCCGATAATGGTTTTTCTGATATTTTCGAAATTACAATCATAAATTTTTGTGTAAACATCTGATACTCGATCAAGTGACTGTTGAATTTGGAGCTGGTAATCTTCTGCTGTTCCTCCAGGCAGGAGGTCAAGGGACATAATTAAACAATCTGTGCCACTAGTGAAGTGAATTTCATCCTTCAACCTTTCCTGGGTTGTGGCATCAAAACTCATTGTGAGGTTTTCATTATTTAATAAAAACTCTGCCATCTGAAAATCTGAAACAACACCCAAATCCCTAACCATTTGTTCCACAGTTGAGCGATGGGGGACACAATCAATTTTAAAACCTGACCCCTGTGCAAATTTCTGAATGAGAATGGGGACACTGCTGGTAGGCACATTATTTGAAATGTAGTCATACACTACCATTCTAAGGTCAAATGGGTAGTTTCTACCTTCTCTTTCAAAGATTTTGGACTGCTCATTTTTAATCAACTGAATTTTTTCCTGCAGAACAAAATTCTCATTTTCCAACTCTGCAATCTTTTACTTTTTGTAGTTTAACCGTTTCCTCTATATCATGCCCCTGTGAATCATCACTTTCACCACCATCAGGAGATTCAGCAACCTGTTTGCTTTTATGATACTGTTTTAATTGGATGTGCTTTTTTTTCTCATAAGCCAACTCCCTTCTTAACTTGTCTAAATCAGCAATGTCACCTCTGCTCCTGATCTCTTTCCTCAACAGAGTTATAACTGCATTCTTTTTGGCAATTATATGTTTTTTTCCGATTTAAGTCCTGATTTAGGTATTTCTGTTTGATTTGAATTGCTCCTGCAAAGACTTAACAGATTCCTTATATTTTTTCTTCATGTCAGAACTAGTTTTTGTAACAAAGTTCAGTCTGTCTCTTTTCTATGTTTTACGTGTTTCTCTTTTTTTTGTGGTTCACCTTTTCTTTTCTTCCTCTGTGCAGGCTGACTGTGGCTCCTCCCAGCTGATCTCCACCCTCTCCTGATCTCTGTGGAGGAGTCCACAGCTGTCTGCACTTAGTTGATTTAGTTTGCTCTCTATTTAAGCTGAGGTCCTCCTGTGTTTGGTGTTGGTTCGTTTTGTATGTTTCCCCCTGCACTTTTGAGCGTTTTTGGTTATTGTATCTTTGCAGCTCGTTAAGTTTTCCCTCGGTTGAGGTGATTTTTTGTTATTAAACACTACTTTTGTTAATTTTTGAATTTGTTTGATCCCTGCATCTGGGTCTCGGTCTCCTGATCCGTGACATTACGAACCAACCATGACAGACCCAGCAGGGCACCGTCAAGCATGTGATGTTCCACTCCCCCCTTCCCAAGAAGATTTTTTTGTCAGGAGAAATTGCAGATGCGCAACTGCATGACTGGTATCTTGGAGCTTCATGGCCGCCTATCTCGTTTGGAGCAACCACCACCACCACCACGCCAAACAAGACTGGGGCCTCTAGAACCTTTTGAAGGCAGCGCTGAGGATTGTCAACCTTTCCTCGCTTCATGTTAGCTCCAGTTTGAGTTCAACTTGGGTGAGTTCCCGACTGAGGAGAGTAAAGTTGTCTATGCTCTAAGTTTTTTAAAGGGAAGAGCAAAGCGGTGGGGGCTAGCTGAGTGGAGCAGGGCAGCGGACCATTGCCGTTCCTTCAGAGCATTTTCTGCCAAGCTCCTGAGTGTCTTCAACCCTTCCACACCTCATCGTGCAGCAGCTTCCCAACTGCTTCGGCTTTCACAAGGCTCTCAAACTGTTCCAGATTTTGCAGTGGAGTTCCGAACCCTAGCTGCCAGCACAGTTTGGACCGGTGAGGCACTCGTGGATGTCTTCTATCAAGGTCTCTCCAGTTCTCTCAAGGACGAGCTTGTGGCTCGCGGTGTTCCTGACGACCTGGAGTCTTTGATCGACCTGATCGTCGGATGAATGAGAGGAAGCACGAGCATAAAGAACGTCGTGGGAGGGCATAGGTCTACCCACCCATGTCGACGGCTGCTCAGGCTTCCCCCTGTCGTTGCAGTCCCAGCATGCTTGCATCCTCCATGCCACCTCCAGAGCCTATGCAGCTGGGATCCAGTCGTCTGTCTCCAGCTGAGCGACAGAGACGCATGGGGGGACGTTTGTGTCTGTACTGTGGGGAGCCTGGGCACATGATCAGGAACTGTCCATCAAACCCCAGGGCTCGCCAGCAGGAGGGCAACTGGTGAGCCGTGTTTCTGTTATCTTGCCCTCTAGACCGACTAACACAGTCCTGCTGTCTTGTGATGATCGGCAGGGTGAGTTTGACACACTCATTGACTCTGGTTCTGATGGTGACTTAATAACCCTAGACGTGGTGCATAAACTGAAGATCCCTTTGGAGCCTCTGGACTCTGCTCTAACTGTCAATGCCATTAACGGGACCCTAATTCACCAGGTTTCTGCACGCACCGTCCCTGTAAAAGTGACTGTGTCCGGAAACCACTCTGAACATTTGTCTTTTTATGTGGTTGAGACCATGAGTCCTCCTGTTGTTCTAGGCTTTCTCATATTGAGTGGGTCTCTGGTCGGGTGCTGTCATGGAGCCCTTATTGCCTCTTGAACTGTTTAAACGCAGCTTCTGATCGCTCTTCAGTCCCTAATCTACCCCGTCCAGAACCTCCAGATTTGAGTACTATTCCTCTGGAGTATCATGACTTAGACGTTTTCTGTAAAACTCGGGCTAAATCACTTCCGCCCCATCGTCCCTATGACTGTCCAAGTCAAGTCAAGTAGGGTTTTATTTGTCAAATATGCTCAGTACAGGCTATACAAAGCACAGATGAAATTTCTTCCTCTCCTCCTTGGTGCAAACAGCAATACTAATTACAATAATAAAACTAAAAATATAAGTATAAACAGTATATGTACAAAATTTACAATATATAAGAAGAACTGAGTGAGTTGAAAATAGTGCAAAAGCAAAGATAATAAATTATTTTAAAGTGACAGTGTTCATTTGCATATTGTAATCAGCTTGTAGCAGCAGGGGGTGGGGGCAGAGAGGGGAGGACTGGGAGGGAGTTGAGCTTCCTGATGGCCTGGTGGAGGAAACTGTCCCTGAGCCTGCTGGTCCTGGCCCGTAGACTTTGCAGTCTCCTCCCTGATGGCAGGAGGCTAAAGTGGCTCTGGGAGGGGTGGGATGGGTCACCTGCAACCCTGATGGCTTTGCGGGTAAGGCGGGAGTCATAGATGACAGATAATCCAGTGAGAGGGACACCAATGATCTCCTCAGCTGTTCTCACAATGCGGTGCAGAGTCTTCCTGCAGGACGCAGTGCAGGCTCCGTACCACACAGTGATACAGCTGGTCAGGATGCTCTCAATGGTTCCACTGTAGAAACTCTTCATGATGGGAGGAGGAGCTCTGGCCCTCTTCAGTTTGCGAAGGAAGTACAGGCGTTGCTGGGCTTTCTTGGCTAGTGCTGCAGTGTTGTGGTTCCACGACAGGTCCTCTGAGATGTGCACACCCAGGAACTTGGTGCAGCTCACTCTTTCCACTGCAGCTCCATCGATGGTCAGTGGGGCGTGCTGGGTGTGAGCTCTCCTAAAGTCCACAACCATCTCCTTCGTTTTCTCCACATTCAGGTGGAGATTGTTCTCCCCGCACCACGAAGCCAGCCTGCACACTTCACTCCTGTAGGGGGTCTCATCATTGTTGACTTCCCCAACCAGCCTCGTCATTCGTCTGGGAGCCGGACCTTGTGAGGGGGGGTTATGTTATGTTTTACGTGTTTCTCTTTTTGTTTGTGGTTCACCTTTTCTTTTCTTCCTCTGTGCAGGCTGACTGTGGCTCCTCCCAGCTGATCTCCACCCTCTCCTGATCTCTGTGGAGGAGTCCACAGCTGTCTGCACTTAGTTGATTTAGTTTGCTCTCTATTTAAGCTGAGGTCCTCCTGTGTTTGGTGTTGGTTTGTTTTGTATGTTTCCCCCTGCACTTTTGGCCATTTCTGGTTCCTGTATTTTTGCAGCTCGTTAAGTTTTCCCTCTGTTGAGGTGATCTTTTGTTATTAAATACTACTTTTGTTAATTTTTGAATTTGTTTGATCCCTGCATCTGGGTCTCTGTCTCCTGATCCGTGACACTCTAAGCGTTCTGCATTTTGGTGTTAAGGGAGTCCTCTGCGATGTTCGTACAGCAGATGACGGCATAGTACTCGTGCTTGGCTCTTCCTCAGTAGTGACCTCAGAAGCAGTTTTAGGTGTCAAAGAAGTTTGAGTTGTGGATGGCTGAGACAAGTCAGATGCAACAGATGGGGCCTCATGACGTGAAGGCTGAGCCAAGGTGTAAAGAGAAAAATCTTGGCTACACACATCTTGAAAATTTTCCCTGTCACTTTCACAGCCTAAATTTGTGTATTTTCTGATAGTGCGATTGAGCAGCTGAATAAACTGCCATGGTTTTACAACACAGTCAGTTCCCAAGATTTTTGATAATTCTTTGATTGAGGCACTAACAGATCGCTGGTTTTGAAAATAAATCTGTAGAACATGCCCGTTCTTCAAGGGTGGGGAGGCTGGGATGTAGTGCTTGTAGTGCTCGGCAACAAATGTGGCTGCAATCCCAGGCCTCCGGTGAACCTTCTTAGGGGCCATGGAGTCAGAAACTGAAAGAACAGAAAATATGAATGAATATCAATGCTGCAGATAAAATTTTCACAGAAAATATGAAAACTGATGATTAGAGTTTAAAAAAAAGGTGTCTGCAGTGTGCAAAAATATAAAAGTAGTGGGTAAAAATATTAAAATATTTGTAAAATTCCTGATGTTTAGTTTATTAAAAACACATATTTTCTTAAAGATACAGCATTCTAAAAGTATTATATTCAGGAATGTTCTCATAAATGTTTGTATTCATTGGTTGCAGCTAATCAGCTTGCTAGAAACCAGTCACGTGACCGCATGCTCTTTGTTGTAACCTCGGAAGAGCCCAAGAAAATCCTAAATCATCAAAGTCATCCGATGATCAAATGAAATGTAACTATTCTTTATTCATAAAAATTTTTCTTGTAATATCAAGCTACCATTTCACAGAAAACGTAGATAATAACTGAATTATGAAAAAGTATGCAGGACCAAAACGGTCAGCATTTATCCATCATGGAGGACATTCGCTACTCGGACAACACGGACTGCGAATCAAAAAAAGGTATCTGCTAAGTCATATTTTTACATGAAATTTTCAGGAGATGGAAAAAACAAGCATACAAATCGACTAGTACAAAAATTAAAAAACTAACTTACCTTCAGAAACTGACGTCTTGTTTTGTCGAGCAAGATTTCCGCCGGCAAAATTTCCAACATGGATTGAAAAGTTTTGAGAATGTTAAGGACAAATTCATAGACGAAGTTATTACCAGAGTTCCTGATTTCACACTACCTACCGATCAAGTGGTGTTTAAGCAAAGAGAGCGTAAATGCTGCAGCCGCGCGAAGGTCTGATCAGTGATCTGGCAGAAACTTCCGGTAGCTACGCCCCTAATGCGCGCGTCCCTACTAGATGCTACTCAAGTTAAAACTAAAGCCAGTGAGATCTGAATCCCGCTCCCCCCTCGAACGCTAGCCACGAAGCACCTCTCAGCTAACCCATCTCAAATAAACGTTCATCAAACACACCAAGCCGTTATACAGTGTACAGCCCACGGGAAAAACTTGTAAGAACGAAGCTGGACTTTTAAGAAGATTCCTCAGTGAACCTTACGGCTAAAGCTAGCTAGCCGTCTTGCTAGCTTCACAAGACGGCACAGTCCTTTGATGTCACGGTAATCCACCACAAAAGTGACTCAGACGAAAATCACCATCAATTCCACAAATAATACATTCATTTACACAGCAGCGCGAAAATCACAAAGCACAAACATTGTTTTAAAAAATACTCTTGAGCATTTAGGCTAAACAACAGACTTACCTCGACGTCTAGATGTTCAGTCTGGGTCAAAGATGGCGCCTGCAGAAACAGAGAGGGGGGAAGGGCGTATAGAAAACTCACAGATAAAACAGAGATAAAAGTTAACCCTGTTTGGTCCGAGTGTCCTCCGGGCAGAAGATATTCTCTGTTCAGCAAAACAGCTGCTTTTCTGGATTCAAATCCAAGGAAAACCCTTTCTCACAGATGTCTGGAAAAAAACCATCCGGTTCCTCTGAAGCAAACAGTGAAAAGGGGACGAAGAAGAGGTCCACAAGATGGTTCACGAGACCTCAGCCAATCACAGGCAGCTACGCCCGGCCACAGCCCATAGAAAGTGGGAGAAACCACTTTTGTAAACAAAACAAAATAGCGAACCAGACTGTTGGCAGGTTCTGAATTTCACAACGGTCTGGCGTGGAACCTGGACTATTGTGTCAAAAAGCACCGCAATAAAGTTTTCATTCTATCAGATGAAATCACTGCCACAAACAATTCTCTCTTTCTGAATCCACTCTCAGCCACAGTCACAGCTGAGAGTGATTGCCATATTTATTAAGACACACCCACATCAACAAAACCATCATCGCCAAACAAACAGGAAATAAGAACTGATTTCAAAATAAAATACACATAAATGCAGGAAATAACTGGTATTTGGGATCACATTCTAACACCCCCACTTGATCCCATAATACCTCGTTCTTGACAAACATTCAAAGATATCCAAACACAAATTTTTGAAATTTTTCCAACATGAATTTTGTTGTAGGTTTAGTAAACAAATCTGCCACCATCTGTTCTGTTGGACAGTACTCCAGAAGTAACTTTCCACTATTTACAGTTGATCTGATGAAGTGGTATTTTATGTCTATATGTTTACACCTCTGTCTTTTAAGTGGATTTTTTGCTAATGCTATTGTACCTTGATTGTCTTCATACACCTTTGGAAGTGCATATTGCTGTTTGTCCATTCCTTCTAACAGTTGGGTTGGATACAAACATTCCTGAATGGTTGCTGCCAGGGCTATGTACTCTGCTTCACATGTAGATAGTGCTACAGTGGGCTGCTTCTTTGTTTTCCAGGAGACTAACGGTTCCTCTTTACAAAGACTTACACAATAACCTGTTGTACTGCGTCTGTCTTGTACATCAGAAGCCCAATCAGCATAACTATAGGCTTTGATACCAAGATCTTCACTTTTTCTGAAATACAAAGCCTTATCACTTGTCTTTTTCAGATATCGCAAAACATGTTTTACCGTGCTCCACTGTTGTGTTGTGGGCTTACTAAAATACTGTGATAATTTGCTGACAACAAAACTTAAATCAGGTCTGGTGCACACAGTCAGGTATATGAGGCTTCCTACTGCTTCCCTGTACATAGTAACATCACCCAGTACTTCATCAACAGTGTAATCCAATTTCTGTTCACATGGTGTGGTTCTTGGCTTACAATCATGCATTTTAAACCTCTCCAAGATTTTTTCAGCATATCTTTTCTGTGACATGGACACAGTCATCTCTTAGGTCAAAATCAATGCCAAGAAAATGTCTTAGTTTTCCCAAGTCTTTCATTTTGAACTTTGCTGTAAGCATGTTCGTCACAGCATTCAATACATGTTCATCACTTGCTGCAATGATTACATCATCTACCCAGATTATCAAGATAACCTTGTCATGTACAGTTTCCTTTGAATAAACACAGTGATCAGCTTGGTTTTGTTCAAAATTATTCTCAATTAAATAATCATGAAACACTTTGTTCCAGTTTCTACCAGATTGTTTTAAACCATACAGTGATTTTTTTCAATTTGCAAACCAACTTTTCATTTCATAAATATTGAACTTCGTACCGTCTCTGTGGATCAACACGTCCTTCCTGTTTTCGAAGATCACCGTCTGTGACTCTTCTCATGACAACACAGGTCGGTTTTTGCAACGGGCGTTTATTTCTCTTCTGCACGTCCAACTTCGTGCCTTCACTTTCTTTACGCCGTGAAAACTATGAATAAAGCATTACAACATTTAAAGAAATAAACTTGATAAAACAATACAAAGTCATACAAACAAAAAGCACAAAAATACCTCGTTTCCGCTTGTCAATAAAAGAGTCTCTTGGAGTCCAAAGCATCGTGCCTGTAGCTCTTTCTTCCAGCATGAACTTCTGCTTTTGGGCTAAAACTGCGGCCAACATCAAAGGCTCAAATTCTCGCGAGAATAATCATATTGCTCTGAGCATACTTAAACCAAAATTCACGGTACAGTTCCAAAAAACAAATCAAACCACAAGTTTTACACACTTCAAAAAACCCATGAAAACAACAAAAAATACATCATTCCAACCTGCACTTACACTCCCACCAAAATCACTCTTATAAAGATAAAATGAGATTTTCAAGTCAAACCACTTATGTGAATGTACTGCCTTCAGTTTTTCACTCTGCTTCTACAAGTGTGACAACTTTATGTACTGGTCTATCTAAGTGAAGTAATCTAGTGTGAGATTTTCCTTTGTTCTGTGTAGTCTCACTGACTAGTAGAGTTAACTTTCTTACTATGCCATCTTCACTAGGAAAGGTCTTCAAGACTCTAGCAAGCTTCCACTCATTTCTTGGTGTGTTTTCATCTTGTAGAATCACGATATCATTCACCTTCAAATTTCGTGATGGGTTTTGCCATTTCTGACGTTGCTGAAGGTTTAGCAAGTACTCTCTCTTCCATCTCTGCCAAAATTCATTGGCTAGAAACTGCACTCTTCTCCATCTTTTGTGCAGATATAAATCCTCTCTGCAAAATTGTCCAGGAGGTGGCAGTATGACCGAAGATTTCATCGTCAGTATATGGTTTGGTGTAAGTGGCTCTGGTCCGGTGGGATCATTCAAGTGTTCCACAGTTAATGGTCTGCAGTTGATTATAGCCATTGTTTCATACAGAAAGGTTCTCAGAGATGTAGTGTCAAGTCTGTTTCCTGTCTTATCAAGCATGACTGTGAGAATGCTTCGGATTGTTCTTATTTGGCGCTCCCAAACTCCCCCCATGTGACTTGAGGATGGGAAGTTTGGTACAAACTCACAACCAAGATCTTTTTGACGTTCTGGGTCCATCTTCTTGAGCAACTCAGAAAACTCTTTTCTGGCTCCCATGAAATTGGTGCCTTGATCACACCTTAGTTGCCGAACTGGTCCTCTGATTGCCACAAAGGTCCGAAATGCATTTATGAAAGCATCTGCTGTCATATCATCCAGTGTCTCAATATGGACAGCTCTTGAGCATAAGCAAGTAAACAAGAGGCCATATCTTTTTAATTCTTTTCTTCCATCCTTTACTGTAAAGGGACCAAAACAGTCAAGGCCACAGTATGTAAATGGAGGACTTGTTTCTGTCCTCTCTCTTGGCAGGTCAGCCATTTTTTGAACTTCTGTATTTCTCCTGTATCTCCTACATTTCACACATTTGTAAATGTGTGAGGAGACCATGTTTCCACATCCAATTATCCATATCCCATTTGAACATAGCTCATTCATGGTCATTCCTCTGCCCTGGTGACAAACACGCTCATGATAGTGCTTCACAAGCAACGATGAGACATGAGACCTCCTGGGAAGTATAGCTGGATGTTTAACACTATAGTCCAGGGTTGATCGGCAAAGCCTCCCTCCAACTCTGAGGACTTCGTTGTCATCAAGAAAAGCATTTAAACTGTGCAGCTGACTGCGTTTGCCAAGAGAGTTGGTTTTTCCTTGCTTTAATTTCTTTATGTCTTCTGAGAAGGCTTCCCTTTGTTCCAACTTAATTATAAGCTGTTCAGCTTCTTGCCTTTCTTCAAGACTGCTTGTCTCATTTGTTCTTGGTTGTACCCCTTTAAGTTCTCTGACAAATCTTTTAAGCCTGGCAACAGCTCTCACAACTCTGGTCCACTCGGAAAACTTCGTGAAGCGATTCACAACTGAATCCATTTCTGTCTTGACAGCATTAACACATGACTTGCGAAGCTCTGGGTGAGAAATTTCCAAAACTCCCACCATGTCCTCTTCACAAACTTGCATTTGAAGTGTCTGTTGCCAGAGGTAATCTGGACCTGTTAGCCAGGTAGATTCTCTTAACTGAGATGTATTTAACCCCCTTGAGGCATGGTCAGCTGGATTGTTTTCTGAACTGACATAATGCCATTGGTTTGGTTCTGAGCTGGTCCTTATGCGCTGAATCCGGTTGGCCACAAAGGTATGAAACCTCTTTGCATCATTGTTCACATATGCAAGAACTACCTTTGAGTCTGTCCAGAAGTACTCACGCAAATTGTCAATCTCTAGTTCCTTTTTGACAGCATCACTGTTTCGAACTGAGGTAACTGCAGCTGACAGCTCGAGTCTTGGTATGGTCATTTGCTTGGTAGGGGCCACCCTTGCCTTTCCCATTACAAGTGAACAACACACCTTTCCTGTTTCACTTACTGCTCGGAGGTATGAACAGGATCCATATCCATTACAACTTGCATCTGAAAAGTTGTGGAGTTCATACTGTATAGACTTGCCGAAGCTTGAAGGCATGTAGCACCTTGGTATTCTGATTGTTGGCAGTTGGGTTAAGTCTCTCAGCCATGACTCCCATCGAGGCTGGATTTCTCTGGGAGGTCTTCATCCCAGCTCACCTTTCTTTACAGAGCTCTTGAAGGATTTGCTTCCCAAGCAATATGTAAGGAGCTACAAATCCCAATGGATCAAAAACAGAAGCAACTGTTGAAAGAACTCCTCTTCTTGTCATGGGCTTGTCCTTGACAATAACTCTGAACTGGAATTCATCAACTTCAACACACCACTGCACACCTAAAGCACGCTCAATGTAAAGTTCACCCAGTGCCATGTTTATGTCTTTACTCTGTGCACGTTCTTCAGGTGGTATTGCAGCAGAGACTTCTGGATGGTTGGAGACAAACTTGTGGAGATGAAGATTTCCAGTTTTACACAGAGCTCTTGCTTCATTCACCAAGTGTATGGCTTCAGCTGGAGTTTCTAAGCTCGTTAAGCCATCATCAACGTAGAAGCTTCGTTGAATGAACTTGATAGCCTCTTCACTAAAGTTTCCGTGTCCCTGTGATGCCAAATATTTAAGTCCAAAGTTAGAACAGCCGGGAGATGAGGCGGCTCCAAACAGGTGCACTCTCATTCTATACACTGCAGGTTCAGATGTTAGATTTCCATTTTCCCACCACAAGAACCTGAGGTAGTCTTGATGATCCTTTGCAACATGAAATTGATGGAACATCCGTTCAACATCGCACATAATGGCTATTGGTTCTTTTCTAAACCGACATAGCACACCAACTAAGGTGTTTGTTAGATCTGGCCCAGTAAGAAGATGGTCATTTAGAGATACATCTTTGTATCTGGCTGAGCAATCAAACACCACACGGATCTTTCTTGGCTTGTGTGGGTGGTAAACCCCATGGTGTGGAATGTACCATGCAGGCTGATTATCCAACTCAGACTGCGGAACCCTCTCAGCGTCTCCTCTTGTTATTATGTCATTCATAAAATGAACATAATCTTTGTAGTACTGTTCATTCTTTTGCAGCCGTCGCTCTAATGAGGATAACCTGTGCAGTGCATATTTCTTGTTATCTGGAAGATCAGGCTTGTCCTTCTTGAATGGTAAAGGAAGTTCATAGTGGCCATCACTTTTCTGCCTGATGCCTGCCTTCACCTTTGACAAAAAGAGAAGGTCATCTTGGGAGACTTGATTGACATCTGATGCTTGGTCTGAGTAATCTGACTCCAATGCCCTGATTATTTCTGTTGAAGTGATTTCTTTTACTTGAGTTTGGCATGCGAAGCTTACTTCCCTCTTGAGTTCAACTGATGGCTGTGCTGACGGTGTTATTTGACAGACTATGATTCTGTGGCTGACTCCTATAGAGTCAGCACAATCACTTGAGGATTGCGAGCAGCCAACAATGCTCCAGCCTAGATCGGTTCGTTGACCATATGGCTGGGCTTCTTTTCCAGGCAGGATCTCCTTTGGCAGAAGGGCTTGGTGACAGTTGTACCCAATAAGAAGACCGACTTCACAAGGCAGCAAAGGTGGGATCTTGTCAGCCAACTTTTCCAGATGAGTCCACTTTAGAGCGGTAGCTGATGTTGGGATGTGTGATCTATTTGCTGGAATATATTCTCGTGTGAAGACTGGTGGCAGTGAGATCTTTCTATCCAAGTTGTATCCTCTAACTTGAAGATTTGTTAGCATTTGACATGAAATACTTGTTAACTTGGATGACATTGTGGACAAACGCAGGCTTACATTTTCCTTGTGCGTGTTGAGATCTTCCGCTACTTTATCTAAAATGAAAGTAGTGTCACTTTGGGTGTCCAACAATGCGTAAACAAGAATCTCTTGATCTGGTTGCTTTAAGGATGATACCCAAACTGGTACAATGGAGGAGGTTTGTGAAATTTGACTTTCTCGTGTCACTCTGTTTGATGTTGCTGCTTCAATGGGTTTCTTTGTATTTTCATTTTCTGTTGTTTTATCACTTGGATTTTGAAGTGTTGACCTTTGTCGCTCTTTAAAGTCATCACTGTGCAAACAAGTGGGGTGCTTCTTTTGACACTTTCCACATGTACTTCTTTTGTTGCACCTTTTTGACTGATGGCCAAACTTCAAACAGCCAAAGCAAAGTTTTTCTGCTTGCACAAATTTAACACGATCTTGCAACATTCTTTCACAGAACCTTTTACATTCTGCGATGAAATGTCCAGGCTGTTTACAAAATGCACACGTTGGGTGACTTCTTTCTGTTGTGTTTGTAAACAGAGTCTTAGCTTGAACTGTTTGATTTCTTGGTTGTTTGGGTTTTTCTCCTTCCACACTTTTTATTGCTTGTACTGAAAACACAGGATCACAAGCAATATCTGCTTCTCTTGAGAGGAAGTCCACCAGTTCCTTAAACTTAGGATACATGTCAAAGGTTTCTCTAGTTTCCTTAACTTTGCGGTTCCAACTGGAAACTAACCAATCTGGAAGTTTGAGCAAGATCTTTTGGCACTCATTGCAATCATTGAGGACTTTCAAGGTTTTTACATGTGACATAGCCTTTTCACAGCTCTGGAGGAAGTCTGCAAATTCTCTAAGTTCATGTGCATCCTTTGAACTTATTCTTGGCCAACTGTAGAGTTTGTCCCTGAAGGACTTCCCAATTATGAATGGGTCACCAAAGCGTTTCTCCAAAATCTGCCATGCTGAGTCGTATGCAGCTTCTGTTCCTAGCATGAAGAACCCTTCAACAGCCCTTCTTGCTGTACCACCTAAATATTTTTGAAGGTAGAATAGCTTTTCATTCTTTGGAATATTTTTTTTGTCGATTAGTGTCTGGAATGACACTTCCCAGTCTTTGAATTTTAAAGGATTTCCAGTAAAAATTGTGGGCTCGGGTGTTGGAAGACGATTAGCACTCATGGCTTCGGCTAGAATACTAACAAAGTTTGCACTGTCCTGCATTTGAGTCATTGTTGTTGGAGGTATCGTCATTTGGTATGAGATAGCTTGTGGAACAAATGGAGGACTTGAGGCAGCAAGTGTTTGGACAGGAGCTGGAACAGACTTAGGAATCACTGGAGGACTTGATGCTTGAAGCATAGATGGTGGATTTGTCAAAGGGGAATTTTGAGTTCTCCCTCTTTCAGTGTTATCTTGTTTAAATGATACTTCTTCTACTTGGTCGTAGACTTTTACTTTAGCTTTAGCAGCATTTAACTTTTTTACTTCTTCAAGCCATTCAAGTTTTCTACGTCTGCCTTGTATAGCTTGAAGTCTAGCTTGTTTCTCTGACTCAAACTGAACAAGACGCTCTTTATCTTCAGCCTCCAGTCTTTGAAGTTCAACAGCTTCCTTTTCTTGTTCTTCTAAAACTGCTAAAACCTCTTGAGATGCAGCGGCTTCTGCAGCAGCTTCCCTTCTTTTAGCTGATTGGACACTTGAGTGGAAAGAGTCACCTTTTGACCGATCAGACATTGACTGAGATGGTGGGGCTGTTGAATCTAGGATTGATCCGACATCTGGCCAAGCTTCTTCCTCTTCATCTGCTGGTTGCTCTTGAAGCTGTCTTTTAGCCTTTCGGATAATGAATCCTGACAGTGACATGCAGGTATCAACCTTGCGCCGTACGTCTGACTCAGGTGCATGTACTTGCCGCAACTCATCATACATTCCCTTTACAGCAGAAGAGGTAGCTTGAATGTCCATGATTAGCTCATTTAACTCATCCTTGGAAAGTGCATCTGATAATATTTCTTTACTAACTCTTGCATGGCATCTCCACTTTTCATATGCCATTTTGTACTTGCGTTCCATTGCTTTCAGTTTTTCCTTTTGGAATTCTTTTCCTTTGTCAGTCAGAATTCGAACTCTTTCACTTCTTCTAAGTGTTTTTGCTTCTTCTTCAGGAAGCAGGTGAGCAGTTTCAACTTGGAATGATGGCTCAGCTTGCTCCTCTAAATTGCTTGCTTGTGCATGTGACATCTTGTCTGATTAATGGTGCAAGAATCTATATTTTAAACAATGTGTCTGGATTTGTTGAAATTACAAACACAATTACTTTATCTAAGAATAAGAAGCAAATTATTTGTCACTAAATAAAATAAATGAAACTTTCAGCATAAATTGCAATGGAAAAATCACTTAGAATAACTATAATACTGATGAACTGTAGTATTAACTTAACCTTTAACGATTTATACCCTTTAAATGAACAAATCAAGTTTCATAAAAATGAACCCTTTTTTTTTTTCCTTTCTTTTTCACTTAAGAAAAATATGATTCTTTAAACATGTAACCATAAATTAACTAAATATTTAACTATAGAGTAGATACAAAATTCCAAATACAAATCACCATAAAGCAAAAAATGTATCACTTTTTTCTTAAGCTGCAACCAATAAAACCCACTTTTCACACCACTATTTCTTAACTTTGTTTGTGGAAAATAACTTTCTGGGCTTCTTTGGTGGAGCTGCGCTTCTTACAGTCTTACATGCTTGTCTGCACGCGGTGAAGAAAATGGGCGTCGCCTTCCCGATGCGATGCGATGCGAGGCGGTGCTCTGCTCAGCGGGCTTCAACAGCAGCAGCAGCAGTCTCCTTTCTTCTCCCCGTGTGGAGCAGACGAGTTTTCACTGTGACTCTTCTCATGACAACACAGGTCGGTTTTTGCAACGGGCGTTTATTTCTCTTCTCCACGTCCAACTTCGTGCCTTCACTTTCTTTACGCCGTGAAAACTATGAATAAAGCATTACAACATTTAAAGAAATAAACTTGATAAAACAATACAAAGTCATACAAACAAAAAGCACAAAAATACCTCGTTTCCGCTTGTCAATAAAAGAGTCTCTTAGAGTCCAAAGCATCGTGCCTGTAGCTCTTTCTTCCAGCATGAACTTCTGCTTTTGGGCTAAAACTGCGGCCAACATCAAAGGCTCAAATTCTCGCGAGAATAATCATATTGCTCTGAGCATACTTAAACCAAAATTCACGGTACAGTTCCAAAAAACAAATCAAACCACAAGTTTTACACACTTCAAAAAACCCATGAAAACAACAAAAAATACATCATTCCAACCTGCACTTACACCGTCGCTCCATTGGCTGTAGCTGCTTTCACAGAGAAAATGTCTTGTGGATATGATGGGATGTACAAAGCTTCCTTCAGTACAGCTTTCACACGTCGTCCTCTGCTGTCAATCAGCAAGACTACCGCATCACTTCGACGTTCAGCCACTCCTTTACTCTTCATGCCGTCAGTCAGCTCCACGCAGTGTGACCCGGCTCGGAATCTCTCATCAAAGCGTCTGAACTTTCGGAGATCGGTGATGATGTGTGAAGTTGCTCCACAGTCGACCATCAAGCCCCTCGGGTTGACGCCCGCTCCTTCACTCACTTGGAAAGCAAACTCTTTCTCCTGGCTCTCCGTCTCACCGCAGGCTTTGCGTGCGTCGTCCCGCTCTCTGCGCAGTCTGCGTCTGCAGGTGTTGTCCCGGTGCGTATTGCTCCTGCACAGGCTGCACCACAGCTTGCGGCGGCAGGTTCTGGCTAGATGTCCTTTGAGCCCGCATCTGAAGTACATCAGGTCCGTCGTCGCCCTCTCTGCTCCTCGCTCATCTGCGTTAGCAGGTCTTCCTCTTTGGTGCACGCAGGCCTTCATCACATCATCACCAGCTGCGGCAGCGTGCATCTTCTCAGTGTCCTCATAATTCCGAAGTTTTGTCTTGAATTCAGCAAAAGTCATGGTTTCATCTCGCTGTGTAACATGGATAGCAAAGGGTTGAAATATTTCAGGTAGCCCCTTCAAAACCATTGCTACCAGCAGGCCATCACTCAGAGTTTCACCGGCGTTTCTTAAGGCCGTGATTGCAGTATCAGCTCGGATTATGTATTCCGTCACACTTTTATTCTCTGCCTTTTTGAGTGACGTCAGTTCAGTATAAAGACTGATGATTCGGGCCTTCCCTTTGTTCTGGTAGTAGTCTCTCAGGATCTGTAGCGCCTTGCGCCCATCATCAGCTGCTTCGCGCATCACCAGCGACAGACTTTTGTCATCCAGAAACTGGATCAGCTCAGCATATGCCTCCGCATTTCTCACTGGACCTTCTTCATCATCGGCATCAGATGGACTCACAGTAGTGTCTCTAAACCTTTGTAGTCGAAGGTGGCCCATAAACTTTGTCTCCCAGAGTTCGTAGTTTTTCTCATCTCCATCAAACAGTAGTCGTGACCAGCGGCTTGTATCAGCTGTGCGCCTGCTCATGGTGCCAACGTCCTCACACCCAGTGTGGGAAAAAGAACTTTCAGTAGTCTCAGGCTTCTTCTGGGCCCATAACCTGTTGGCAGGTTCTGAATTTCACAACGGTCTGGCGTGGAACCTGGACTACTGTGTCAAAAAGTCACAGCTGAGAGTGATTGCCATTTTTTTTAAGACACACCCACATCAACAAAACCATCATCACCAAACAAACAGGAAATAAGAACTGATTTCAAAATAAAATACACATAAATGCAGGAAATAACTGGTATTTGGGATCACATTCTAACACAGACCACTTTTTTTTCTCCATTGGACTTGAAAAACTTTAAATCCCCATCCCTTTTTGTTAAGAAAAGGGGGCATCTGTGAGCTTTATTCGGAAAACATTTCATACTAACATTTGAGGCTTCCATCTTAAAATGTGGTCACAGAGCCCTATATCTAACCCAAAATGTCATGTCCATGTATATGGATGCTAGGTCTTAAAGGGGCCATGATTTTTTTTTTTTTTTAGGCTTTCAGAGGAAACTATATCCATATATATGATTTAAATATATTACATTTGGAACATTATTATACAAATTGTTTATGAAATATCTGTTATATTAGAGACCTATTTTTCTACCAAGAAGTCAGCGGAGAGAAATGCCTGGTGGGGTGGGTGGGGGGGTGGGTGGCTGGTACTCTATAGATGGAGCTTTGACTCTGCTGTGGCAGAGGTACTAAACAAGCAGAGCTGAACGTGAGCATCGCCAACTTCTGAGCCACGCCACACGCACCTGTGCTCATCATCCAACTTCAACCTCAGATCAGACAAGACAACCCGCTGAATTTAAGCTTGTTTATAAGTACTAATCCCCCACCCCCGGCTTGCTGAAGGGTGGGAGGGTTTGCGTTGACTTGAGAGCGGAGCGGACTCTTCCTAGAGGGTGCTGTCAGATGTTTTTGATGTCAGCTAGATAAATCGTCACGTTTCAGTTCTCTGCAGGAGAGAGTGAATGTTTTTTGTTAATTTTTCACAGATCAAAATGATGCTATAGGATTCTTTATAGAGAGGAATGAACACTAGAATACATTTAAAACCTCAAAAAGTAGAATTTTCATGTTAGGGCCCCTTTAAGTGGATAATGTGTTTTCCTCAAGGTCTGTCTATATATTTCGCTTAATATGTTTGGGTGTAGCTATCAACTATCCGAAAGCTTTGCAAAAGTTGCAGCATGGACACAAATGTGTCATGGATGGACCTGATTAACCGGCTGCGAGGGGAGATGAAAAGCAGGCAGACCTATGACAAGGTCTTTCAGTCAGTTTGGGGAGCCTCTGCTAAGTGTGGAACTCAAATATTTTTTCAGTAAGAAAGTTACAAAAGATAAAAGGATTTAGAGACATAATTTCAATTTCATATTTTCTTTTTCCACTTAGGTGGACGGTCTGTCATAATGTGTCCCCATGGCATTGTGTACAGTGTCAAGTTCAACTTGAGAGCAGAAAGCCCTAGGGATTATGCAGACCTCCTTTTGTCATGGAAGCACTTATCAAATGTCTGCATTTATGACTTTGCCCGTGGATTGGTGGCCCATGCAAACCTCAGACTTCCAGAAACCCCCCATTCCAACCTTTTGAGGGAAGGCTTGCTGAGCCAACAGCAGATAATGTTGAGGCTGCTTCCCATGGCAATCTTAAAGTTCAACTACCATGGCTGCTTGAAAAGCTTCCAGTCTCAGAGGTAAATGGCCATCCTGTAACAGGCTCCAGCAAACACTTTGTCCTGTATGATAAATTTCATCAGGACAATACCAAAGATCCACTGGATGTCCGGAGAAGGATCGACATTGTTCCAGAACTGCAAGCAACTTTAAACAGCCAAGTTACAGAGCAACTGTTTGCCTGTCTGAGGAAGAACAACTACTTCCTCAACAACATGGGACCTTCCGCTTACATCTTTCTGATGCGAAACATCCTAAAGCACAAAAATGTGAATCTAAACAAAAAAACTGATCAAGATACAGTTAAGAAGAGGTGTTCAACAAATGAAAACGACGACACAGTCACACTTGGGCCAAGTGATACTGGGTAATCCAAATCTTTAGCTTACACAAGGATATTACAGTTCTCTTCTCCAGAATTAAAATAAACTAAGCTAGTTTTTCTTGACCGTTAGGTCAAAAAACATTCCATGACACAGAAAGTTTGGCTGAGACCAATCCAAAAACCCAGCATCAAGTGGAATCAGATGTTGCCACTTCCAAAGCAGGTACATCTTGTATGCTAATGTAGTTCACACATTGACTGTTAGGTTGTTTCATTGCATATTTTTGTTAATATTTTTTAACTTTGAAATGTTCTTTATAAAGTTTCACTTCAGACCCACAAAGAAAGACTCCAATGCGGGCCCCATTGTGCAAGTCTGACAGAGTTGGACAATGTGGAAGCTGAGTGTTCCTGCTGGTCATTTGACATGCATCAAAATCAAGAGCAAGTGGTAATAGCCTTTAGTTTTTTTTTTGTTTGTTTGTTTGTTCTGATCGGACTGTCAGCATGAAGAAGTTGCAATGTTCTTAACATTTACTTTAAAAGTGGTTTTGTTTTTCATAGCTTCAGTACGTCTTGGATACAAGGAGGCCAGGAAATGAACTCATTGTTCAAACCTTCAAGAAGACATGCCTTACATGCTCTGACCTCCTGACCCTTGGGCTGAGGCGAGATGTGGAGTCTACCGTGAGTTTATTGCACTACTTTACATATGTGTTATGAAAGTATTTCATTTACAATCAACAAAACACATTTCTTTTTCTTAGATTGTGTACAGAAGCAGGGTGTTTGATGAGATAGTTTATCTTTTTATTCTTTTATTTTTTCTTTTTCTGTGAGTAACACAAAAGGCTGGAAAGCTCATAATGCTCATAAGCACATAAAACCTTCTGGCAACGAGTAGAGGAGGACACACAGCTTATAACAGCAACAAAACAATCAAGCACAGGTGCGTCCATTTAGATGGCAGAAAGACCAGGTGAAAAGAGGAAGGAAATCAAGAAACCTGTACAGAGAGGAAAGTGAAACAGAAAACAACCACATCCAGCCCAAACCCCACAGTTTATTTTCTTTTATTTGTTATGAACTTTTTATATTGAAATTGTATACTTTGCTAATGCTTGATCAGGGAAAGAATATCTGCCACTGTCGATATGTAATCTGTCCTACACTGGTTTCCACCTCTGAATATGATGCCGATGACAAGTCTCCCTGTAAGTATGCAGCATGTTTTACATTTATGAATGGGCAAACTAGGCATATGTCTTCATACTAAGTTTTTTTTTTTTTTTCTTACTATCCTTTAAAAGAGTGAAGCCCATCTGAAGGATTTCATCTTATTCCCTCTGTGGACACCTGGACATTTCCAGATCTGTGCAAGTATTTAATGCTACTCAGAGAATGATTACATATTTACTTACTAATACATTAACCATTGTATTGACAAAGTGTACTTTTGATTTTGTGAGCATTGCATACCTGTTAACTTTTCTCTTTTTTGGGGATTTAATCACTATTTTCTTTATATGGGCAATACATGGGAATCTCATAGATCCAATGAGTTTTTATTTTGGAGTTTATATATATAGCATTGTCCTTTGTTTTGAACATTTTATTACTTTTTATGTAAAGCCCTTTGATTGAAAATGATCTTTTTTGAAAAGTGCTATACAAATGAAGTTGATTTGATTTGATTTGCATGTATGGCATCTGGGGCTCTTCTTCACTAATATCAAGGAAGCAGTAGTGCAATGCTACAGAAATGACTGTAATGTGATTTTTCAGATAAACATCAGCTTTCCTCCTTAGGTCATGAAGCCAGAGCAGAAAGAGATTGTCTTTCTAGACTCCCTTTATGCTCATACAACTTGGGATTTAGAGCCCAGCAGTTCATGCACTCTTGAGGTTACATTAGAATGATTTTCGACATTTGGTCAAGTTCCTTTGATCTTTATTTTTTTTTAATTAAACTTTATTTATTCAGGCAGGACAGATTAATAACAACATTCTTATTTGCAACTGTGGCCTGGCAAAAGGCAAGACCTTTTGAGAAAAGGAAAGAGGTTAAGAGTTTACTTTAACAGTGTTTGGTTGTGTTCTACAGACCCCTTTTTTTCTTTTTTTTTGCATGTTTTGTTCTGATGAATATTACTTTTTTGGTCACATTCCTATGACCGTTGAAATGCACGGTGGCAAGAAATAGTTTTGAAACCCTTATTAATAAATAGATTGAGCGTTCATTATTGTGTCTATATTTTGTGGAAAAAATAGACAAATACAGTATGTTAATACATTTATAGTGTATTGATGTGATCACTAAATTTGACTTCCTGTTGCAAATCATGTAACATCCACAGAGCAATTTTTGAAGTAATCATTCACATATCCCTTCCTGCCACTGTACTTTTTGAGGTCTTTGCAGTAATGAGGTCGTGTTCATTAGACCTTCAGACATTGTATTTAACCCACGTCTTTTTACATTCACAGATTTGTAATTTTTTTTTCCTTATAAACACACAGGGCTGTTGCACAGAAGATCTGTCCAGGTACATGGACTGAGATGACGGCCAAAGATTTGGTGGTATGTTGGCATAAGTAACACTTGACACTTGTAGTGAATTATGTAAATGTGAAAGCTAGTTTAAAAAAATATATTGTTAAAAGAATAAATATAAAGTTAAAGGAGAATAATTGATCCAAAACAATGTAAAAGGTTCCTGTAGCAGAGTTTTGTAATCATGTATGACAATGATGCTGTCATATCTTACTACTTCTGTGTCACTCCAGTCATTTTTGCTTTCCTTAAAACAAGGCTTCCCAAGGCAAGACTTTGGATCCGACTGTGGAATATTCATGCTAATGGTGGGTAAGAGCGTGCACTGACACAAGTATGTTTACATTTCATTGCATTTTTTTTTTAAATCAAGTTTGAAGTTGATAAAAACAAACTATGGGTCCTTATGATGGGATACAATATAAAGGTGTTATGGTGTCCCACTGATGAATTCATGAAAGTATCATCACTGAATATTGAACTTTTTTTCTACAGGCTGCATTGTACGTGATCCTTGATGAAAAGTTTGACTACTCAATTGTAAGTATAATTTCTAGCAAAAAATGTGCTCTTCAAGCCTGCATTCTGTGTTGTGAACTAAAGTTCTATTCTTACAATCATTTCAGCTCAACATGCTCGTTTTGCGGAGGTGGTGGTGTTTGCTGTTGTTGGGGAAAAAAAACTCTTTAACCCTTCCGCTCTCCTTGGGGTCCAGATGACTTCAACCACATATTGTTATGCGATTTCGTCCATGACAAATGTGGACGAAGGGGGACAGGATTTTATGTCTGTCATGGACATTAGTGAAACTCCGAAATCAGTGAAAAAAAAAAGTTCAGCGCACTGTCCTGTGGTGTCCAGATGACCCCACTTTTAATGTAAACAAGCTAAGGAGAACGGAAGGGTTAAACAGGTAGAGAAGAAAAAGAAAATATTTTTTTCATTTTTATTTTAATGTTTTCTTTTTACAGTGTTGGCAAACCTTAAGAATCACTATTGCTTTGATGGTAATGCGATTTAATAAAAGCATTTCTATAGATAAAATGTAAAACAATTGTGCCAGATCATGGGATGACTGTTTCTCTTTATCATTCAATCTGATTTTATTCAATCTGATTTTAGTTATGGAAACATCTTTGCCCACTGGACAAAGGAATTCCAGGACCTCCTTGATGGGAAGCATTCCCCAGTTTTCAGGCTAAAGGTCAAGCGTGTTCAAAACACTGGGGTCAGTTATGAAGACTATCAGAATGGATCTTGGTTCATTAGGGTTCATCAACTAGTGTGGGAAACATAAATTCATAAGTTAAATATATTCTTACTTTTTGACACAAATCTCAAAGGAAACGTATCATGAAAATCCACTATTTCTCTCTTTAAAGGGAACTTCGGCTACAATGATAAGTTGGCTCTATATGGTTTCTTTGCTGTTTGCAACATAACGATCAGCTTAAAATGTTATAAATAATTTCCAGTTTTATGATTTTTATCAAAACTTGATTCACGTGTAGGTTGCCATTAATGAAAGACTCAGCAATTGGGAACAAGCTTTCTTTGAATGACAAATGGACTTAAAAGCGGGTAATAATAAAAACAAAACCAGAGCTGGCTTACTCCGATTCCCTGGAGTGGACTTCATTGTAAGTATGAGCCACAAGATTTCTTTGTGGGACTAACTGGTTTTATGTTAGCTTGTTAACATGTTTTACACCTGATTTACCATTACGCATAAGCATTAGATGCATAAATCTAATGCTATACACCTACATTTATTTACTGTGTAACCTCAAAGTTATATGATGGAAGGAAATTGGTATAATAAGCTATTCTTCCATCATAAGCAGGAGAGAATAATAAGGCTCAAACAGTTACTAAGCATGTCTAAGTACATTACCTTTGTTTGCTTTTATTTCGCTTTCAGCCTACAATTTAGTTTGATTGTACAAGGACTGTAAGCTCATATAATTTTGGGCCATGATCTGTCTACATAAAACAAGTTAGTCCTTATGAGGTCCCACAAAGAAATCTTTTCGACTCGTACTTACAGAGAAGTCCACACACAGAACAACGAATCAGAGTAAGCCTGTTGTCGCTCTGTTTTTACTATTACCAGTCAATGAGCAGGTACTATTCTGAGGGCCTCGTGATCAACTTTCACACATAATATAAAAATGAACAGTCTAATGCAAAAGAATAAAACAAAGAAAAAACATCTTTGAGTTATAATTGTGGTGACATTAACATTTAAAATAAAACCGTCTGATCAATATTTATCACATTATTTTTTATGATGAAGTGAATGTTTTTTTCTTTAGTTTTGCTGTTTTTTTTTATTTTTATGTTGGAATGAAAATATCATGTGTGTGGGGGTGTGTGTATATATATATATATATGTGTGTGTGTATATATATATTTATTTCTTGAAAAGTACTTGAATAGTTCTGTCTCAAATCTGATTTAAATTGGTCAATACAGCATATTTACATTGCATTGTCTTCTCTCTGTCCGTTTCTTTTTCTGTTAGGATGCAACTGACAAGGACTTGTACAGTGAAACTCCAGTGGGAATCCTCTGCATTGACGAACATCCTCAACTCAACCCATCCAGAGTGAGCCATTCGATCATTGGAAGGGAAGTTTAGTAAAATGGTTGACTGATCTGTGCTTTGCACTTGGATTACCCCAATTGCATGAAAAACACCTTCCACTTTATTCAACAAGTCATGCTGAACCTTGGCAGAGTTGAGCTGAAACCCAAAATTCAATCTTTGAAGAATCAACTGTCTGTGTAAAACAGGGGTCTGAGTACTTAAAGAAAACACCATAGTTTTTCCATTTTCAACTCTGTTCTTCCCCCATCTCAGATGAGTGGATACAGACCTGTGGCATCTTGATGATGCGTTCAGTTCTTGTAGTGAGTGAAGAAAAAACAGAGTTAAATATGGAACAATGGTGATGTGTTCCTGTGAACCACTGCTCTATAAATGTTGCACTTTAAAAATACCATGTTTACTGTGGGCACTGTTTGATATGCAAGTATTTTTAATGCATTACCACAGATTTTGCTGTTTGATTCCAACCTGATTGGCATATGATTGATATTGGCACTGATCTAGTAATTTGGTTTCATTTGTATTTCATGATGCAGTATGTTTTATGGCATTGACACAGATTTTGTAGTTTAATTCTATGCCTGATTAGTGTATGTTCGTGTTATCACCCCTGATGTAGTTTTATTCCTATTGCATTGATTTTTGTTGTTCATGAAAAGCACCTTCCACTTAATTCATTAGGTTGAGCTCAATTTTGGCCGAGGTGAACGGAAACCTAAATTCAATCTTTGAAGAAGTGTGTGTTTAAAACAAGGGTCTTAACCCATTGCTCTGGATGTGAGTGCCTGGTTATTTGGAATGTTGCACTTTAAAAATAGTATTAGCATGCTGGGAAGATGGCCGCATGAACGTCTTCGTCCTCTCCTGATCAATGATCAACTTGATATATAAGAGCCAATTTCGTCTTCAAAAACCAATCAGTGGTTTGTTTAAAGATTGTGGTTTGAACTGGTAGAAAACTAAGCTGTATTATGGCTGATAACACGTGTCAACGCAACAAGAAGGAAGCCGAGGGTGAAACCTCTTTATTGAATGAACTATGGGCACTTAATGTAAAAATGGACAATATGCAGACAAAAATGGACAGCATGCAAGCCAACATTGAAACACAAATGGATGTAAATATAAATTTACTCCGTGGAAACTTGGAGAAATTAATTTCGGACGGACAAGCCGCTTTTAAAAGTGAGCTGGAGAAGGCGGTGAGCGAAGTGCGTAACAACTTGGATCTGGAAGTCATGATTATGAGTTCCAGAATGGACAATATCGAGGCGAAAATGAGCAAAAGAGAAGTGCAGGGAAAGCCCTATGATCCAGACGTTTCTAGATGATATTTGCAAAGCAAAAAAGTTGCTTGAAGTCCATCTCTGCCCTGCTTTAATGATTTGCTAAACCAGGAAATGACTGTGGAAGAAGTGCAGATTGTAATTGCAAATACTAAACCATATAAAGCTGTGGGTGTGGATGAGATTTCTAATGAGGTTCTCAAATGTCCCGAGCTGTTGGAACCTCTGCATTGTTTATTTACATATTGTTTTCAAACTGGTTTTATACCATCAGTATGGTATCAGTCAATCATCAAGCCCATCCCCAAGTCCTCTCAAGCAGACCCAAGAATCCCTCTGAATTATAGAGGCATTAGTTTGATGAGCACCGTTTATAAAGTATTCTCGGGCATCCTAAACAATCAGCTCTGTGAATTTATAGAAGTGAATAAAATTCTGGTGGATGAGCAAAATGGGTTCAGGAAAAACAGAGCGTGTATTGACCATATTTATGTTTTATCTTCATTGGTGAGAGCAAGACTCCAGGAAGGCAAAAACACTTTTGTTTGCTTTGTTGATTTCAAAAAAGCATTTGATTGGATAAATAGAGACCTTCTGCAATATAAATTAACCATGTGTGGCATTGATGGTAATTTTTATAAATGTATTAAAACCCTGTACAAGGCTCCTTTGGCTTGTGTGCAGGTGAATGAGTTAAGAACAGGCTGGTTTTCTACTCCATTTGGAGTTAAACAAGGAGATGTTCTCTCACCAACGTTGTTTGCGATCTATGTGAATGATTTAACTAAGGAAATAAAAAGAGCCAACTTGGGGATAGACATTAATGATTTGGATCTCAGCATATTGTTGCATGCTGATAATATTGTTGTGGTTGCTGAGGAAGAAACTAAATTACAGAAGATGTTGGATATTATGAATAGTTGGTGTACTAAATGGAGACTCTCAATTAATGGGGATAAAACACAAATTGTTCATTTTAGAAAACCCTATGTATGTCAAAGTGATTATCAGTTTTATTTTGGAACAACAATACTGATGTATTCTGTTACCTATAAGTATCTTGGTTTTGTTTTTCATGAAAACATGACTTTTTCAGAAGGTAGGAGGAGTCATGTTTCAGTGCTTTGGTTTTGTCATGTTCTGTTTCCCCTGTCAGTCTCACCACATGCAGGTTAATCATCCACAGCTGTTTTCATTTAGTTAATCAACCTCAGTGTATTTAAGTGTCTGGTTTTCAGTTCTCATTGTCAGGTCATCTGCTCTTCTTTGTTCTGTCACTGCACTGGTTTGGTCTCCTGAGTTTGTCCTGTTTAAGTTGAGTTAGTAAATGTTTGTTTCTGCCACCAAGTCTGGTCTCCTGCATTTGGGTCCTCCACCACCATCCCTTTTCGGGTGTTATCAGAGTCTGCTGGGAGGGCACTTGGAGCTGTAGTTAACAAGATGAAGGTTTGTCCTGAGTTAGGTTTTGACATTTTTACTAAGTTGTATGATTCTATGGTTGGGTTCGTTCTGTTTTATGCTGCTGGAGTTTGAAGATGCTCCAGAATGTAATAGAGTTCATGACCGAGCATTGAGATACTTCCTGGGAGTTCATAGATTTACCACCAGAGCTGCCATAGAGGGCGACATGGGGTGGGAGCCATGTGTGATTGGACAAAGAGCAGAAGTCCTCAGACTGTGGAACCGCCTTGTAAGTTTACCAGAGGAAAGACTTGCATGAAAAGGTTTTGACTGGGACAGGGCACACAGATATCCCTGGTCTAAAGAGGTTTTTGAAGTATTTTCAGTTGTAAATTTAGGATATTTATTTTTCAACAATGTACAGTGTGAGATTATGTATATTACAAATACTTTGTTTCAAAATTATAAAGAGCAATGGAAACTTAATGTGTTACAAAAGCCAAAGCTAAGAAGTTATTTACAGTTTAAGGAAAGTTTCTTTACTGAGCCATATGTTAAATATAATTTAAAAAAAGACAGTGTGCTCAGCTCAGAGCAGGAGTGCTGCCCCTAGAGGTGGAAGTGGGGCGCTTTAAAGGAGTCCCAGAGAAGGACAGGTTGTGTACAGTCTGTGATTTGTGTTTAGTGGAAGATGAATTTCATTTCATGTTTCACTGTCCGTTGTATAATGATGTGAGAATTGATTTGTATAATGTGATACAGCAGAAAAACCCAGATCTGTTTTGGTTGCATGAAGGAGAAATTTTGCAGTGGTTATTTAAAAATCAAATCTTTTGTTTGGTTAACTTTATTGAGAAAGCGTGGAATTTAAGACAAGAGACTTTGTATTCAGAAAGATTGTAATTGATTTGTGATAATGTGTTTATTTATGTTGATGGCAATTCACTGATTATTTGTTATGGCCATCTTACCTGATTTCTGTTCATTAGTGTCATATAAGCCCATGTGGGCGGGGCACCTGAGTGCATGACACTTTAATAAACATCTTCATCATCATCACCATTACTGTTGGCACTGTTTGATATGCAAGTTTTATTTATCCATTGCCACTGATTTTGCAATTTGATCAATTCAATTTCAATTCAATTTTATGTATATAGCCCAAAATCACAAAGAAGTTTGCCTCGTTGGGCTTCATGCAGGTAATTTTACAAATGCAGAAAATAGAAACATGAACAAAAATATCTAAAGACTAAGCTGACTAATAAACTAAATAAACTGGATATCCTTGTCCTTAGACCCTCCCTCTCTGTAAGGAAAAACTCCTAAAAAAACCTGAATCAGGAAAAATGAAGAAACCTTAGAGATTCCCACATGAGGGAGAGATCCCATCCCAGGACGAACAGGAGATACCAGAACTGGTAAAGAAGAATGAGCTTCTACAACAACGGATTTGAATAAAGTTCATTCAGATAGAGCTGAGGGACGAGTGGAGATGAAGTCCTCAGTCAGTCCACGACCAGGAGCAGGAGCGTGGGAGATCCACCTGGATCTGAAATCACTCCCGCTCCCCAGAGGGGAGAGAGAGAGAAAAACAACATGTGAATCACACTGCACCAACAAAAACATGGAGAACTTAATACAATGAATAATAAAGAGTAGAAGAGAGGAGAAGAAATGAGAATAGAGGACAGAACCTCAGAGCTGATGTGGAGAAGAACATGATAGAAAATCTAAAAATGACATTTAAACGGATCAGGATTAATCTAGCCTCTCAAGAGCCACAGCAGAGGAAATATTCTCTGATCCCATATTGATTGTGTATGATTAATGTTTTTAGCATGAATGTAGTTTAATTCCCATTGCTAACTATGTTGTATAGCATTCTTGATTTTGTAGTTTAATGCCATACTGATTCAGAACAGTATTATTTGATTTTTTTTTTTTTTTAATGACCAGATAAAGACAAGTTTAAAAAACATGTTAACAAGACAAATTTTTTGTGTGTGGAAGCAGATAAATAATCAAGAATCTACTCGTCTGATTTTGCATGTTATTTCCTTAATTTAATCCAGCAGTCTTGGGTAAAGGGATTTTTAAGGTAAATCAACTTGGATATTTGTGTATTCAACTTCAAGTTATAAGTGGAATAAATATGTAAAGAAATTGATCTTACTAATAATGGTAAGTTTAATCATCTTGAAGGTTAGTGCACTTAACCTGAAATTAACAGTGGAATAAAATGATAATGCAATTAATATTACTAATAATTTAAAGTTTAATCAACCTGGAAGTTTGTGCACTTAACTTAAAATTAACAGCAGAATGAAGTGGCTAAGCAATTAATATTACTAATTATCTTACGTTAAACTAAACATTACTTAATTTTTTTAGGGCAACCAGTTTCTATACATTTTTTTTAGTAAACTCTACTTATCTGGGTTTTTAGAGTATAGAAAAAAACGCTGACTTGGAACAACACTTCTTTTTCATTTACTTTCAGCTTTTCTCTTCAGGGGTCACCATAGCGAATCAGCTTCCACTATCTGTCCTCCATTCTCTAACAGCAGCCACCTTCATGTCTTCATTCTCTGCATCCAGAAACCTCCTCTCTGGTCTTCCTCTAGACCTCTTTCCTGCAGCTCTAAACTCAGCATCCTTCTACCAATATCTTCACTGTCTCTCCTCTGAACATGTTAAATCATGTCAGTTAGACTTTATTTACAGAACCTCAAACATGTGCTGTCCCTCTGATGGACTCATTCCTGATCCTCTCTATGTAATTAAGTAATTAACTAAGTAAATGTAACCTCTAGAGCATCGTTCACAGATAAAATCACAAAGTGCTTTACAGAGTAAAACTATCAGAAACATAAAAAAGATTAAAACAATAAATAAAACAGTGCAGCACAATTAACTCAAAGCTCTTTTAAAAAGCAAAGTCATCAGATTTTTCTTAAAAGCATCAAGATTATCAGTCAGGCATAATGATAGGGGCAGGCCGTTCCACAGTCTCGGAGCTACTGCTTGGAAAGCAAGGCCACCTCGAGTTCTGTAACGAGTCTTTGGGACTCTAGGAAGGTTCAAAGCTGAGGACCAAAGGGAGCGGCTAGCAACATATGGTGCAAGTAGCTGGGAAATATAGTCATGGGCCTGACCGTTAAGAGCTCTGAAAATCAAAATTTTAAATTTAAAGTCAATTCTATAACAAATGGTAAGCCAATGTAAAAAAGATAAACCAGCAGAAATATGAGCCCTTCTGATGCATCCAGTTAAAAGTCCAGCAGCTGCATTTTGCAACAGCTGAAGGCGATGTACTGTAGACTGATTAAAACAGGTCAAAATGAAATTACAATAGTCTGAACAAGATTAAATAAAAGCCTTATTTACCATTTTTCTCAGCTTTGAGATATTCCTGAAGTGATAAAAAAGGAGTTTTTGATACGATTTTTGAATGATTATTGAAGGACATGGATTGGTCAAACATTACACCGAGGTTTCTGAGGGTAGATTTGCTGTTAGAGGCCAGGGAGCGTAAATGATGTTTAAAGGAGGTGGCTTGATGCTCAGGGGCATTAATCAGGATTTCTGTTTTCTTTTTGTGTAGTTGAAGGTAATTGAGACTCTTTGATGTGTGAGAGGCAAAGTAATAATCTGTTCTGGTCACTCCCAAAGAGAACCTCAGCATCTTCATCTCTGCTACCTCCAGCTCTGCTTCCTGTCTTTTCTTCACTGTTTCTAGTCCAACAACATGGCTGCTCTCACCACAGTCTTCTACATCTTTCCTTTCATTCAAGCTGAAACTCTTCTATCACACATCACACCTGACACTTTTCTCCACCCATTCCAACCTGCTTGCACTCGCCTCTTCACTTCTTTTCCACACTCTCCATGACTCTGTACTGTTGACCCTAAATACTTAAACTCCTCCCCCTTCTTTATCTCTTCTCCCTGTAACCTCACTCTTCCACTTGGGTTCCTCTCATTCACACACATGTACTCTGTCTTACTGCGGCTAACCTTCATTCATCTCCTTTCCAGGACAAACCTCCACCTCTCTAGCTTCTCCTCCACCTCTCTAGCTCCTCCACCTCTCTAGCTCCTCCTCCACCTCTCTAGCTCCTCCACCTCTCTAGCTCCTCCTCCACCTCTCTAGCTCCTCCACCTCTCTAGCTCCTCCTCCACCTCTCTAGCTCCACCTCTCTAGCTCCTCCTCCACCTCTCTAGCTCCACCTCTCTAGCTCCTCCTCCACCTCTCTAGCTCCTCCTCCGCCTCTCTGGCTCCTCCTCCGCCTCTCTGGCTCCTCCTCCACCTCTCTAGCTCCTCCACTTCTCTAGCTCCTCCTCCACCTCTCTAGCTCCACCTCTCTAGCTCCTCCTCCACCTCTCTAGCTCCTCCTCCACCTCTCTAGCTCCTCCACCTCTCTAGCTCCTCCTCCACCTCTCTAGCTCCTCCTCCACCTCTCTAGCTCCTCCTCCACCTGTTCTCCATGGTGATTCCTGTCTGACCTCATCAGTCAGTCTGTCCATCACCATTGCAAACAGGAAGGGGCTCAGAGCTGATCCCTGATGTAATCCCACCTCCACCTTGAACTCCTCTGTCACCCCGACAGCACACCTCACCACTGTCTTCCAGCGCTCATACATGTCCTGCACTGCTCCAACATACTTCTCTGTCACTCCAGACTTCCTCATACAATCCCATAGTTCCTCTCTGGACACTCTGTCATCATCTTTCTCCAGATCTACAGACACAGTGGAGCTCTCTCTGACCTTCTCTGTACTTCTCTATCAACATCCTCAGATCAAATGTAGCATCTGTAGAGCTCTTTCTCTGCATGAAACCATACTGCTGCTCACAGATGTTCACTTCTGCTCTTAGTCCAGCTTCCACTACTCTTTCCCATACCTTCATTGTATGGCTCATCAGCTTTATTCCTCTGTAGTTACCACAACTCTGAACATCTCCCTTATTCTTAAAAATGGGCACCATCACACTTCTCCTCCATTCCTCAGGCATCTTCTCACCACCTAAGATCCTGTTGAACAACCCGGTCAGAAACTCCACGTCCATCTCTCCTAGACACTTCCATACCTCCACAGGTATATCATCAGGACCAAGAGCCTTTCCACTCTTCATCCTCTTCAAAGCCCCTCCCACCTCACCTTTACTAATCTTTGTTACTTCCTGCTCCACAACAGTCTCCTCTTCTATTCTTTGTTCTCTCTCATTCTCTTCATTCATCAACTCTTCAAAGTATCTAGAATCGGAATGATAAAAAGGGATAAACTGCGTCTAAATAGCTGAAAAGAAGTAAAAAAAAAAAAAAAAAACGCGTAGAAAATAGTTGCTGACTGTGACAAAGACGCAGAGGCGTGTTGATCCATGTGCAAGCAGGTAGGTTTTAATAAGCATCCAAAAACAGGTAGGGCAAAAACAGAGACGAGGTCAAGGTCAGGCAGAGGTCAAGGACGAGGAGCTCGACAAGAAGACGAGTGGGACAAGCAAGGGTCGAAAAACGAGTAGGCAAAACAGGAATCAGAATCGCTCAGAAATTGCTACGTAAACCACAATGCAATACTTTGCAAAGAAGAGGTAACAACTGAACCTATAAATATGGTCAGCCTGATGAGGAAAATTAGGAACAGCTGGTGAAGATGATCAATATTCAGGAGAGTGCTCCCTCTGATGGTCAGGAGGGAAACTGGAAGTTGGAGTCCTGACACTGACATCATGGCAATTGTTTTCCCACTCTGGAAAAAGAAAATGGAACAAAAATGAAAGGAGCACTTTAAAAAAATACATTAGATCCATCAGATTTCTATATGAAGTTAGATATCTCTACAGATAACAACAGGACAGTGTCTTATGAACAAAAGGATGTCAAGTCTTTTAATGAAATAAAAGTTTTCAGTCTACAGAGGTTCAATTGTGTAGACACCATCAAATCAGAGTGAAATGAAGATGTGGCAGGCTAGTCCATTTTCTCCAAAACTTCATTTCTGCAACTCTAAATGCTTTTCAGTATCTTGTGTGCCCCCCACGAGCTTGTATGCATGCTTGACAACATGGCGGCATGCTCCTAATGAGACGATGAATGATGTCTTGTGGCATTTCCTCCCAGATCTGTGTGAGGACATCCCTGAGCTGTTGTACAGTCTGAGGAGCAACCTGGCGGCGCCTAATGGACCCAAACATAATGTCCCAGAGATGTTCTATTGGGTTTAAGTCAGGGGATGGTGAAGGCCATTCAATTGTTTCAATTCCTTCATAGGGCACGAGCAGTGCTCAGCCTGTTCCTCCTTGCACAAAGGAGCAGGTATGGGTCCTGCTGAGGGGTTGAGGACCTTCTACGGCCCTGTCCAGCTCTCCCAGAATAACCAGCAGTCTCCTGAAATCTCCTCCATGTTCTGGAGATTGTGCTGGGAGACACATTAAACTTTCGTGTTCCTTTAAATTTTGTGAGCAGTATATGTATTTATATATATAAATGTGTTTATATTTATATATCTTACTGTGGCCACAGAGGTAAAATTAGGATTCCTTAAAATAAATTAAATTACAGGTTATGCAAAGGATGTTTAGTTGCTAACAATAATGTAATAAATACACTGTTCCTCAACCCATCTTTTTGAACATTTGCTGAAAATGTGTTCATAACTTTTAGAGAGAAATTGAAAATATACAGACAGACCATGGTAAAAACAAAGTCTCCTTGGCAAGGATAATACTGAAATCTGCTTTGGAAAACCTGTGCTCAATTGGTTATGGGCCACCTAGTGACCATTTTAGGTATTACTACAATTTGCACCTCAATCAAGTTAAAGCAATCAATATAAAGTTAACTTTGCTAAAAGATTTATTGTGAAAAGAGAAGCAGAGTATACATTTTTTTCATATACACTGATCAAGCCTGCATTTTTTAAAAACTGAGAACCACTGTAAGTCTCTAAGTCACAGACGTCCAACACATTGTTCTTTTCATTTCTTTTTCGCTTTATTTTATAAACAAAAGTAACTTCTCTTACATCTTCACACGACAAAGCCTTAAATAATTGAGACATATATATGAAATACCTTTATTCATTCTACAAGAGGATGTTCTCCAGTGTAAAAAAAACATGGCTGACATCTGCCAATCTAACTAAGCTGAAATATGATCAAAACATCAACTAAAATCCTAAAAACTAACAGTCACTCTCATGCAATGGCACTCTGAATCTCCAGTGTGGTTCATTTTACCATGTGCTGCAGCCTGAATTTATGGAACACAAAGAAAAACTATAAGTTATTAAAATTGTGGTTGTCATCCATAACTCTGATCTGCTTCCTGTTTTAAAATACCTTTCTGAACCAATTTCAGATCGAACAAAAAGATTGACCCTTCTCTTTAGAGTTCTGATGCACCACACATTCTGTAGTTCTGAAAACCTTCACTGGTCCCCTACGAGGAGACCTCCAGCCCTCCACTGGTCTTCAGGTTCTTCAGCAGATGGTCGCTTGGATCTAAGGATGAAGGAACATCAGCTGAGACTTCACAGGACAGTTTAAGAATTTTTATGATAACCAATCCAGAAATATAGAGAAGACTCTGCCTACATGACCACCAAAACAGGCGGGCAGGTAGCTGTGGTCAAATGACTGCAGGAATACATGCAAATGGGGATGGGAGATCTTCCTCTGACATCCAAGCAGGACAGGGAGACAGTCATCTTCTGCAGAACGTTTCCTGATCCTCCTGGTGAGACACCACAGCGAACATCATACGGACAATTCCTAGCATCGTAAGCGCTTTCTGCTCCTGTGTGCTTGTATTTAATCCTCTCCGGAAAAGAAAAATTTGATGCTTGCTCGAGCATGAGTGATGAGTGAGTATGGCGTTTTTATATTTGTCAAAACTCCACGCAGAAATGAGATCTCCACACAAACATTTCTTGCGGACAACTCAGCTCCTGCACGCACGTGTTTAATCTCTGTTATGTCTAAGAAAGTCCGGGGGCGGCTCAGTTTTGACCCAAACTGTGAGAGGTGGGAGGAGCTGCAGCCTCCAAAGTCTTAGGGACTCTTAGGTTCGGTTCATTTGGGCTGTTGCCCGGCATGGTAATTAAGAAAAAAACAAAAATACGCGCTACGGTTTTCAATGACACCAGCGAATTGGCGTCCCCTGCAGGTTTACGCGGTCCTGTCAGCTGAGAAGGCGCCAAAAGGTGGGTGGGGAGTGGTGGGAGAGTCATTTCAACTGTGGGTTTCTCTTAAATGAAGTGGACGGACGGAGGAGGAGGCAGAATCTACCGATACTATCTAAATTATTTTAAAAGTCATACTGTGACATTCTGTAACACACATTTTATTACAGAAATTTAAAATTCATACATTTTTTTTTAATTCATGTTTGTGTAACATGGTCAAATAAAAATGGTGAAAAGAAAACGTGTTGAGGTCAGAATTGGTTTAATTGACGCGTTTGGTGGGGAAGTTTGCCAAAACACCAGAGAGATTTACCAAGTGTCAGGGATGGTGGTGGAGGACCCAAATGCAGGAGACCAGACTTGGTGGCAGAAACAAACATTTACTAAAATAACTTAAACTTGACAAAAACAGGAGCACAAACCAGTGAGGTGCCAGAACGTAAAAGAGCAGATGACCTGACAATGAGAAACTGAAAAACCAGACACTTAAATACACTGAGGTTGATTAACTAAATGAAGACAGCTGTGGATGATTAACTGGAACATGGTGAGACTGACAGGGAAAACAGAAGATGACAAAACCAAAGCACTGAATCATGACAGTACCCCTCCCCAAAAGGGCAGATCCCAGATGCCCAACACCTGTGGGGAGGGGACCTGGAACAAAAACAAGTCCAAAAAACAGGGGTCCTGCAGCCAGACGGACGTGAGGGGTAATGAAACCTCTCCAGGAACAGAAGAGGAGCGGTCCTGGTGACTCTCCCCAGGGACAGGAGACATGAAGGGGAGCAGTCCCAGCAACCCTCCTTCAGAGCCGGAAACAGACCAGGGGGATGAGCGGCGACCATCCTCGGGGACAGACAGGAAGGAGCGGTCCCGGTGACCCTCCTCAGGAACAGGAACATGAAGAGGAGCGGCCCCGGCGACCCTCCACGAGAACAGGAACGGATGGCCCCAACAGTCCCCCCTCAGGAACGGAACGGGTGGATGATGATAGATGTGAAGACAGCTACAGGAACCCCATCTGGCATGGCGTGGCGATGTGTGGCATGGCGTGGACAAGGTTCTCCTGCTGGGCCCAAGGTGGTCAGGTCATACTGTCATGGAGATGGTGGTGGAGGACCCAAATGCAGGAGACCAGACTTGGTGGCAGAAACATAAAAGTTTACTAAAATAACTTAAACATGACCAAAAACAGGAGCACAAACCAGTGAGGTGACAGAACATAAATGAGCAGATGACCTGACAATGAGAAACTGAAAACCAGACACTAAAATACACTGAGGATGATTAACTAAATGAAGACAGCTGTGGATGATTAACTGGAACATGGTGAAACTGACAGGAAACAGAAGATGACAAAACCAAAGCACTGAATCATGACACCAAGAAGGTCAAAAGAAGAGGAGAAACGAAATAAACAAAAATGCATCATCTCATAACATGGGACAGGAGAGGACAGGCTGTTGATCATATTTTTGAAATTTGTTAGGATTACTTTTTCCTAGACTTATTTCTATGAAGATCAAAGAGAATTATTATTATATTTTTTTTAATTATTTCGTAACAGTGTTTTTTTTAAATTTTGATAAAATGATTATAAATGAATGAAACTTTTTATTATGTCTATCGATGTCTATATAACTATATATACTTTGCGGCCTACGAGTGGAAAAGTTTGCCTACCCTTGATTTAAGAAAAATAAAAGCTATTTCTCTTAAATGTTCTGAACATTCAACAATGGTTGGCATCATTTATGTGTATTTCATGGTAAAAATAAAATGATGTGAAAACAAAACAATCATGAAATACTTTAGTGATAAGCAAGTTTGCTTAAAGTATAAATCTGAGTGAGTTTAGCTTAAAGTTTAAAAATCAATATTCAAACTTTGTTCAAACACTACAAATAAAAGAACAGAAGTTTAGAATATTTTTTGGTGAATGAAAAAAATGTAAAGTCAAATGTTCATCTCAGCTTGTTCTGAGCTGAGGCTCTAGGTTCTCCCATGGGTCCAGGTGACATCAAGTCATAAACCTTACATCCCAAAGAAGTCTGCTCTTCCAGGGAGGGGGACAGAAAGGATTCTTTGAAGACCTTTTAGGAGAAATTCCTGTTTCTGTAAATCTTTCATACGAGTTGTCCAGTGTTTTCCTTAGCAAGAAATAGGGCTTGAGTGGTAAGAGACCTTTTGGGCTCCAGGTCACAGTTGGGCGTCTTCACATCCAAAGTGAAGTCAAATTCTCAGATGTCCCGATCAAATCTCCACAGAAGGGGTTTTACAGCTGGGAAGGTCTGAATCTTGGAACGTTTTACTGATTATAGTGGAAGGAAGTCAGAAGGCATCGTAGCATGCTACACTTGTGATGCTGTAAGGTTTTGATGTCTGACAAAACTAGACTAGTCTAGACAGTGTTAAATCCATGTCTGCAGCATCTTGCTGTTCCCAGGCCACCAAATGCTTTGCCTTGCTCGCTTTTGACACTTGACTGCCCATGTGGCCATCATGCAGCCTTGCCATTATTTCTGACCTCAGACTTTTGGGAACTACAATTCTGTCTCCAGGTCATTGAATACTGAAAGGGAGTCCTTTACTGCATAATATGGTCAAATGTTGTCAGGAACTTTAGAAGCATACTTAAGCCAGCCATTCTCCACAAAGCGCCGCACGTTCTGCAGCTCAGGGTCATCCTTGGTATGAAATTTGATATCCTGCAACCAAGAACTCGACACCGGCCATGCTGCCTGTGTGGCTTCTTCCACAGCTAACATTTCTTCTGACAACTCAACCACTTCCACTTGCAGAACTGTGCTGGGGTTTCGTAAGAGGGTGTCTGCAACTATGAGCTGTTTGACGGGGACAAACACTGCTTTTGGGACAAAGTATTTATCTAATTTGTTGAGTACTACATCAAATACATTACCTCCGAGGGCAGGGGTCTGCAACCTGCAGCTCCAGAGCCACATGTGGCTCTTTTATCTCTCTATAGTGGCTCTCTGGATGAAGAAAGACAAAATAGTAATTTTCAAAGAAATTGGAGATTAGCTATTATTTTAGCAACATGCTTTTCGACTAATTTGCTTTCTAGTGCAATTTTTAGGCTAATTTAGAGTTTTAGCTTCTATTTTAGCCACATAATAACTTTTTTGACTAATTTAGTTTACTGAAGAATTTTATGCTAATTTGGAGTTTAGCAAATATTTTAGTAAAATGCTAATGTTTTCAGCTAATTTGTTATCTACTGAATTTTCTTTTTATAATTTTGAATTTAGCTTCTATTTGAGCAACATTTTAAGGTTTTTAATTGAATTAGTTTACTGAGAAATGTTATGCTAATTTGGAGTTTAGTTAGTAATTAAGCAACAAGTTAGCTTTTTTGTGAATTTGGCCTCTAGTTTTTTATGCTAATTGAGTTTAGCTAATATTTTAGCAATTTGCTAACATTTTAGCTAATTTCTTATCTACTGGGGGTTTTAGGCTAATTCTGTGTTAAGTGTTAAGCTTTTATTTATTTATGCTAAAATTTTTGGCTGATTTAATTTACAGAGAAATGTTATGCTCATTTGAAGTTTAGCTCGCAATTAAGCAACAAGCTAGCTTTTTTGCTACTAAAGTTAAGAACGTTTAAAAAAACTCCCTTTTTGAGAGATATTCGTTTCTTTTTATATATTTTTTTGCTTTTGTTCGTGCCAAAAATAGACAGTATTCATATCTATTAAAAAAAAAACCCAAAAAGAAGGTTATAAATGCCTATCCAAATTTCTTAAAGGCTAACATAAGTCAGTGCGGCTCCTTCTAGGTTTTGATTAATATAAAACAAGCCCAAATGGCTTTTTTACTGTTAAAGGTTGCCGACCCCTGTCTTAGGGAGTACAGCGGCGTGCACACCTGTACTTCTCTGTCCTCCTTGTCTAGCTTTGTGGCTATCCTCTTCCTTTGGAACCTCCTCTTCCAATCATACCAGAGCTCCAGGTGGCGCACACGTGCGAGGGCCCGCGTCGTGCAGCGGATCGCTTCGGCATCTGCTCTATTTTGTGCGCGAGCGTTCCGCATCAATTCTAGCAGGAAGTTGCATGAGAAAATCCGGTTTATTTTCAAAATATAACCAGTTTTCACAATAAAACGCCACGATTGACAAATGTGATCATGTTTTTGTATCCAGACCGTAGACATGGAAATAATCATACAATCACAACACGTGTGTGTGTGCGAGCACAGGCACAAACAAAACAGACATGCACACTTCTTTTTTGACAGACATGCACACACACACAGATCAATGTGGGCAGGGTCAGAGCGGGGCGAGGGGCTGCTGGGATTTGGGCAGAAATCAGTTCCTCTTAGCAGAGAGATGGTTTAATAATTTTAGTTTTATTAATTTATCCACGCTCACACCTGCGAGCGCACAGACAGTGTGAACCCGGCGTAAACCAGCCAAGACAGGAGAACTGTAAACACACTGCTCAATATGACGATCATCATGCTAAAAAAATGTATTGAAAGCCCCTCCCACACCGAGCCCCAAGCTTATGAACACATTTATTGGCAGGTGAAGGGGCAATCCCCTCAACAAGGGCTTAAATGACACTGCCCAGGACCATAAAGCGTCTCCTCCTGGTGCGTTCACTGAGCCTGAGAACATAGAACATTAGTGGAAGTCCGATCGCCATCCAGCCTAAATAAGTCCGCTACTTTTTTATAATAAGGAAATAAAAAACGCCAAACCGACCCTAAACCCACCCGAAGCCATTTTTTCCCGCAAATTTAGAACCAAAACCACCCAATTGGGAGGGAACCCGCCATATCTGGCAACACTGGCTGTACGACCCCCTTTCCGCGGTCTTTTCCTCACTCAGCCCATCTCTGTACCATCCCTTCAGGGTCATGTCGGAGGTGAACCTCATAGACGTTATATTATCTACTGGACGTCATAGGAAATGAATTGCATTCTGGAGGGGGGGGATTTGTCCATCAAATATACAGACTATGGGCAGACCTGTAAATGTTTCCATTAAGTTGTAAATGTGTTTTCACATATTTGTAAAAGTGTTTTGATATAAAGTGTTTGGGTAAATGTATTATTGTTTTGCACTTCCTGGCCACCGTACATAATCGTGATAAAAAACAGATTAAACTTCGGACCACAGAAGTCATACAGAAAATGTTTTAAACTGCAACATTTTTAAGACCAAGATACCAAAATGTAAGACTTTTTTAATGCTTTTTAAAGGGGCCATACCATGATTTTCTTAATTTTTTTTAGAGTGAACGATATCCATGTATATGATAATGTTTTACCTTTGGAACACTAAAAAACAAATTATTTATGAAATATTGTTTTTTGTAAGTTTTTTCAAACCCGGAAGTAAAACGACTCGATTCCTGAAGCTCCGTCTGCCGCCGCATGTGGGTGCTGCTCAGTTCATGACCTCATCCCAGAGAACTTTACCATGAAAATTCTACTCTTTGAGGTCTTAAGTCTAATATACTGTTCGTTCCTCTGTATAATGATCCCCAAAGTGGTATTTTAATCTGTTCATGTATTTAAGAGTAATCCTGTAAAAACCTGCAGATATATTGTATGTTCATTCATCTTCAACTCCACCCAAGAAGTTTGGATTATTTTCATGAGAGAAATACAGACATGGTGCCACAGACTCGAGGATGATGTCATGAAGCAAACTGCACCAACACGCAGCGGCAGGCGGAGCTTAAGTAATTGAGCCATTTTACTTCCAGGTAGGGAAAAACTCACGAAAAAGAACTAACATTTCATAAATAATTCATTTTTTAGTGGTCCAAAGATTAGATTAGATTAGTCATTAGATTAGTCATTGCACATGTACACGTACAGGGCAACGAAATGCAGTTTGGCATCTAACCAGAAGTGCAATAGGCAGTAAGAGCATGTGGTATAAATATTATGATAAATACGTATGGTACAGGTTGTTATAAAGGATATGGACAATATTTACAGATCAGATATATAAAGAGATGACCATATACAGGTTAATAACCAAGATATATATATACATAATGAATGAGGTAGGTACTACGAACAAATATACAGATGGATTTTTTTTTAAGAGGGAGAAGACTATAGACAGAACTAGCATAACATAATTTACAAAAATGGGGATGGCAGATGATAAATATGGCGGGGCAAAACAGATGACATGGGCAATTTACAGTGCAGGTAATATATGGTAATATATGATCGTATATATAGATATAGTTCACACTGAAAGGCTTAAAAAAATCATGATAGGGCCCCTTTAAAACCTCAAAAAGTAGAATTTTCATGGTAGGGCCCCTTTAAGGGGTTATTTCCACATTTTCAAAATCAAGAATTTTTGAAAATGAGGTTAATTGTGGTCAATTATGACTGTCATTTTTAGCAAAAACATAATAGCGGAACAAACCCGAGTATTATTACTAAAAAGGATGAAAAATGTCTTATCAGTTCATTAAAAACTCTGTTAAGTGGAGATAGCAATACTTTTAAATTTGAGACAGAATTAGATAGTTTTCATCAAATCATCAACATTGTATCTGCATTGTATTTCCAGTTTGGTTCCATACTGACAATGCAGTGTGAACCAAACCAAATCCAGATTTTCTGCATTTCACATCTGGTGGCGCCTATTCTTGAGTGAGAAGGCCTTAAGAACGTTATTCTAAAAATCTGGATGAATGGATCAAATTGGACCACACCTTTCTTTTTTCTCGTTAAGGCCTAATAGGATGTTTTCCTGCAGCTTTCTCCAAAAAAACGTCACCATAGCGATATCCATAATATCTTTTATTGTTAACAATCACTGTTTTGGTATAGCGTACTTCAGCAAATGGAGTAAAGAAAACACAGATTAAAATAAGATCTAGCTAACATTTTCATTTAGGAAGAAATTAATAATAAAGAATTTTGTTAAGGTAAAATAACTCCATGTTCATTTGAATACATAACATCTACAGAATAAGTTAATAAATTGAGCTACTGTATAAATACATCACCAGCATGCACAATATTACTGTGGATAATATTGGACCAGATTTCCTCATTTAATTTAAGAGACAGAATAATATGCAGCTTCCTCCACAGGGAAGATGACAATCATTCCACAAACCTCCAATCTACTAGTACAGCTTCCACCTTAACAATGTGGAAGTGCTCTGATTACATTAGACTGTCTATTCTTCTCCGTGGTTTAGGAACCACTTCTTTCAGTTGTTTTGCCACTGAAAAACCTTTTAGTCACCACAATTCAATCCTCTAAAGAGTTTATTCATATTTTTTCATAAAGTTGTTTCCCATCATAATCAGGAGCGAATAGAAATTGTAACAGTAAAGACAATACTGACAATAAGAATTAGGTGTCCAAAAACAGTGAATTTATTTAAGATAGCACATCAGCACGAGAGGCACGAGCTGCACTAAGTTTACTTCATGAGTTTGTGTTTTAGTTACAGGCTGAGTGGGACACACACCGGACACAAAGCAAACACAAACCAGGTTTTCTTCAACTACATACGTTATTAGAGCCGTTCATTCTTTGGCAGTCCGTTTAAAATCTCATAAAGGATTGGGAAAGCTCTGCTAACCTGTCTTCGTCGCTGCATGCTGTCTGCTCTTCTTCTCTGTCTCTAAGCAAAGCCGCGATATTCAAAGTGAAACTTGTTTCTTTTCTCACTGCTCAAGCATTAAAAACAGAAATTCAGACTTCTGTCGCTGAGTGCATTAAGACAGCTCAGCCTCATCTGCTCGATGCCAGTGTGAAGGTACTGTTACCCCCAAATTCATGTTGAGATGGACAACCAACCTCTAGCCTCAAAATGTTGGCCAATGCTGCGGAGGCCGTCGAGGAGGTTTCACTCTTTTTGTTTTTGCCTTTTTATCGTTTGTTTCCCAAACTAAACTTCCTCCTACGTTAGATTTGTGGAAAAATAAAGAACAGCAGCCACATCGGGACCGCCAGCCGGTCACCGATCTTCCCCCAGCCCGCCCTCCCATTATTCTAAATGAAGAACTTTTTAACTGTTGGTGTGATTTTGCTGTCATTTGTCAGCACGTGTGTTGGTGTTGGACTCTTTAGTTGTTGCCCTCTCCGCTCTCGTCGTCCTGCTGGTCACTCGTCCACAGCGTCAAGTTGTCTCGTAGCAGCTGCATGATGAGAGTGGAGTCTTTGTAGGAGTCCTCATTGAGGGTGTCCAGCTCGGCAATGGCGTCGTCAAAGGCGGTCTTTGCCAGGTGGCACGCCTGCTCGGGGGCGTTCTGGATCTCATAGTAGAAGACGGAGTAGTTGAGCGCCAGCCCCAGGCGGATGGGATGGGTGGGCTGCATGTGCTCTTTGCTGATCTCGTGGGCCTCGCTGTACGACTTCTCAGAGGACTCCACCACCGAGGCTTTCTTCTCCCCTGTGGCCACCTCGGCCAGGTAGCGGTAGTAGTCGCCCTTCATCTTCAGATAGAACACCTTGCTCTCGTGCTGCGTCTCGTTGCAGTTCTTGATCAGGAAATTGTCAAGGAGGTTGAGGACATCTTGACACACGGCCTCCAGCTCCTTCTCGATCTTTTCTCGATAGGCACGCACCATCTCGATCTTCTTCTCATTGCCGTCCGCCGACGTTTTTTGCTCAATACTGGAGATGACACGCCAGGAGGAACGCCTTGCTCCGACCACATTTTTATAAGCCACGGAGAGAAGGTTCCTCTCCTCGTTGGATAGTGCTTCATTCAACTCTGTGACCTAAGGAATGAGGAGAAAAGAAAGCTGTTATCAGAAAAAAAAGTCCACTCATCAGCAAACATTTTTAACTTAAAACATCCAAACTAATTCTCAGAGCTCTGTAGAGACACAAAGAACATCCGGAGGGAGAAGCTCCACCCCAGATCATTAGGGATGTAACAATTCAGTCAAGCCACGATTTGATTCGATTCACTGTTTAAGTCACAATTTCAATTTTTTCCATTTTTTTCTTTCTCAACACAATGAATTAAAGGTATTTTGAGGCCAAATATGTTTCCTTTGTCCCCCTTATATCAAACTCTGTTTTCCTACTGACAGAAATGATTCAATAGAAATAAACAATTGTACAGAAAACTGAAAATCTTTTCACACTCGGTTCATGTTGTGCGGACCACTCCTCAGCCTGTGGCTACTCAACGCGCACACACACCCACACCCCCCCCCCACCCCAAACACACACTCACACGACCCCCCCCAACCCACAAACACACGGACCCCCACACACACTTACAGCGAGCCCGAATCTATGCACAGGTTGAATTGCCACCAACATCATTAGCGACACCGTGTTCGAGAGCAGCAACGCGGTTTTTAAGGCTATAATGAAGCGCTACAGAAAGAGTGGGAAAGCTTTCAAGAAGTACATCTTTAGACGCAAAATCTTAATATCTGCACCCGAAGCGCTCCATCACTGCAGCATTTGAGGTTTGGTACTCCAGGGAACCTTGGTGTCAACTACCTCGGAGAAATGCTTAAAAAATGAGTGAAGAGGTCTGTACAATTACACAGCTCTGTACGTTTCATCTAAGCTCTCTTCTGCTGTCTTTAATAGCCTGTGTGTTTTCTTTAAGATCTACCGCGGATTTACACGAACCACAGCTTGCAGAGCACAGCTGTGAGTCGACTCTCAGATGCAGATCATGTCTGTGACGGGGCGCCGTCACTCCAGGAGAGACAAGAGTGGAGCAACACTTCATCGTCATGCAACGTCACAACCAGCAGAGGTCAGGGTGCACTAAAGTGAAATCTCCATCCTTCAAGCAGCAACATGAGGGACATGCCAGGTTCTCTTTCTATGACAATGTAGAATTTAATTTCAAATAATTATTTTGTCTTTCTGTAGCCTATAGAAATAGTGTTATTATTTCCAAATACATTCTTTTTTCTCTCTCAACTGACAGTTTGTTTAGCCTATTGTGCCGATCAGCATTTCTACATCACTTTCCTTTGTGGCTGCAGTGGAGTTCAGTGTTGGCTCTACCAGCTCAGGCGTGTTGCCATGTTACTGTGACAAAAAGCCGCATCACGTATCAAATAGTGATGCCCCAGCAAATGGGACAACGATGAGACACGGAAACTCATGAAAATGTGGTCGTATGAATTCATACTCAATAAAACAACTGTTAAAGTGATCCAAAATGTTTCTACAGACGTGTCTTTTAGCATGTGCACCTGTATCTCCAGTAACCGTCATGCAGGATTCCTCAAACCAGTAGTTAAAGTGTTGGAGCTGGTCCTCATACAGACGATCAAAATCCATCCGAAAAATACAAAGTTTAAAAAAGGGAAAAGTCCAGATAAGATTCTGCAGGTTTTGCTCGTCCATCTTTCTTATAGTTTTGTTTACAAATGTTGTTCACGTTGGAGAGGCGGGCTCAAGAATGACGTCGTGAAATGAGCCGGACCGACAAGGAGCGAAAGGCGGAGCCTCAGCAATCGAGTCGTTTTACTCGGGATACAAAAGACTGATATTTCATAAATGATTTGTTTTTTAGTGTTCCCAATGTAATATGTGATCATACATCTGAATATAGTTTGTGCTGAAAGGCTGAAGAAAATCATAGTAGGACCCCTTTAAAGCCTTTTAGCTGTAAGGCTCTCCTGATACTTCATTAATTAAAGGGCTAGTAATGGGGTTGTGGGTCTTTTTCGGTGTTAACTGTATTTCGCCTTATATTTACAATTTCCAAATGTTTTGGCGTGTTTTGAGCAAGAAATATTGAAATAAAACGGCATTTTTGCGGCCAATCCATATGCAAATTTCCTTTTCCGGGCAAAAGCTCCATTTTGGTCACGTGGTGCGTGTGACGTCACCACGGTCAACACAGCAAGACGGCTTCTCTTTTGCGTGTCGGAGCTAGCGATAGCGGCGATATTTCAAGGTCCACAATTGTGTCTTCAGACTCAGATTGTGGAAACATTTGTTCTGAAAGTGACGCTGATTCAGAGGCGCCGGGTGTTTGTGGTTTGAGGACTGTAAAGCCCGATCAATTTGAGCCGGCAGTTCGTAAAGTAAGAGCTCACATTGGCAATGACGCTGAGAATGCCGATTTAAAGTCGTAATTTAATGAGAAAAGAACCAAAGCTGTCAGTTTATCAGAGCCATGCTGGAAGCTGGAAGACGTGGAGCATCTCGTGAAGCTTTATTTACAGATCGGTTTTAAAAACAAAGAAATTCGGAACCTTTTGGAGACTCGAAATCAAATCATCATCAATGAAGCTGACTATCCGGGTCGGTAATGCAGAGTTTCATATGCAAAATAAAGAGCTTAGAGACATGTTTGCAGGACCGTCCGCCACTTTACTATTCACTTTATTCACATACCCGGAAGCTCTTTCACCACCTTACTCTCTGACATGTGCAGAAACCAAAGGAGAATGTAAACAGAGCTCCACGTGAATCGTCCCGTTTCAACACAACATCAACAACAGGGGATGACAACAGTCTGTCACGTTATCTAAAAACACTGAAAACTCCAAAAACGATTCCTCTTCAGATGAAAGCATCACACAGAAATGAATGAGATCTGATCTTTCACGGAGGACGAAATGACTGAAGTGGACAGCTGTGCGTGTCGATGGTTTCATCAACGGATCTGCAGAGATCCTGCAAGCCACCATCAATGATTAATAAACTGCAAATCAAACTAAGAAACTTCCAAACATGTGCAATGTTTTAAACATTCAGTTTACCTGTTGAAATCAGAAGCTTTTCACAGTTTAGTCGGTCTGGTTCTGCTCACAGTGTTCATCGCAATAGGCTCATTTCGATTGTAAATCTCGTAAATTTACGACTTTAAAAATCATAATTTTAATTTTTTTTTCTTTCTTGTGGCCCTAATACTCCGTCGTACCATAACACCGACGTTTATAGGATTCAACTTTGCCCCAGCGCACACACATACATGTATCTGCAGACACGCTGGGTCCGCCTGCATTCTGCTGCTGGCGCTGTCTTACCCATATGACGTCAACGCGTCACGTGACCCAAATCGAGCCGTTTCTGAAGCAGGGCGAAATTTGTCGTTGATTTTGTCAAATTTTACAAAAACCTGCGTTTGTCAACGGTAATTATTTGTTATTTTTGATACATTAGAACATATGGAATAAATCTGGATATGCATTTTAGCTTTGTCCCAGCCCATTACTAGTCCTTTAAAAAGAAGCAGCGCGTATAAAGCAAGTCGATGCTACATTACTAGTAGGGATGGCCCGATCTGATCATGTGATCAGAAATCAGGGCTAATTACAAGGTTGATAACTTGATCGTATCGGACGTGTTACGCTCCATCTTTGTTTAGGGGTCTAGGGCTTAGCATAAAAGGTAAAATAAATAAATAAAGTAAAATATGTAACAGAAAGACAAAGAGAAAGTCTCCCTAAAAACATACATTTATTTACAAGAATAACCAAACGATAACTAAATGTGAAGCTAAAGGCTTCAGGGTGAACCAAGGCCAAAACAACAAACAAAACCCCAACTAACTCGACCCAGGGAGCTAACCTGCAAAAGAAACAGTAAAAGAATGACAAACTCCAACCTCACTGGACTAACAAACAGGAGAAAAGATTCACTAAGGAAAATGGCAGTTCACCCCTACAGCTTCACTTAAACTAAACTTACTCACACAAACACCAAAGAACAGAGAGGGACCAAAAACACAACCAAACAAACTACAAAGTGCACAAAACTAAACCAGGTGGAGAAGAGCGCCAAGCTGCAGTGGAGCCGGGCTGCAGTGGAGCCGGGCTGCAGTGGGGCCGGGCTGCAGTGGAGCCGGGCTGCAGTGGGGCCGGGCTGCAGTGGGGCCGGGCTGCAGTGGAGCCGGGCTGCAGTGGAGCCGGGCTGCAGTGGAGCCGGGCTGCAGCCCAGCTCCCTTCTCGTGGGCTGGAGGTCGTCATGGTGCTTTTGAAGGTGGCTCCACCTGGTTTGGGCCAATGGGAAGCCACACCCTCCAGCACCACACCTGAAAGAAATCAAAACAGAAAGACACAAAGAACCACAAAACACACAGGAGTCCCACTTTGACAGAAATACACAGAACCAAATAAAAACGGAACAAAACCAAATACGGCCAACGCCATAACAGGACGTTCCCGTCAGTAGCAGTTTTAGGCACGGGCAGTGCGGGCAGTAGCGTGGGGCGGCAGTTCATAGGGGGCGGCATCTCTGCTTGAACAAAAATTGGACCTCTATGGTGTTCATTATCTGTGTGGTGTTAGGAACGGCCTGAGACAAGCGAGTTAGCGCCCCCAGTTGGAGCAAGCGCCCCTGTTAGAAAGGTGTGTGCTAAAGGACAGGAGCGGTGAAGAAATTGTAGTCGGCCGCAGATCCCATACGGTCTTAGCAACATGCGTACATTTGATAATGCCGTACCACGCGCCTGTCACGAGGCTTGCGTATCAATGAAATGCTATGTTGATAAGAAGCTTGTATACAGCATGGATTGCAATGTCATACATACAGCAATATCATGACTAACCGTAATACCTCCGACCTAATAGTTCTGGAATTTACTTTTCACAATGCCATGACGACAAAACAAGAGGGGTGGTGATCAGTCTCTCCTTCATTCTCACTCAGGGTGCAGGAAGAAGTGAAACACAACAGGCCAAAATAACAAATGGAAACAGTGTTAAACGGTCAGACAGCAAAACACATAAATGAAAACTCAAACTTAAACCCCATTCTAACCAGACAGGCAAAATAAATGGTTACCCACAATTCCTTGCGCTGCCAGTTCTGACAGCAAGCCCAACAAGCCTGCAACCATCACTACAATAGACACGGATTTTAGGTTTCGTTTTGATCACGTGGTCAGACAAAATTAACTACCAAATTAAATGGACGTACGGGGGGACAAAAGCGGGGGTGCCCATGCGTGTCTGAGGGCACTTGTCATGGATGTGGATGCTGAGATCAGTTTTTTTTATTTTGAAGATCTGAATAAAAACATCCGTTCACATCTCGGTTTCTGGGTTTATATCTCCCAGACAGTGAGGTACAGCAGCTGAAATAAAAAAAAAGTCAAAGGAACAGCGGGCACAGCAGTGTGTCACTAGTACATGTACTACAGATAATAACAATTATTTGAAATATTTAAATGTTCCTATAGTTTCAATACTACAATTAATACCAAAAATCATGAAAATTAAAATTTCTTTTATTTGAGATTTACTACTTCAAAAATTACGTGGTCCAGCTACAAAAGAAAGAAAGAAAAAAAACATCAAAATAAAAAGTAGTTTTGGATGTTTCATTTATCCTTATTATGATCAGCGCTTTATATTTCTATATAATTATTGCCATTATATACTCCACTACATGTCTGCATGATCACAAAATGTTGCTTCAAAATGCAGCACAATTTGGTAGCAGTTTAAACCGCAGGCAAACATCAACAAAGCTCGCAATATGATCACAGATTCAGACTTCCAGGATGAACAACTCTTTTAAAAACATTTTAAACTGACAGCAGGTGTCTCTATTGGTTTGTCCTGACACAACAGAAAACAGAGAGTTTTTTTTCTTGTTCTGCCGACAGACAGACGGCAACACAGAAGCTGCTAATTGTGCTAAGCTAAGTGCTAGCTCCTGGATTTAACTCCTTAGGACCTGAGCTGTTATTTGATATGTCTTTTTTATTTTTCTGACAGAAAACTAAAAGTTAAGAAATTTACTACTCTGCTAATAAAACCAAAAATGTGATGTCTTGAGAACTTAAAAAAAAGAATCACATAATCTTAAAATAAATAAATAAATAAATTGTTCTACTGATATGAGCTAGTCATGAACACTCATTTTCAAATTCATGCTAAACAAAGTCATCATTCAGTTCTAAGAATTTTTAATTAGGACAGGAATCCTATCTGTTAAAAAATGTTCAATAACTTGAAAGATATTAAAGCTAAACTCACTGAACTTTGTCATGTGACCACTTATAGAACGAGAAAATTGTATTTTTTTTCTAGTTTATATTTGCTTTATTTTTACTTGTTTATTAAAGCTACTTCACAGAAGTATTCCATTTAAATTTTTAATGATTCGAGTAGAAATATCCGCAATGTGAAAGATCGCTGATTCGCGATATTTATAAATATAGTAAATTGTAGTGGAATATGATCAGAATATTATCTGGGAACGTTGTATTTTTGCTCGGAAATGCAAATTAATGTTAACAAACTAAAACAAAGCCAAAAGAGCCGCGGTAGTCACCGCAAGTAAACATGCTTTCGTGAGGGTGGAGCTTCCGGTTTTCAAAATAACAGTAACAAGACTGAAGTTCTGTTCACTGACAAAACTTCTGAAATAATGAATTACCTTTAACATCGGAGCTTTAGCTCCAGTGTTTAGATTCTTTTGGTTATGATAACTCTTCAACAGTTGATGCAATTAACAGAACTCCATCTTAATTTGAAGAAACGCAGCCTCACACTGCTGAAAGGAGGATGATTCTGCTGTGGAAAAAAAGACTTTCCACCAATATGTTAATGTTTAGAATGTAAAATAGTGAAAAACTTTGAGGAGAGAAAACTGTGGAAAACATTTTGAAGTTTTTTGGTTAAATGATCCAAAACATCAGTGATGTTAATCCTTTATATGTTGTTTATGTTACTGCTTAACTTAAACAGAGGTTGACAAAAAGAGTTTAAAATAACAAACAACATTTCTTTCTATCTGAATCTTTGTGGGTTTTTATTTATTGTTTTTTTTTTACCAGTTTTGTTGATTCTGATCTCCTGTTCTAAATAAAGGTATAAATCAGGGGTCCCCAACTGGCAGACCGCATTCTGGGTCTGGACCCCGAGACCATTTTATCCGGATCTCCAAGCATTTTTAATAAAAAGTACGATTTTTCATTCATCTTTACACGGCTATTTTTAAACAGGCGTGCGTGAGGACAGCTACCAGGGTCCTTCATTCGGCAAAAGCTCAAAGTGGTGTTCTAACGTTTACATAGTTGGACGTGAAGGTATCTGGAAGATGCGTGATCGATGGCTCTATCTACAATTAGAAAAGTGGACTGAAAATCGTGTCTTTCGAGATGATGGACTGAAACTTTCGCTTTTAGCATTGAGTTCTACAAGACGAGTCTGCTTTATTAGCATGAAGTCTGCTGCTTTTGTTAGCGCCGATATCAAGCAGAACTACGGGACAAAAAATACAACTTCTGACTCAAATTACCCTCAAGAATGAGTGACGTAGTCATTCATTCATTTTCCATGCCGCTTTATCCCTTTTGGGGTCGCGGGGTTACCGGAGCCTATCCCGGCGGCTGATGGGCGAAGGCAGGGTTTACCCTGGACAGTTCACCAGTCTGTCGCAGGGCCACATTCACACACACAGTCACTCACACATTCATACCTAGGGCAATTTAGAGTAATCAATTTACTATGAAGCATGTTTTTGATGGTGGGAGGAAGCCGGAGTACCGTGAGAACCCACGCATACGGGAAACATGCAAATCCACAAAAAGTCCAGTTGTGTTTCTGATCCCCCAGCCAGATTTGAACCAGCCTCTTGCTGAGGCAAGAGCGCTAACCACTGCGCCACCGTGCAGCCGAGTGACGTAGTTATGAAAAGAAAACGAACTGAAAGGACAGTGCGAGCAGACAACACACAGACAATAACAGCACAACGGGCTCACGAGTGCTCACTACCAGGGGAATGGATTTGGGTAAACACTAAAAGTGACTGAAATGATCAGAATGTATGGGTATGACAGAAAACAATATTAGAGGGAAGAAGAGGCAGCAGCTTCAAGAAAAGGTCCGACATTCCCCTCTCATCACAAGAGCTGAGCTGCTCACCCAGAGATGTGCAGTCTGTGGACCTAAATTGGTGCCATATTATTTAAAACCCAATTAAAACAAATTGAAAACAAGATTGATGTTTGGCTAAAAAAATGTAATTGTCAGTAAATTTTTCCATTCTAAAATGAACTTAATTTCAGTTTCAAATGTTTGGTAAGGTTTCAAAAAAAAAAAAAAAAAAAAAAAAAAAAAAATCACCTTTTTTTTTCTCTTCAAATATGAAAATTTTAGTTTCAAAACTTTTGGCCCTGTTGTGGCGGGGCTAACATGAAGGACCAATCAAAATGGATGAAGGTGGTAACTTCAGTTCCGTTGTAGAACGGTGTTTTGGACACACGGTTTGTATGAGATAAAACTGTGCTCTTTACATCCGTCTTGGGACAACTTTAGACTATGGTAGTACAGCCAATACAGACATTTTCTGACCATAATTATCTCAGCTCTAGGAGTCAGTGAAGACACTGGGACTGAAGTCACCACTATCATTGATTTTGATTACTCCTGTGTAATTGCCCCGTACCAACATGTCACAACGGGGCCAAAAGTTTTAAAACTGATTTTTTTTTATATTTGAGAAAAAAAAACTAAAAAGAGTTTAATGTGAAAAAAAATTGAAAACGATTTAAGTTTGGAAATTGCAATTCTGAGTTTGAAACATAAAAAAAGAGACAATTTGAAGTTGAAAATAATTATGCCTATTTTAGAATAGTAAAAAGTTTGTTACATTTTGTATTCTTATGGCCAAACACCAATATTTTTCTAATTTTTTTTTTGGGGTTTTAAACAATATTGGTCCCAATTTAGCTCCATACAGTTCCAGCTGGGCACAACCATTCAAAGTGTCATCTGCGTCCCTTTAAGTCTGTTTTGTAGTTTACCTTTATGTTTATAATGTTTTCTGCACTTATGAAAGTTATTTATTACTTTAATGTTCAATGTGTAGCATTATTTGCAACCTACTTTTAAGGGTTATAAAACAGAAAGTTAATATTTACACAAAAAAAGGGATTAAATATGAAAGCTTTTGAGGTTCAGTCATGTTACCTGTACTGCACTTTAAGTGAAATCCAGCAGAATGTTAAGTCATTATTAAGTTTGTGAAAGAGCACACACGTTGCACTGCAAGGAAGCAAGTTTATGTGTATTCTTTTTTACTCTACAATGCATGTACGTATTTGTGTACAAAAAAGAATGAGAGAAATACTTATTGAGACAATAAGCTAAAATAGTTCTTTGCAAATTTAACTACACATTGTAATTAAATAAAAGAACAGAAAAGTCAGATATTGTCTGTATGTTTTTGCATGTTCGGACCCCGGTCTACGAAGCGGACAGAGGTACTGGACCTCTCTCCAAATTAGTTGGGGACCCCTGGTATAAATGTTTGATTTAATACAAATAATTTCAATTTTCCTCCATATAGTAAATATACACATAGCAATAAACATTATTTAAAAAGTAAGACTTGTGGCTTGATTCTTGAATCGTATCGGATCGCCACCTAAGCAACGATCCACAGCCCTATCAGATAATACACAAAACCAAATGACTCAGAATCAGATCCGGCCCAAAAAAACCTGATCGGGACATCCCTAATTACTAGTAGTTTGTCAGATACATTCAGGCTAATCTCTCGTGCCTGCTTTGAAACGGACAGGAGACACTCGTGCGTGTCACCTTTGACTCGGGTAAATTATTTTCAGCTACAATCTTTTCTGGCACTGGTCCTCCCAGGAAAAACTAGCAATCCCAAAAAGTTTGAGTTACAATTTTCAAACACTAAAATTCTAAATCAGCTAATTCAGATTCATAAAATGACCTCTGAGTGAATTTAATCCCAAAACTTCATGTTTTTCTGTTTTTAAATATTTTTTTTGTTTTTATACATAATTATCACATTTACAGTGACAGAGTAAATAAAAAAAAAAACATTCTGGATGGGTGGGGTGGGGGTTTACGGGAACTGATTTAAAGATCTATAATGCAACAGATAGCTCTGATGAAAAAAGGCAAACACCTGAAGGGGAGAGCTGTGTACCTTACTGATCATTTATCCAAATATCATGCTGATATGTAAGATTGTTATGCAAAAGGAAAGAGATCCATTCAACATGGGTCCTGAACTCCAGAATCTTTGTAAATCCTCTCGGTCCATCGGACCAGACGAAGCCTCTGGAAATAAAATCCATGAAAGACTTTGAGAACTGTGGGATTACACATGTTTGAACCATTAATTCAAGAAAAATGTGAAATGTGAACTAAAAAAACTGATGGATGTGAACTCTGACCCGATTCTGCAGAACTCGAGCACAATTCCCTTGAAATGAGAACTTCACAGTCTCTGAGTCAGAACAACGGAGATGGTTTACAAGATGGTTTATGTGGCTTTAAACTTGTTCTAAACTGTGATGTAGCTCTGATTCTGATCTAATTCCTGATCTTTATCTTTTCAACTTATTAGTTTTTGTATCATTATAATCATTCTTTGATACATACAATCTGCACAAAGGGTCTTTTTTTAATGAAAATATTGTGAAAAATGTTTTTGTTTCTTTAACAAATGAAAATGATTTTTTACTTGTTACTTTTTGTATTATTACAATAATTCTTTAATACAATTTGCATTGTTACTGATTAATATAAAGAATTTGTCTGTGGATGCTTTGAAATTTGATTACATCAATGATATTAATGATTCTTAATAACCTGATTCTATTAATATTTGATATTAAGTCCTGAACCAGATATTGATAATTCATGTAGAGAAAATGGTTGTCAGGGATTGTGGTGGAGGACCCAAATGCAGGAGACCAGACTTGGTGGCAGAAACATAAACGTTTACTAAATCAACTTAAACAGGACAAACTCAGGAGACCAAACCAGTGAGGTGACAGAACATAGAAGAGCAGATGACCTGACAATGAGAACTGAAAACCAGACACTTAAATACACTGAGGTTGATTAACTAAATGAAAACAGCTGTGGATGATTAACCTGAACATGGAGAGACTGACAGGGAAAACAGAACATGACAAAACCTAAGCACTGAAACATGACAATGGTATAGTCCAGGATTATAATGGGATTATATAAATTCACTTCCTTCCACTTACTTTCAAGTGATCTACTTGTGATTCATTATGTGATTTTATTTCATGTATTATAACCTGATTGCGTGAAATAAACCATTTCATTCATTCAGTCATTCTAATCAATCTTTTTTCTTCTGTTTAACCCTGTCAAAGGACAATAATTTCTAATATGGTTATTGGTTCACTTCAATTCAACTGTTGGTTGAAAGCTCTTTTTCCCAGAAAAGAGTAACAGATCTGTAGCAAAAACCAAAGGACCTCACAGCAAAGGTCTGAAAGAAGAGTTTCGATCAGGATGATGATAAAAGAGATCATTTAAACAACTGTCTAATTAGCACTGATTCTGCATTGACATCCAGTCCAACATCTAAAACATGTCATAAAATGATGCTGTCTGAAACATATTTTCAGGAAGATTTCTGACTGTTTACTTTGCTGTTAAACTGCAAATCAATGAGGTACGTATCTGTCCTTCAGGGGGTGAGAGGGTCACTGCTGCATCAACAGAGGTCAGAAAAACACGAGCCAAACAGCCCATGTGTGAAGCATGGCAGTGTTTGTGTCAGGAGGCTGCAGACGGAGCAGAGAGGCCTGACGGATGCAGTGCTGCGTCACGGACAATGGAGCTCTTTCTGACCATGATCTCATCAATCACGCCTACTCTGTAATGACTCATCCTTACAGAGGCCATCAAACCTACAAACCACAGCATGTTAACTAGGGGTGTAACACGGATTGGAAGCCATGGTTCAGGACACGTGTGTACCACGGACCACTCTGACCCCACCCCCACACGCACACACCTCACTCTAGCACAATTTAAATCAAGTTTCCATTCACATCGCATGAAATTTGCATCAAATTCATGTAAATCCTCTTTGTTTTGACAAGCACAAAAGTAGCTGCTTCATGTTTATCTTAAAGTCTGTTCACCTGAAGCTCCCACTGCGTGTGGGAGGAGCTTCTGTCAAAACTTTTCTCAGCTTCATAATGAAGGACTGAAATTGATGGATATCAGGTTTATTTAATTTTAAGAGCTGAATAAAAGGATTGGTACATGTTTCCATTTCTGGATTCAGAGAATCTCCAAATGAGGAGCAGCAACTGTCCCGCAGAGGAGAGAACCGCTCCGTAACGGGTTTACTAGGGACTTTGCTGTAAATGTAATCAGAAACTACAGGTTTTAGCACTTTGTTTGTGTTCAAGGTTTAAATATGATTTGTTTTAATAAATGACCAAATGTTTGGATGTTGCATATGTAAATATTGTTTGTGTGAAGTACGTTATATGCTCATAGGATATATGATTAGAGGAGTTTCCAAAAATTAATTTATTTCATTTTATTTTCTTCTCTCATGTGCCACCATATCCATAATAAACAAGAGTCGACCAAAAATAATAAAACAAAACAGCAAAGGGAGCATGACGAAGACCAGGTCCTATTATTTACGCCCCTTTACCAAAAAAACAAAACAAAACACAACATTGGCCATTCAGGTCACATGCATTTACATTATGACTTTTTAACACAATTTATGGTTTACTAGTTTTTTATACAATCTTTTTAATAACAAAATTGTTTGCAAGGTTTTCAAAGAAGTCCACTCTATTACTCCTATAAACACAAAACCCCTTTGTCTTAATAAAGGGTGCAGAAAGGTCTCCTTTCCTTCTATTATTATAATCAGTTATTAATTTAAATTTCCCACAAATATGTTCTGGAAGCAATCTGTTTTTGACCTTCCACATTGTCACCGCTGTATTTAACTTTACAAGATCTGGGAATGTCAGAGTGTTTGATGTGACGACTAGATCTTGGGTGTGGTCTTTCGGTCCTGTATGATTTATAATTCTCATCACTTTTTTCAGGAGTAAAGTTAATCTGTTGGTAAAACTTTTACAAGTATTTCCCCACACCTCATTACAATAAAGAAGATACAGGACAATTCAATAATTAAATAATGTATATAGGGCATCTTTGTCAAGAATATGTTTTACTTTATATAAAATACCAATGCTTTTGCCGATTTTCCTGCTTATATATTTAATGTGGGATTTCCAACTAAGTTTATTATCAATCACTATTCTTAAAAATGTTAATTCAGTCATTTTGAATTATTGTTTTATTAATTTTAACATTTTACTTTCATCATAATTTCTTGTTCCGAAAATCATACATTTAGTCTTTTCCCAATTTAAAACTTGTTTAATGACATCAAACCATCTTTGTAAAATAACCAGTTCATTTTCCATGTTTGCAATAAATAATTGTAAATAACATCTTAATAAAATCAATCAAATCTCTTTTGAGATTTCATAGATATCATTAATAAATAGTATAAAAAGTTTAGGTCCGATTACCGAACCTTGTGGGATTCCAGACAGTACCATCTCACATTTTGATTTTCAGTTATTAATTTGAACGTATTGTTGTCTGTTTTCAAGATAACTTTCCAACCTTTTATAAACAATGCCTCTTAAACCGTAATTTCCAAATTTTGCTAGCGGAATATCATGATTTACTGTATCAAATGCTTTTTGTTAATCAAGAAATAAATTGACCGTAAAATTCTTCTTATCAATTGCGTCCAGAATCTCGTCTGTTAGGTGAATGAGTGCAGTAGATGTAGATCTGTCAGATCGGAATCCATATTGATTTTCAAAAAGTAAATTATTTTTTTTCAAGAAATGCATCCAATTTCTGGGTGAAGCATTTTTCTGTTATTTTTGAAAATTGTGAAAGTACAGACACTGGTCTGTAATTATTAAGAACATGTTCATCATTTTGTTTAAATATTGGAATGATCTTGGCCACTTTCATTTTTTGAGGAAAAGTTTTGATTCTAAAAGGAAGATTAAGAATGTATGTTAAGGGTTTGAGAATACAGTCTATTGTCTTTTTTACTATAATCATGTCTATTCCATCACAGTCCATAGAAGTTTCATTCTTACATTTTCAAACAATTGATAAAACATCGTGTTTGGTAATGTCATCAATGTAAATAGAATGCAATATTTTCTTTGTACTTTTTATTATAACTAATAAATTCATCATGTATAAAATCTTCTCAAGACCTCACAATGTTAGTTTCCACATTTGAAAAAAAGAATTAAATTCATTTACTATTTGATTTTCATCATTAATGACCTTTCCTTCATGTGCTAACTATTCTGCCATTATTTTACCTTCAGCACGTTGTTGAGCCACTTCATTTAAAGATTTCCATATTTCCTTATTATTATGCTTATTTTTTTTCCTATTTTGTTTTTATAATAATCTTTTTCTGCCCTCCTCATTATTGTTGTTAAGCTGTTGTTATATCTTTTATATTTTACTTCCAAAATATTAGTTCTGTATTTGACATAATTCCCATAAATTTTATTTTTCTCTCTGCATGCTTTTTGTAACCCTGGTATTATACAAGGTTTGTTCACAAATTTATGTGGCTTACTCAACTTAAATGGGCAATTTATATTTTAAAGTTTAACATAAATTGTAACAGATTTTGCATAGACCTCATTTACATGCCTTTGATTTAGACATTGTATCAAACACAAAGGTAATTTTCAAAAATGATCCAAAAATGCAAAAGGTATTCCAAAAGGGAAAAGAGGTTCCAAGTCAAACAAATCAAAATTAAGTACTGAAGTTGTTGAGCAGTTTACCAAGCATGTGTCCTTTAGCTTTTATATACACTGCTCAAATAAATGAAAGGAACCCTTTTTCTATTGGTCCTGGCATGAATTGACTTAACCTTTCCGCTCTCCTTGGGGTCCAGATGGCTCCAACCACATATTGTTATGCGATTTCTTCCATGACAAATGTGGATGAAGTGGGACAGGTTTTTACGTCTGTCATGGACATTAGTGAAACTCAAAAATCAGTGAGAAAAAAAAGTTCAGCGCACTGTCCTGTGGTGTGCAGATGACCCCACTTTTAATGTAAACAAGCTAAGGAGAACGGAAGGGTTAAACCTGTCTGATAATGTTCTTGTTGGTTCAGCAGCTGAGGGCCTCGTTCATCAATTTCATCTGTATTGGTGTTTATGAATTAACAACAGGTGCACTTCAGTGGCAACAATTTGAAAACCCTCCAAACAGGACTGCTGTTCCATGTGGAGGTCATTTCAAGTTTCTCCTCTTGATCTTTTTTGGCTGGTTTTCCACTCCTGCTGATTTTGTCTTGTGTAATTCTCTCTACTGGCAGTATGAGGAGATTCCTTAACCCTACAGAAGTTGTACAGGTTGTCCAACTTCTCCAGGATGGAACATCCACACGTGCTGCAGCAAGAAGGTTTAATGTGTCTCCCAGCACAATCTCCAGAACATGGAGGAGATTTCAGGAGACTGCTGGTTATTCTGGGAGAGCTGGACAGGGCCGTAGAAGGTCCTCAACCCCTCAGGAGGACCCATACCTGCTCCTTTGTGCAAGGAGGAACAGGCTGAGCACTTCAATTTTTTGTGAGCTGTATATATTAAATTCAAACTGCCAAACCAGTAGTAAAATAAAATGACCAATTTGTAAATCTTAAAAGTTAAGCCCTAGTTAGGTTCACCAACCTGTTAACTCCTCAAATTTAGTTTGACAAGTGATTCCGGTTAGGACACACACTGTGGGGATGGCACAACTGAAGAACTGGTGCGTGGGAGAAGGCATTGATCCAGAGAACGCCCTGTGGATCAAGGATGTCCCTCCACATGCTCAAGTGAGTGTCACTGAAAGCACCTTACAGACATCAAAGCCCTTGGGAGAGTCCGAGTGAGAGAAGAGTGTATGAGCCACAGTCTCAAAGTTTACCTGTCCTGTGTGAGTGCAGAGAGAAGGTGAACACAGCTACTCTTCCCCTTGACGTCATGCCTGCGGAGTCTGTGGTGGCGTGGAGAATCTTTGGACACGCAGAGCAGGAGGAGGCGACTGCAGACCAAGCTGCAGGTGATGGTCAAGATGTGCCTCTCGCTGTGCCCAGTCTCACTTCTCCACTTGGAGCGTCCACCCCAGAAGCCATCATCAGAGCAGTGGGTGATGTTTTGAAGTTGGCGAGCAGGCCAGCACAAAGTGATAGTACCTACTACAGACGACTGTGCACCTTCTCAGGGGTTACGCCAACGCCTCCTGGAGAAGAACAGTAGGAGAGCTGGACTGAACAAGCCAGACTAATGATCGAAGAATGTGATCGTTCTGTCAAAGAAAAGAAGATGAGAATGATTGAAAGTATAAAAGGTCCTGCTCTTGAGATCCTCCAAGCTGTTCGATTCAACAATCCAGATGCCACTTCTTCATACGTGGACACAATTGAGACCACATTTGGTTCTAAAGAGAGAGGAGAAGAACTGTACTTTGCTTTTAGAATGTTGTGTCAACACTCAAATGAGAAGATCTCTGAGTACCTGAAACGTCTGGAAAGAGCCCTGAATAAAGTTAATCAAGAGAGACGAAACCCGGCCAGCAGAGGCCGATCGAGTACATTTAGATCAGCTCATTAAAAAATCTGAGAGCTACAGCTCCCGGGCTCCACGTGTTCATCCATGACTGTTGTCACGGTAGATTCTCAAAGTTACAGAAAAGTTACAATGAAAATAAAAAGCTGCGAGATGCACAACAAATCGTGGGTTTGATTGGATTTGTATTAATAGTTTCAATCACAACATCAGGAAGTCCTGGAGGGACGGATGATTTCAACAGTAGAAGCAGAGAAAGACTTTTTAAACTCCGGTGATGGGACGAGATATGAGACCGAGCGTTTGAAGTGTTCCTGAAATATTGGATTCAGCAGATTTTTCACACTGAACACGTCATGTCAAGCTCTTTAACGCGGGATTTGTAGAACCCGAAGTGCGCCCAAACATTTGCCTTCATTGACGACGGGACAGGAAGAATCTCTTTTTCTTCTCCCATGTTGTAGCGTAGCGCGTTGAGTAAACTCCGCTCACCTCCAGAGAAAACAAACTACGGTGGCTGTTTCGGGACAAACATTATGACTTGCAAGTAAACTAGCAGGTTTGAGCCATTAATGAAATATAGAAATTAAGGAATATGGGGAAATATAGATTCTTGGATATCTAGAATCGATTCTGAATCATTAAAAATGAGAATCTAAATTCTGAATGCGAATCGATTTTTTCCGACACCCCTAGCATCAGCGTAGCCTTTTTTTTCTATTTTATGTTAGTTTTAATCTCTCTTTTAAATTTTTTTTAATTGGTTTTATGCTTTCTATTGTTTTTATTGTTTATTATTGCACAATGCTCTGTGTTTTTTTCCTTGTCTGGAACCCTTTGGGCCTCTTTGACTGGTGGTGGAAGCTGCTTTATGAATAAATAAATGAAATTAAATGAACAAAATAATGCTAGGATGATTTGATGCTATGCTAACAAGCTGTTCTGTGAGTCACCTATGCATAATCAAGGAACAGTTTAAAGTTGGACAGTATTTTTATGGACCAGACCTTATAACGTGGTGGATAAATAAAACCAAAATAATTGACAGAACATTCTTAACAAAAACAGTATTTTCTAAATAAAACAGAATTGTAGCATTACGAGCTGGTGTTACACTGATAACTCTGACCTGTCAGATGTTGTGCTGAATGCTCCACCCCCCTAAAGCTGCAACTTTAATGTCAGATTCAGATTCAGAAAACTTTATTGGTCCCCAATTCATGTGTAGTACTTCCAGTGCAGTTTCACACACACAACATTGATGACATTGATGCGTCAGACCATCAGAGTTTAAAATCTGTACTCCTTAGCTCCACAACACACAACAATGACATATCAGCACTAAACCACTTTAATCCAAATTCAACAATGTAATTGCTGAGGGCACAAAAGACTGCGAAAACGATTGGTATTCTGTGTCGGAGGATAAAATCGACGCCCTGAGGGCATCAAAACAAAGTCAGGAGTCAGAGGATGCTGGGCCTGTCCCACGATGCTCCTGGCTTTCTTCAGCACCTGTTCCTTCCACAGAGAGGGGAGGTCCCTCAGTCTTAAACCGATTATTTTAGAGCAGGTCTTGATAATCCTCTGCAGTTTGTTTTTGTCCTTCAAAGACAGACCATAAAACCAGCAAATATATGAGAATGTTCAAATACTCTCAATAAAAGAACAATAAAAGTGATTAAGAATGGTTTGATTAACGTTAAGAGTTCAGTTTCCTCAGCAGGTAAATCCTCTGCTGTCCTCGCTTCACAATAACGTCTGTGTTCATGTGGAATTTCAGTTTATTGAGCAATGTGTGAATGATGTATCACTGTAACATATGCGGAGAACCGGTTCAGTCTGTGAAAGCGCATCGTAATCGTCAGGGTAGCACCCTGGCACCGTGGCTACTCGGCACTAAAATCTCACTTATACCAAATTAGTACCACAACATTCTTTCAAGAAGAAAAATGTGATGCATTACAATGCACCGTCTCACTTTGTGAACATCAGTGTGAGGAAACAAAAGGTTTAGTTGCATATTTAAAGAAACACATAGAGGAGGCCAGCAGTGAAAGGATGCCAAAGTATGTTTTTCTGTCAAATCTAATTCTACCTCCCACATGTCTATAAAACATAAACATTTTGAAAATGGGATTTTCAATTGGAACTCAGAGACTCAGACACAGAGTCCAACTACAAGTGGCGCCATACAGGAAGCTACCAGTGTCTCGAATGCAGAAGATTCTTGCATAAATGAGTTCAATTTCAGTGAGCTGTATCTTAGAAATGAATGTATGTGTTATGGGGCTGTGGATCGTTGCTGAGGTGGTGATCCGGTTTGATTCATGAATCAAGCTCAACGATTCACGAATAGAACCACGATTCTTACTTTCTACTATGTTTATTGCTATGAGAATATTTACTAGATGGAGGAAAATTGAAATTATTTGTATTAAATCACAAACATTTATACCTTTATTTAGAACAATAGATCAGAATCAACAAAACTGATAAAAAAAACACAAATATTCAGATAAAATTTAGGATTTGTTTGTCCTTTTAAACAATTTTTTGTCAACCTCTATTTAAGTTCAGCAGTAACATAAACAACATAGAAAGGATAAAAATCACTGCTGTTTTGGATCATTTAACAAAAAACTTGAAAATGTTTATCTCAGTTTTCTATCCTCAAAGTTCTTCAACATTTTACATTCTAAGCATTAGATATTGTTGCAGAGCTCGCATGAAAAAAAAGTTTTTTCCACAGCAGAATCCTCTGATTCCCGTTGATTCCATCCTCCTTTCAGCAGCGTGAGGCTGCGTTTCTTCAAATTAAGATGGAGTTCTGTTAATTGCATCAACTGTTGAAGAGTTATCATAACCAAAAGAATCTAAACACTGGAGCTAAAGCTCTGATGTTAAAGCTAATTCATTTATTCAGAAGTTTCGTCAGTGAACAGACCTTCAGTCTCAGTCTCTGAACAAAAAAAAAGTCTCTCGCTAGTTTTACTTTGAAAGCCGTAAGCTCACCGTCACGAAGATGTGTTTACTTCCGGTGATGGTACCGCAGCTCTTTCAGCTTTGTTTTAGTTCGTAAGCTTTAAATCCTACATTAACTTGCATTTCAGAGCAGAAATACATCCTCCCCAGATCATATTTTGATCATATTTGACAACAATTTACTATAGTTATAAAGATCCTGAATCAGCGATCTTGGACGTCGCAAATATTCGTACTTGAATTTTCGGGAGCAGATTGTGAATACCCGAGCACCCGGATACTGGTTACAGCCCTAATGTTTAACTACAGGGACAGCACCTTCTACCTGCATCCACAATTCAAACCATTGTTGAAGAAATACAAAATATCCATGAGTGAGGACAGTTGTACACACTTAATAAGCTAAGCTCACTTCTAAAAGATATTTCCGCTTGAGACGACGGGATTAAAACAATTGTGATTCAGTAAAACAATCAGACATGTTCTCAGCCTGTCATACAGGACCAGTGAGAACTGCTTACTCAAGGGTTCAACGTTTTAAAGATGTGTTCAGATATGTAGAACCTCAGAAAGTGTTTTTGGGTAGAGATGAGAACAGGACAGATAGATTTGCCTATTATGTACCTGTACTAAGAACTTTGAAGAACATGCTGGAATCCACTTTTTGGCAAGGTCTCATGTCAGTTGATCCTAATGTCTCAAATCCAGATGATCTGAGTGAATGTTGTGATGGAAATGTGTTTCTGTCAAACACATTTTTTGAGGAAAATCCAAACAGTTTTAAGCTAGTTCTATACCAAGATGCATTTGAGGTTGTGAACCCACTTGGTTCTGCAAAAAAGAAGCACAAGATTTTATCTGTGTACTTCTCTCTGCTCAACATACCCCCCCCCCCAATGCTCGATCAAATGCTGATCATATGCAGCTAGTCTCTCTGCAGAGAGAAAGACTTCAAGGAGAACAGTAAAATGACGGCTGAATAAAACGTTGTGAAGGGAACGCTCTACTGCATTGCTGGAGACAGCCTGGGCTCTCATTATATTGGAGTTTAACAGAAAATGTCAGTACTTATGTAGATATCGTCTGTTAACTCGAACTAAGTTTTGGGCTGCAGATCTGCTGATCCAACAGTCTGTGGACATCAGCAGACACCTATAGATCGGCCACAGGAGAGTTGGAAAGAGAGGGCGTGTCAGGAGTACATGGGATAAAGTCGAGGTCTATTTCATTCTTTACAAAGCTTTGATGTTTGCACTCCTGGAATCCCCCGATGTCTCGGTCATGACATTTTGAGGGTGTCCTCTCATATGATTTGGCTCTTTACCTCAAGTTCCTGATAAGCACAAAAAAATGGTTCACTAACAACATTCTGAACAGGCGATCAAGCAATTTAAGTACACAGGAACAGATGCTTCCTCCAAACCTTGTCAACTCAATCCAAAAACACAAAAACATTGGAGCTCCTTGAGACTTTTACCTCTCATAATTGGAGACAAAGTGCAGAACCCTCAATACTCTGTGTGGCAGTTAACCCTGCAGCTTAAGAACACTGTCTTGCTCAGCAAATTTCCAAGGATCAAGTCACCTATTTGGATGTTCTCATCCAAGAGTATTTAGAAACCAGACAAACACTGTTTCCTTGTGTCAACTTGAGACCCAAAAACCACTACTTATGACATTATCCAGGGCTGATCCTAAAATATTGCCCTCTCATCAGGCTTTGGACAATGCATAGTTACTTCAAAAGATGTACTAGACATCTGAAAAACTTTAAAATTTGTGTTTGTCTCTTTCAGAAAGACATCAGATGCTTCAGACTTTCCTTTCTGCTGGGTGAAGTGGGTCCTCCAGCATTGCAAACAAAATATAACTCACCCTTTTACTCAGAGCTTTACACGCATACAAGTTAAAAATGCACTTCCACATTTTGGCTTTACTGAAAGAAATACAAAGATCCCACTTGATGTTGTGTACAAAGTTTTATTTGGTTGGTTGCATACATTCAACATTTCATTATCTTTAAATAATTATATACACCAACCAAAAAGGAATGGGATGAAGCATCATGCTTATCAAAGTCCATCCAAAAAATACCACTTACACAGAAACAAAACTCTACATCAAGTTGGCTAGTATGCCACAAGCATAAAAAACACCATTTTGACCAAATTCATATTCATATGAACAAGTTCATAGATATATACATGCATACTATATATATTACAGCTGGATACATATATATATTTACTTAAATTGAATTTCACTAGTACTGATTATTTTTTTTTTACATTTTATCAGTAACCTATTTTTTTTAAGAGTATTGACTAATTTGAGATCTTTTTTTAAAGAATTCCAAAGTTTTGTTCCAAAACAGAAGGGCATCTCCATTTTGCATTTGTTCTTGCCCTGCATGATTCAAACATAAAATTACCTCTTACATTATATTGTTCCTCTTTTCTCTTAAAAATGATTGCCCTCTCGAGCCTTGAAAGGCACAAAAAGAAATTTCCAACATCTTTAAATGAACAATATCCACAAATTTTAATGTGTTCGATGTTTTAAACAGCACATTAGTGAAAACTAACTTTATTTATTAAACTAATAGCTCTTTGTTGAAGTTTAATTATTGGATCAATATCTGTTTTGTATATATTTCCCCAAATTTCACTACAATACAGGAAGTATGGAAGAATTGAGGTTGAATATAAAATATGCAAACATTTTTTACTCAGTGTTGTTTTAGTTCTATGAATTATATCTATGGCTTTAGATATTTTGTTTTTTATATATATTTAACATGTGGCTTCCAATTGAGCTGGTGGTCAATAATGACTCCAAGGAACTTTGTTTTGTAAACACGTTCAATTTCTATTCCATCAAAATGAAGTTTTATGTTGTCCTTTGCTTTATCTGTACCAAAAACCATACATTTTTGTTGTCATTTCATTTAGAAATAACTTGTTATTTTCAAACCAAATTTAATTATCTCCCTTTCCATTTCTATAATTAATTGAAAAATATCTGGACCTGCACAATACAAATTTGTATCATCCGCAAAAATAACAAACCTTAACTTTGTTGATACCTTGACGATATCATTTAATTAAAGTATAAACAATTTTGGTCCCAAAACAGAGCCTTGGGGAATGCCACACATTATTATTCTTTGTTCTGATACTGTGTCATCAATTTCAACATTTCTAACATTTTTGAAAACTGAGATAACAGTGAGACTAGTCTGTAATTACTCATCACCTTTTAGTCACCATCTTTATGAAGCCAAATCACTTTAGCAAGTTTCATTCTGCATGGAAATATCCCTGTTGCAAAAGACAAGTTATAGATGTATGTCAGGGGCTTAAATATACAATCAATTACATTTTTACCAGTGATATCAATATCATCCCAGTCTGTAGATCTTTTATTCTAACATTTACTAACCACCTAAAGTAAGTTGATCTCACAGACTTTTTATTTAAACTTGTTCAAGTTCCACCAAGACTGAGCTCAGTTTGTCTATTCAGACTCTCCAGGCCATCACTCAGGTTAAGAATTACGGCAATTCAAGTCATTTATTCAGTCGGGTAAAAAAAATAAAAAAATACTCATAATTAGTTCTACCCCCCATTCCTTGTACCAGGTTGCTTTTAAATTCGTTGTACAAGTGCAGAGACACATAAAGACTATTCTATTGTATTCTATTCTTAAAACTGTATAACGGATCCCAGATGATCAATCCGTGGTTGTCATGTTTTACTTGTGTTTCTCCTTTTGTGGTTCACCTTTGCTTCCTCTGTGCAGGCTGACTGTGGCTCCTCCCAGCTGATCTCCACCCTCTCCTGATCTCTGTGGAGGAGTCCACAGCTGTCTGCACTTAGTTGATTTAGTTTGCTCTCTATTTAAGCTGAGGTCCTCCTGTGTTTGGTGTTGGTTTGTTTTGTATGCTCCCTTGTATGTTTCCCCCTGTACTCGTGGGCGTTTTTGGTTTATGTATTTTTGCAGCTCCTTTAGTTTTCCCTCTGTTGAGGGGATTTTTTTGTTATTAAAGACTATTTTTGTTAATCTAAAAATTCGTTTGATCCCTGTATCTGGGTCTCTGAATCCTGATCCGTGACGGTGGTTTGTACGGATCACTAGCCACGGTTGGCACACGCGTGGACTGCAGATCTCACCCCCCCCCCCCCCCCCACCCCCCCCCCCCACCCCAACACACATACACCACCTACACCACCTCGCACGTGCATTTTTAAAAGCAATTGTCTGTACACATTAAATACAATTTGCATTAAACTCATGTACTCGGTCTTTGTTAAAGCGTCAAAGTTACTGTGGGACTGCTCATAAAAGCACCCCTACTATGTGGCGGGACCCGAAGCTCCCGCCGCATGTGGGAGGAGCTTCCATCAAAGGCGTTCCTCGACCTCATCACGAAGAACACAGGGGCCCGTTTCAAGAAGCAGGTTTTGTTGGAACTCTGAGTTCGCAAACCCCAAATTCAGCAAAACTCAGAGTTTTCGGTTTCAGAAAGAGAGATAACTCAAACCCGTGAAAGTGGGTTAAACCAAGCCCGTTTCAAGAAGCGGGTTAAGCTGAACTCAGAATCAATCACTGTGGCAACTGAGTCTGTGAATGAAACCTGGTCTGGAGCAGGTTTTCTTCAGGAAACTTAGAGTTCTCTGTGGTCTCCGCCCCTTTTTAAAGTGAAAGATGTTCAAATCTGAGTTCTTCATTAATATTTAGAGAACATTCACATTAGAGACGTCACGTTTCCACCTGCAGAAACCAAAATGACATGTCCATTCATAGAGGATCATGTAGAGAGGAGGCTGGATTAATTCAGAGGAAATGTTATTTATGTCGGGAGAGGATTTGAGGACACGAGTCGATTGATGCAGTTTCTACGATTCATTTTTATTTGAGCAACATTATAAATAGTGAGTTCTTCCAAGGATTTGCTATTGATAATAAGGAGTTTTATTTTCATCATTTGAAACTCTTAAAAATCGAAATAATTACATCTCAAAAACTGGTAGGGAGTTTGAACTCAAATACAACATACAGAACAGACCAAATATTAGCTCGGTTGTCAGCGACGCTGCCTCCGCTTCTGACGTCCCAGGATCAAATCCCGATCCTGGTATGTCGGTTTTATGTAATAAAAAACTACTTATCAGCTAAATTTTTTTAAGTCTTGAGAATTACATTTAAATAAATGCTTATTTTAACATATTCCAGGCAGCTACAGTGTTTCGTTTTAGCGTGCAGTGATATCCGTGTGTGTATGCGGTGCGTGTGTGGGGGGGTGGGGGGTAAGGAAAACGGTCATTCATGCAATTACGGAGATGACTGGTTAAATTATTAACAGATCAAGAACCATTCCTTACTTTACAAGTGACAAAATAACCTTCCTGATATTATTTATTCGTTATTTGAAATGATTCAAATGTAGACGTATGCATTAACTCTGCAGATGTTTTCTCTCTGTTTTACCGCTGCAGCTGGGTTTATTATCTTGCTAAAAATGTTCTTGTAGTCTCATATGCTTTAGGAACTTATCAATTTCCGTCGCCGGAAGTGGCCTACAAAACTCGGAAGTTTATTCCCATTGCCATGGTGAATCGTGCTGTCTTTGCTCCATTGATCAGGGCTTTTAATGGTCGCGACGCTCTCACCTGATTCTGGTTCCAACAACTTCAAGTTGATTGAATCAAACATTTTCAGCTGTTCTGGAACCGAAAACTCTAAGTTCGGGAATTTTGAGTCCAGTGACTCGAAGTTCAGGTTTCAACTCTAAATTTGTTGAACCTGCTTCTTGAAACGGGCCCCCGGTGATTCAAGATTGGGTTTGTTTATTTTGAAGAGCCGAATGAAAGCACCAGTACATGTCTCCATGTCTGGTTTGAGAGAATCTCACAGTGAGGAGGAGCAGCTGTCCCGCTGTGGCAGGACAAAGCTGCTGCCCCGTCTATAACAGGAGGGCAGTATGGCAAGCAAAAGGTGTCAAAAATCACCAGGAGAAGTGTGCAGTACAGAGCCTCACCTGGACATGTTCTACAAATAATAATTATTTTAAATACTGAAATGTTCCCGTAGTTTCAATAAATCAGTTACTATCAAATAATTTAAGTTTAATTTGAATTGTTTTTATTTAGGATTTAATTTGGACATTGAGGGTTGGATGGGAGATGGGGCACAAGATAAAAAGGTTCATTTTTATGGTTATTGCAGACAGATTTGGTCATTTCAAGCGTTCTTCTCTCTGTTTTTGTAGATTTGGTCTCAAGATTTCAAGACATGAAAATGTCATCAGAAACGTGTTTTAGTTCTTTGTTTTTGTCCAAAGTTCAAAGATATTTTGTTTTCATGAATAGGCTTTAATGAGTAAATGTTTTAAAGTAATATGTGTGAGAGTATATTCACACTTTGAAGTACTTTATACATGTTTAATCAAACTCATGTTTTGAAACTTTTCAAAAGAGTAATTTTAGGCTTTTATCTCGTTATTTTTTACTTTTACTGATCTGAAAATGATCTGAACTGTGACCCTAAGACCGTGACACGATCCAAAACATGAGTTTTGTGATCAGTTACACCCCTACTTAAAACAAAGTGATTCAAACTTAAGGAAAACTCATGAAAATGCCTAAATGTATCAATTTATTTGGTTTTTGAAATAAAAATGAATTTAAAACCCAGACTAATAAAATGAGGCAGTAAATGTGACAAATGAGGGAAAAATATTTCTCACTTTGCACTTTCCAGCTGTCGAAGATAGATTTTTGTAACTAACAAACATTTTTTTTGTTTAACTTTTTACTTCAAAAATCTGTAGGACATTTCAATACAGTATGTGAACCTTAATTAAAGAATTAAGTGAAGTCCTTTCATAGTATCCTCTAAACGTTTCAGTTTTCTTTCTGAGAAACTCGTGCTGAAAGAAACTCTCAGCTCGCGGTTCACTTCATTGTAGGCTCAGTGTTCACAGACTTAAAATAGAACAGACTCAACCTTATACTGACGTCACTCCACTGCCTTACTGTGGTGTTACATAATCTTACCCTGCACCATTAACCTTACCACGCTCTAAGATCTTCATCTACTTTGAAATATGTAAAAATCTGATGAGGCTGCAGCAGCAGCAGAGGACGGCCCAATGTCAGTTCTTTAATACTTCTTCAGTTTTCATGTTTGGAACGTGAGGTTCTAAAGAGCTCCTACTATCTAAACCAGGACTTGCCAACCCTGGTCCTCAAGAGCCACAATCCAGCCTGGTTTCTTGCTCTTCATCACCATCTTAGAGTTTTTTACAACTTGGAGTTTTTTTTTTAATATTCATTTGTTATTTCAATAGTGGCACACTCCATCAGATCATCAATAGCTGTAGTCATTTCTTCCACTATCGCACAGTTTATACCCTCTTTTTACAAACAAAGCAACAGCTCCCCCTCTCTTATTCACTCTGTTTTGTTTGTATAAATCAGGGGTCCCCAACTAATTTGGCGAGAGGTCCAGTACCTCTGTCCGCTTAGTAGACCGAGGTCCGAACATGCAAAAACATACAGACAATATCTGACTTTTCTGTTCTTTTATTTCATCACAATGTGTAGTTAAATTAGCAAAGAACTCTTTTAGCTTGTTGTCTCAACAAGTATTTCTCTCATTCATTTATGTACAAAAATACATACATGTTCATACATTGTAGAGTAAAAAAAAAAAAATTCCTAATAAACTTGCTTCCTTGTAGTGCAATGTATGCTCTTTCACAAACTAAAATTATGCTGGATTTCACTTAAAGTGCAACAGTTAATATGAACGTACCTCAAAAATTATTCATAATTAATCCCTTTTCTTGTGCAAATGTTAACTTTCTGTTTTACAACACTTAAAAGTAGATTGTAAATAATGCCACATATTGAACATTAAATTAATAAGACTTATAAGAGCAAAAAACGTTATAAACATAAAGGTAAACAACAAAACAGACTTAAAGAGATGCAGATGGCACTTTGAATGGTTGTGCCCAGCTGGAACTGTATGGAGCTAAATTGAGGCAAATATTATTTGAAACAAAATTTGGCCATAAGAATTTGAAATGTACGAAACTTTTAATTATTCTAAAATAAGCTTAATTATTTTCAGCTTCTAATGGTCTCAGAATTTTAATACCCAAATTGAATCAGTTTCAACTTTTTTTCCCAGTGTCAACTCTTTTTTTTTTTTTTTTTTTTTTTTGCTTTTGCAAAAATAAAAATGTTAGTTTTGAAACTTTTGGCCCCATTGTGGCACGTTGGCGCGGGGCTAACACAAAGGAACTCAATGAGAATGGTAACTTCCCTGTGTCTTCACTGACTCCTAGAGCTGAGATAATTACGGTCAGAAAATGTCTGTATTGGCTGTACTACCATAGTCTAAAGTTGTCCAAAGACGGGTGTAAAGAGCAGAGTTTTATCCCGTACAAACACCGAGTGTCCAAAACACCGTTCTACACCGGAACTGAAGTTACCACCTTCATCCATTTTGATTGGTTCTTCATGTTAGCCCCGCCACAACAGGGCCAAAAGTTTTTAAACTTAAATTTTCATTTTTGAAAGCAAACAAATAAAAAAAGAGTTAAATCTGGGAAAAAAAAAAAAGTTTTTAAAATTTATTTTATTTTGAAACCTTATAAAATTCAACATTTGAAGGTAAAGTTAACTTTTAAATAGAAAACATTTTCTGACATTTAAACTTTATGGCCAAACACCAATATCTTTTTAATTTGCTTTATTTGGGTTTCAGATAATATTGGCACCAATGTAGCTCCATATCCTTGCACATCTCTGAAAAGCAGCTCGGCTCTTGTTGACTAATGGGGAATCTGTCGGACCTTTTCTTGAAGCTGTTGTCCCTAATATTGCAAAATTGTTTCTGTCATCACCTCCATAGACTCTTTAATCATTTAATCAGTCACTTTAAAGCACTCTGGCTTACCGTCTGTGTGTGGTCTGCTCGCGCTGACTTTACGTTCCAACTCTGTAAACATTAGAACGCCGCTTTGAGCTTTTGCCGGTTTAAGGACCCCGGTCTAAACGTAGCTGTCCTCGCGGGCGCCTGTTCAAAAATCGCGGTATAAAGATGATTGAAAAATCGTACTTTTTATTAAAAATGCTTGGCGGTCTGGATGAAAGGGTCTTGGGGTCCGGACCGCGGTCCGCCAGTTGGAGACCCCTGGTATAAATCATATCCATCCAAACCATCATACAACTCTTTACCATAACATAGCCACATTTCTGAAATTACGATTGCACAGAATGTAAGCTGAATTTGCTGCAGATACTCTTTTATTTTACTAAAGTTCCTGTAGAGACTTCTACTATTAAAGTGAATAATCAAGAACTATTCAGTCGGTTCCTTGAAATCCTCCTCTGAGTAATATCTGCAGTCCAAGTTTATATTCTCATAGAGGTATTTGTGAGAGTCAATGTCATTTTCTTGGTCATGTTATTTATATTCTTGAAATGTAAATGACTTAAGGTTATTGTGATCCACTATTTGATTTGTATTTATCTAATGAAGCTGAAGCAGTATTAAGAACATAAGAAAAGATGAATAATTGCATGTTTCCTTACTTGTATTGATCCAGGTCAGACATTTGTTTACTTTTTTGGCTTGTTCTGGTGTTCCATTCTGTTTTATCATCACTTTGCAGGTCCTTGTCCATGTGTCTTGAATCTGTTTTTGTTGTTTCAGGATTCTTGCTTGGCGGGTAATCTCAGCATTCCTCCTTGTGAGGTGCTCATTAACATAAACCTCAGAGCCTCTTCATTATTTTAACAGTTAAACTTTTAACATGTTGTTTTGTTTCTGAGGAATAGTGTGACGAGCTGCTGTATTTCTGCTGTCCATCATAATATCTTTACTATTAAAGAAGTTCATGACCTGCTGCCCCAGTGATTGTAGTTCTCCTGGTGGGGCATCCTCTCCATCCTTGTCATTTACTGCAGTTCTTGCATAAGTTCAACGAATTGTCACCAAGCCAGTAATCACCACATCATCCATTCTTGTGTATTGATCCAGGTCATCCACTCTTTTTGTAGGTGTTTTATTGTCTTGTCCCTTTCTTGGATTGCCATCTTCAGTTCCCGTACTTCTGTTAAAGCCATCAAATCTTGTTTCTTGACCAGCAAACTTTATTCTGCTGACATGAAGTTGAGGGATTTCTTCACTTCATCCATGTCCTCTGCCAACTTCTTTACCATTGTTTGGTCTGATTTTATTGCTGAAGATCTTTTTGAAAAAAGTTCAGTGGGCCTATATCAACTTTGGCTTCCAAAGGTGTCAAAAAGACAGGTTTAAAAAAAAATAAAAAATATGCCCCAAATTTGAAAAGACTGTAGAGTAATGAAGAAAAATTGTTTGAAAAATGCTTGGATGTCAATTTCTTTGGAAGATATTTGCTAGATTGTCAGGACAGATGACAGCTTATCGCAGTAGCAGCCATCTTTTTACAAGAGTGCAGGGAATCAATCAAAAACTTAAATAATAACAAATAAATAAATAATTACAAATGATCTTCAAAAAGTTATTAATCGCATTACAAGTTCATTGGAAGAACTACAACGTAAATTGAAAATGTTTTTGGAAACACTTTTACATTATGGCAGTATTTGTTACCAATATAGTTTTGATTTTACAGTCTCAAGCACCTCAACACCAACCGCAGGACATCTATCTCCAGTACGTGTCTTTTCATCTTCACCCTCAACATCTTCTTCATCTGGTTCTTCCACCAGCACTTAATCACCTCCAGGTATCCAAACACCATTAATACCAAACTGGGCAGAGAGATTCGAAATATGCTCAGAGAAGCTTCGTTAAGAGTTGATACAAAACTTGGAACGGCAGAAAAGGCCAAGCGGCAGGCAATGATGAGAAATGGTTTGCATTGTGGTCTCTGAAATGATGAAGCTTTGTAGGAATCCAACCAAACAAAACACCACAGAAATAGCGAAACAAATGGTGTTCGGGTATCCAAAGTCTTTTCAAGATGTAATTGATGGTGATGTTATTGGACCAGGATATCATTCTCTAGTAAAGCAACTTCAGTCGAGAGTTGAAAATGTCAAGGGGCCTGACACCCCAAAAGTCATAAAACACAAAGTAGCATCAGATCATGACGATGACACAGATGGAATACCAGCTGAACAAAAGGCAAGTGTTCAAGACACTCACAGCTATGTTAGCTGGGAGCCAAAGGAGCCTTTCTCTGAAACTGAGGAGAGTCAACTTGAAAAAAAGGAGAAATGAAAAAGCAGTTCAAGAAAATAAACTACCACATAGATCTTGTGAAAGAATTAGTCAAGTGCACCTCTACACGCAACGGCTGGGAATCACTGAGTACCTCACGATAAAATGCGATATGCAATACATGGCTCATGATATCGATAATATCACAATACTGCGGTAATTGCTGAAAATAATCTCTAATAACTAACATGATTTAGAAGAACATATTTTTGAGGAAAATATATCGTCATTTATTTTTTTTTAGCTTAAACACAATCATAATAAACAACTTGAGGACAATTTTGTACAACATTGTTGAAATCAGTAATACTGTCTTTGACAAGCATTGACACAAATTGAATTTGAATTATCTGTCAAATTCAATATTAACAATAGTAAACATGATCAGCTGTGCCACTATTTAGTGCAGAATTGTTGTAAACAACAGAACAAAAAATAATAATAATTCAAATGGCGACAGCGATCTACTTTGAGGAATGTCACACCAAAGTTTGATGAATATAATGTTTTACAGTCTCTGTGAAGTGCTACCAAATTTATGGTGAGCTTTTCCCACATTTGAAAAGAGCTGAACATTCAAAATCGAAGGCTGATCTACTCAGACTGACGCTTGAGATTATTTTTCTAATTTTTATCTATTTTCCATTTGATCAGTCAGCAGTCAACAGGTAAAAACCCTAAAACACAAAATAATGGCAATAAATATTTACAAATTCAAATTCTATTACAGAATAGCAATAAACAACTTTATTCAATAATAATTTATATAATTTTAAGCAGTTCAATTAACTAGCAACTAGGGCTGTAACCAGTATCCGGGTGCTCGGGTATTCACAATCTGCTCCCGAAAATTCAAGTACGAATATTTGCGACGTCCAAGATCGCTGATTTGTGATCTTTATAAATATAGTAAATTGTAGTAAAATATGATCAAAATATTATCTGGGAACTGAGTATTTTTCCTCTGAAATGCAGATTAATGTATTATTTTAAGTTTACGAACTAAAACAAGGCAGAAAGAGCTGCGGTAGTAACCGCAAGTAAACACACATCTTCATTACGGTGAAGCTTCCGGTTTTCAAAGTAAAACTAGCGAGAGTTTTTTTCCGTTCAAAAACCGAGACTGAAGTTCTGTTCACTGACAGAACTTATGAAAAAAAAGAATTAGTTTAAACATCAGAGCTTTAGCTCCAGTGTTTACATTCTTTTGGTTATGATAACTCTTCAACAGTCGACGCAATAAACGAAACTCCATCTTATTCTGAAGAAACGCAGCCTCACGTTGCTGAAAGGAGGATGGAATCAAGGGGAATCAGATGATTCTGCTGCGGAAAACATAGACTTTTTTCACATGGGCTCTGCACCGAAAAATATTGAAGAACTTTGAGGATAAACTTTCGTTCATTCATTCATTTTCCTTAGCCACTTTGTCCCTTTCGGGGTCGCGGGGATGCCGGAGCCTATCCCGGCTGCTGATGGGCGGAGGCAGGGTTTACCCTGGACAGGTCACCAGTCTCTCACAGGGCCTCAATCACGCACAAAGTCACTCTCACATTCATACCTAGGGGCAATTTAGAGTAACCACTTAACCTATGAAGCATGTTTTTGGATGGTGGGAGGAAGCCGGAGTACCCGGTGGGAACCCACGCATGCACGGGGAGAACATGCAAACTCCACACAGAAAGGTCCCAGCTGGTGTTTCTGATCCCCCAGCCAGGATTTGAACCTGGGCCTTCTTGGCTAACCACTAATGTTGGTGATGTAATACAAATAATTTCAATTCTCCTCCATCTAGTAAATATTCACATAGCAATAAACATAAAATTAAAAAGTAAGAATCGTGGTTCGATTCGTGAATTGTTGAGATTGATTCGTGAATCGTATCGGATCGCCCCCTAAGCAACGATCCACAGCCCTACTAGCAACCTCCCTATTTTACAATGAATTCATGTACTTTATTTTAATTACATTTTTATTTAAGTTCATTCATAAAATCCTACATTTTTTATTTAAAAATTACTTTAAATTAACATTAAAGTAATTTCATTCACTTGAAAACCTTACACCATAAATTTACCAAAGTTACACCGTCCACCAGCAGGTTAAACATCAACGTTCATGAAAACTAAAATTCCGACAGTACCTAAAGTACACACAAACAACTGTGAAACACGCGCCTAGTTCCTACAGCTCACGATCAAACAGGAAATAAGCGATGGCGGTCATTCTAGCGCTCAGACAAACTCTCTTTTACCAGCTGCCTCTTCTACAGATAACACCTGAGCACAGGTAGACATGATTTACACTCGAGCTACAGAGTCTGGATCTGGCCGTACTTTCTCCTGAATGAAGCGTGCGTCGCGCCCAGCTGATCAACAGTTCCATGTCACGTGACTCAGACGCTCAGAGTAACAACCTCTTCAAATGAAAATATAAGATCGATACTTGATGAGAACCATCGAGAATCAATTACAGGACTAAATATCACGATATATCGCGATATCGATATTTTTGGAACACCCATACTACACACAACATAAAGACATTTACAAAGGTGCTAGCATTCAGAAACTTTGTGAGGAGTGGCCATTTCTCTTCAATGAGGTTAGAATGACAGAACCTTTCCAAGAACTGACTGGTGGGAAACTGATTGAGACCTTCCTTGCTAACGTGGATAAAAAAGGGGCACGCCTGCTGAAGTTTCTCAGATATGTTGATGCACAAAAACGCAAGCAAGTGCTGGATGCTCTTCTCAAGCTTCAGACTGAAAAAGGTCACCGGAAGCTGACAAGATGTCCATGAGATGCTGCTTCTTTTGCTGGCTCATTCAGGTGAGAGTGAACAGCTTCTGTTCCAGTGAGTTGAGATGACAAGACAAGCTAAAGGAAGTGGAGATGGATGATGTCCCACCAACACTCTTCATCATTGTCTGTGGTCACTAAATAAGGAAAAACTGAACTGTTTTCATTTTTTCTGATGTAACCACTTGGTTTGTTTAATGCCATGTTGTTTGACACTGGTAAACAGTAACTGCATTTTAATTGCACATATGCCCAAAACTTTATAGAACTCGATGAAAACCAATGCAAATAAAGAATTTGCAAATGCAAAAATCTTTTTGGAAGCAAAAAAGAAAAAAAGGTTTTATAGGCAAATATTAAATATTTTTATTGGCAAATTATGAATTTTTCATTATTAACACTTCACATTTTGCTTCCAATTTAGAAAATGTTAATAAAAAACTGTAACTTTTGCTTTATGGTGGCAGAAAAATCACTCCATAAATTTCAGTTTCTTTGTTGTTGTCACTACAATGTTGGCTCATTCCCCTTCATTCTTGTTGCATATTTAGATTCTTTCAAAATTGCTGTGATCTAAGCATGCAAACGTGACTCGACCCTTTCTCAACTAGGCTCAAGCTTTTAATCAGGGTTATGTTATTTTTTTTCTCTTTCAGGTTCCTCCTGCTTTTCTGCTGAAACATTCATGCAAAGCATTGACAAGAACATCATCAATGACAAGACCTCATCCTTCACCTCTCCCTGATGTTTGGAAGGTATCTTTTGTTTTAATATACACTACCCTGTGGAACTTTGTTCAACTCTGGAGTTCTTCCAAAGGTAAAATTGAAATTTTTTTATTTATTTTAATTATTATTTTTTTGTGCAAACTTGTCAAACTCTTAATTTGATATCCAAATCCAGATGTTTACGAGCCTCTATGAGTTGTGCTTTTCATTATGTGCAGGTGTTTCATTTCCATAAATCCTGAGAGCGGCACAAAGGTGGAATCCAAGAAAAATAAGGCGTTTTCGGTCAATCCCAGAGTCCTGAGTCTTATCACAGACATTGCTGATCATGAATGGATCTAGACCCACCCCCTCCTCTCTGAAACCAAGGAAAAAGAAAAACTAGATCCATTTTTTACGAATGTTTTTCTGTTAACAGAAGCGTCACTGTTTGGAATGTGAGTTGGATGCTTTTAATAACAGACTACTCAACTACTTTTCTTTCAGATTTTTACTGAAAATTGTGATGAACCTGGTAGTGTCGAGACTTTTTGGATTTGAATACTTTACTTACTTTTTTTTTTTTTTTGTCCGTTGCTGAGTGATAACAGGTTGCAATTTCATAGAACTGTAGAGCTTCCACCAATGTAAAATAAAAACAATATCCCATTATAGCATTAACTATTTATTTCTCTATCCGTTATGTGATTAAAAAAAACATTTCTTCTTATGAAAACCTTTCAAATTTACTCTGCATTTGTCACAATGTGATTAATATGTTTTGTGAAATTATATTAAAAAAATCATAGAAATTTTATAAAATCTTATATATTGACAGTGGGAGGTGCTGAAAATGTCCTGACATGAGTACTGCTCTCAGATGTCCAGGCTGGGTGTCTTGGTGATCGGCTAGTGGTCATGGAGCCCTCCTGAGGGTGAGTGCAGGGTTCCTTCATCCTGGCTCTATGTGGAAAGAGATTCCCTAAAAATGATGGGTGAGGCCTCAGACACACCCTGCTGTCCGAGTGGTGAGCAGCTCGGTCCATCTGACATGGCAAAAATGGGAAAGAGGCGGAGTCAGGCCCCCACCCACTAGGATTCCTACCACCAGCCAGTCCTGCAGATCAGTGTGCTGTCTGGCCTTTAACAGCTCAGCTTCCAGTTGCAGCTGATCCTGATGTCTTGCTAAGAAATGCTAATATTCAGAGCGATCAAATCCAGGACGATTTATGAATGAACGTCCTCTTGTATGGTCAGATGAGCCCTCGAGGGCAAGAGATCTCATTAACACAAAAGTGCACGGCGAGTGTTTGCATCCCTTTACGTTTGGCAGCATCCAGCTGAGCTGCAGCCTTTGTGCAGCACTCATCCAATGCTGCATGGGAAATGGTGCACTACGGTGCGGCCTGTGCTGCATCTTGGCAGATGCTGCGGCACGCCTCTGTGCGGGAACATGCGGGAAGAGCCGACGCCCCCCCCCCCCCCCCCCCCCCCCCAGCAGAACGAGAAAGGACAGACATGCTGCAATGACACGCACGGAGGTCATTCTGGAAGGCGGTGCACCCGCCGACACCCATCTGGGGTGTTTGTACTCTGCGCACTCGTTCTGCACAAATCGATTGCGATCCACCTTCAGCCATCATTGCCCCTTTCCCGATGCGCCAAAATCTGCAGCCTAAAGCGCAAACGATGCGTCTGCACGCCCACATCCAAATGACGTTTTGCACTGAATGTGCAGCTGGGAGGGTCCGGAACCCCATCAGCGCACGGTGGCTTCAAGCCGGCACCACCGAACTCGGCCCCTGACCCAGAATCTGCGCATCGTTCGTCCTTTCGGAACACAAAGCCGCATTCACACCCAAAGACAGTCACACAGAGAACGGTTCTGCTCGGTTCTGCTCAGTCCAGCAGCTCGGCTATTGGGAAGGAAACGGGCGGAAGGCACCGCCCCAAGATCAGACGGTCCGGGGTTCAGACATCAGAGATCCGCCGCAGGGGCCGCGCGACACCCGCCACGGGTCAGTGGAACCGAAACCTCGACTATCTGATCCGTTTGAGGCTCGGTGGGGAGACTGAGGCGTGCAGGTGGGTCGGGAGGGCCTCCGGTCAGGCGGGGATGCCCACACCTAACCGGCGGGGGGGTTCGGTGTGTCTCCTGATCGCACCCTTTGATCTGGACCGATTTCTTCACCGGAGTCACCGCGCGCTGTGAGCACCCGAGAAACCGGTTCCCCGGAACCCCCCCCCCCCCAGCACGTGCACGGCACCCGGACTCGGGTCTGTTCATTTGGGACAGAGGAGAAAGGTCATGACGGAGCGGCTACCTACCGCCTTCATGGCAGCTGCCATGTCGTCGTAGCGCTCCGCCTGCTCGGCCAGCCGGGCTTTCTGCACCAGTTGTTCACGGTCGACCATCTTCAGCGCGATTCGTGTGCCTGGGAGCTGAACGGGGACGTGGATGTGCCGGGAAGCGGGAACGGGCTCTGGTCGCTACAGCTGCTGCCCGCTGTCTGCGCGCGTGCCGACGGGACCCCCTCCCCCTCCGAGCGCTCGCACACGGCTGTCACCACCCAGAAAGGCGTGTCCGCTGCGAGTGATGTAACGGGCGGCTAAGGCAGCTGACACCACTGCGAGAGACCTCAGTGAAGCTGATCCCACCGCTGCGGTCAAGGGAGCCGCGCTGCAAAAAATCATGCGCCAGTATTACACGGTTTACGGCAGAGCAGGAAACTCGGTGGGAGACCTTTCTATGGCAACCCGGTCTCAGTGAAATGCGTCCCTATTCCACGGCTTTGCACCCTCGGAATACCGTGCATAGTATACGCCAAACACGGTTTTTGCGTGCATATGATACGCAGTTGCAGCCCATTCAAAACAACAGGAGCGGCTTTTAGGTTTCGTTTTGATCACGTGGTCGGATGTTTAGGTTTCTCCAGATCACGTGACTTTTGAGTTTCTGTCCGGCACCGTAGATCCACTCTTTTTCTGGTGGAAAATCCCTCAGAATAAAATATTTTGTGGACTAATCTTTATTTTGATAATATTTCTAGCGAGAAATGTACCCGTTACTATCACGACATGCATTTATTTTGGACATACAGTTCGTAGTTTGTCTGTTTTGATTGACTTTTCGGGCTCAAAAATCGTAAAACAGCAACGTCTGGGGTTCACGGAACAATCACGGAACCGGACGATCAGCAGGATTTGGGACCCGACCCGCATCGGTGCCGGGTCAAGGTTAGGGTTAGGGTAGGTTCGGAGAACCCGCCCGGAACCGTTTTAATCGGGCCCGAATGACTTCTGTAAAGCTAGAACGTGTTCAATCTTACCAGTACTTCCGGTCCAGGAGACGGTCAAACGTGATCCCGAAACGAAGATTATCAAACATAAAATAGTTATCCTTTAATTTCTGCCTCATAAACAAACACAAATGTCGGTTATTTTAAGTGACAATAACGAGTGATGCTTTCAGACAAAATGAAGAAAGAAAAACACAATTGTGTTATTTTTTACTGTTCTTTTTATTTTATTATTATCATTATAATTATTATTATTAGTGGTAGTAGTAGCAGTATTAATCTATTATTATTAATAAAAAGTAATATTATTGTTATTATTAAAACATGATACTAATAATAATGGTGTTGTTGTTATTATTATATCAATAATAAATAAATGATATTAATTATTGATCCATAAGATCAACAGACTCCAAGTTTTTATGATTCTTGAAAGCTGAAGGGTCAAGAGAGAATCTCACTATTCAGGGAACATTTTTTATTATTATTATTTCTTAAAATTTTATTGATACAGGTTTGTGTCTGTTGTATGCTTGGTTTAATAAAATATCAGAGGATGGCGCTGTATCATCCATAGGATGAAACATAAATGTAACGTAGTGCTGTCTGATTTCTTCCGGTCTAGCAGATGAAAATAAGTGATCTCAAAACACAGATTCTAAACCATCAGAATAATGTTCCTGTAATTTCTGCCTCATAAACTAGTAACGTTTATTCACAGGGCAAGCTTCTTAGTGGCAAGAACAACATATGGAGGACATCACCTGGGTTTTGGGAGGGAATTTAACATATTTTAGGATGTAGAAACACTTGGGCTGTGTTTTGAGCACTGTTCAAGTGACAATTAGACAGTTGTTTTCAACATTATTTACTTCTTTGTGTTCAAGACGTAGTCTTTTTAATGTACATTCTTTCAGGTGTCGCAACTACATAATGGCAATGGAACGCTTTTATGTTGCTATGGCGATAACAAAGGACGCTAGGTCTATTAACTATTTTAAGAATGTGTTCTAAAAATTCAAATAAGACAGGCCTTGTTACATCAGTAAATCATGTTTGAAACCAACAAAAACTAGTGGCACTGTCAAAAAACAACATTTATTTATCAAATTTTTCAAGTATTATTAAAGTATTAATACCAAGTTTTGCTTTTTGGTTTTCTGTTTTTAGACTAAATCTAATAGTTTTGATCAATTTAAAATGAACACTATTGAAAGTTAACCAGCACTGAAAATCAAACCAGAAAATTTTAGATTTCTACCATTTTTAAAAACAATGAATAAAACAGTTGCTAAACTGTTTATTTGTCATTGCTGCAAGAAGTGTCCGTATTTTTGTCAATATTTAAAATATTATGAAGGTTATGATTAGATGGATAAATAACATTCAAGATTTTGAAGTGATTTTCTTTTGCTTTTGGTTCAATTAAATAAACAATAGATTTCTGACACAGGTCTCAGTAGATCTGATTCTCTTCAGTCAATCCCTGTCTGCTTGCAGATCCACCATGAATGTGGTCAGGACAGAATGGATTAAGGCAGTGTAGAAGATGGTCAGCAGCTGCTGACACAAACTTTTTCAGTCACTTCTTAAGCTATCACGGGAAGTCCAACCTCTGCTGGGCCTTTCTCCAGAGTGACTCAACCTGGGAGGTTCACTTAAGGTCTCTCGAAAAAGTGGACCCTAAGAACGCGTATGGGTCTATAGAGGGGACTGTTCTGTTCAGAATTGTGTGAAGAGGATGGGGATGGGGGGGTTGTGTTCCTTCTCCCTGAGGTCCACTGTCATCTCTACAGTTTTAAGTATGTTCAGCTCCGGGTGGCTTTGGCTGCACCAAAGGACAAGACGCTTTGTTTCCCTTTCTAACAAGTGGAGGAAAGCACAGTGATGTTTTGATGGAGGAGCTCTGGGATGATGGTATTAAATGCAGAGCTGAAGGCCACAAACAGGATCATGCATAGTTCCCTGCAGAGTCAAGGTGGTGTCAGATGTAGTGGAGAGCTGTGTTGACTGCATCGTCTGCGTCATTTAATCACGTGAGAGAGGACTTCTTAGGAACTGGATGATGGTGGATCTGTTGAAGAGACGGGTGAAACTTTGAGGCAGCTGGTCAGAGCAAACCTTCAGACAGGATGGAGACACTCCATCAGGTCCTGGAACCTCCTGATCTTCTGCTTCTGAAACTGTTGATGCACATCAGATCCTCAGTCCAGGTTAGGTGTCCAGTCTGAAGAAAGTTGAGACAAGTCAATCCTTTAAATTAAGATTGATGGGGGAGGGAATGCAATGTTCCTTTAGAACCTGAATAGAAGTCGTTATGGTGGCAGCTCTCTGCAGGGTGGGGGTGGGGAATCTCTTTTCATGAGGGTCTGCAGAACTTTAGAAACTGCAGTTGTTGGCAGAAAACTGCTCTGTTATCTTTGCAGTGTTGGTCATTTCAGCTGCCTTAATCTTCTTTTTCATGTTCCTGACCTATTTCTAAAGGTCATGACCCCAACTCCTTTAGGCCTCCTTGTCCTTGTGTGTTTGCCTCAGCAGCTGTAAACCATTGTTTGATGTTGTTGAATTTGCAGAAGGTTTTGGTCTGCAGATGTCCTCACAAAAACTGATCTAGGTGTTCCAATCTTTGCATTTTTCATCTTGGACTGATCCGTCCATAACAGTCTTCACTTTGGGTTTAGCTGATTTCAGCTTTCTTCTGTCGGTTGGGATGACATGAGGCAGTTTGAGAGTCTCAAAGCAGCGCAGGGAACAGAGTGATGCATCGTGTAGTAGAGTGTTCAAGGTGGGACAGGTCACCTGCTGTTTGTAATAAACTTAATTACATTTGAAAAATATATGAAAAAATAAAACAGCACGACCCTAAAAAGCCTGGATAACCCTTGATGGGGCTTTAAGCTTGTGGATCCTGTAAAACCTGCTGATGGGTCGCTCTCTTTAGAATTGATACATACATCACTGTTGAAGTGTGGGACCTCTGTAAAATTCAAAATTCATCTATACATTTAAAAAATGTGAAATAGCTTTAGTATGTACTCAAAATTTGGAAGGTTAGACTATATTTCTTCGCAGAAGTCATGATACATCCCAGAATGTACTGCACATTTTAGGAGGAGACGGTTGAAATTTTACTCTGTTAGCAGCAAAGTCGACAAAGTTATGAAGCTCCAGTTAATGTCTATTCATGTAGATTGCTTAAACGTTGTCTAAGTTTCAGGGAGGACTGATCAAACGTCCCATGAGTGATCATTGTTGTTTGGAACAATCCTCTAAACTTCTTAAAATGTACAAACTAGGAGTTGTTACTACGCAGAGTCTAAAGTCCTTGTCACCAACAGATTACATTAAACACAAGCACACAAGAATGCTGAAGTTCTAAATAATTAAGTTTCCGAAAAACGAGTTTGTCAATTTTTACAGCACTTTACCAATTTAAAATCTAAAAAACACCTGCTCATTTATCAATTTATTAGCAATACCAGAGCTCATATTCATTTATATCATTATTTTATTAATATATAATTTGTTTAAGCCTCCCATCTCTTTGACCTGTGGTATGATAAGAAGTTAAAAGTAACTATTCACAATAAATTAAGGATATTATTTACATACATTTGGCACAATGTACAAATCAAAACAATTACATAGTCAGCCCCAAAACGACCTGTTTATCTCATACCAAAAATTGCTTCCCAACCCAATCTCTAGTGAAAATTGACAGTAATTCTCCAAATATCCTAAAGCTTTTTGAATGGCGTAGACCAGGGGTGTCAAACTCAGTCGCACAGGAGGCCAAAATCCAAAACACGTCTTAGTTTTTGAGCCAAACAGGATAAACATTTATTGAACACACTAGAAATACATTATTAAAACTTTAAAACTGTAACTTTTTAATAGAATTATGAATTAAATATTAATGCCATCACCAGCAAAAATGTTGGTGTGAATCCTGTAAGCTGGATTTGAATGCTGAAGATGAGTGTTGATGGATGAATTTTAATATAGAATAAAAAATTGTCTGAATAATGAGATTCTCTCTTGACCCCTTCAACTTTCAAGAATCATTAAAACTTGGAGTCTGTTGATCTTGTGGATCAACAATGTATTTATGTATCAATTGGATTTTGTTTATGTCATTCATTTTATTATTATTTTTTTATATGATAACAATAATGATGATAATAATAATAATAACAACAATAATAATAAATTAATACTGCTACTTCTACTACCACTAATAATAATATTAATTATTATTATATTAAAAATAATATATTAAAAATAATAATAAAAAAGAACAGTAAAAAATAACCCAATTGTGTTTTTCTTTCTTCATTTTGTCTGAAAGCATCACTCGTTATTGTCACTTAAAATAACCGACATTTGTGTTTGTTTATGAGGCAGAAATTAAAGGATAACTATTTTATGTTTGATAATCTTCGTTTCGGGATCACGTTTGACCGTCTCCTGGACCGGAAGTACTGGTAAGCTTGAACACGTTCTAGCTTTACAGAAGTCATTCGGGCCCGATTAAAACGGTTCCGGGCGGGTTCTCCGAACCTACACTAACCCTAACCTTGACCCAGCACCGATGCGGGTCGGGTCCCAAATCCTGCTGATCGCCCGGTTCCGTGATTGTTCCGTGCACCCCAGACGTTGCTGTTTTACGATTTTTGAGCCCGAAAGGTCAATCAAAACAGACAAACTACGAACTGTATGTCCAAAATAAATGCATGTCGTGATAGTAACGGGTACATTTCTCGCTAGAAATATTATCAAAATAAAGATTAGTCCACAAAACATTTTATTCTGAGGGATTTTCCACCAGAAAAAGAGTGGATCTACGGTGCCGGACAGAAACTCAAAAGTCACGTGATCTGGAGAAACCTAAACATCCGACCACGTGATCAAAACGAAACCTAAAAGCCGCTCCTGTTGTTTTGAATGGGCTGCAACTGCGTATCATATGCACGCAAAAACCGTGTTTGGCGTATACTATGCACGGTATTCCGAGGGTGCAAAGCCGTGGAATAGGGACGCATTTCACTGAGACCGGGTTGTCTATGGACACATTAATTATGGAGAGAAAATAGGCTCAGTCTGATCTGTGCGTGCGTATTCTTGATTTGTGCATAATTTTGGATTTGTGCATATATAATTCTTGATTTGTAACTAATATAATACGTTTTGTGCAAAAGTACAAAAATCACAAAAATGTAAAGCATAAAATTGCAATTTACACATGCACAAATTAAAATCACAACAGCTTGAAACTAATTACACACAAAAATCTTTTTAAAATATGGATCACCTCTCACGCACGCAGCCTAAGTTACACACAAATCTACCGTGAGACTCTTTTCACATCTCACAAATTCGTCCATGAGTGATGCTTCAAGTAGTACCAGAATGCTGGTTCACCATAGTTTTCTTGTTTTAAACTTCGATTTTGAATAAAATCCGGTAAAATTTGACATTTTCCCACTTTCTTAAAAAATAAATTCCCAATAGTTGATGTAAAAATGTCTAAATACGCGTTTTTAAAACACTTACCCCTTTAAAAATAAGAATATTTCCAAAAAGAGGCTTTAAACTGCAGCGGGCGCTCCTCATCAACTGGGGGGGTGTTGGTGAGGGGCGCTCTGGTCTGAACACCCTCACTCCCCATCCCCACAGATCCTGGGTGGGGGAGAATGGCGGAGGAACGCAACGATTGAGATCTGTCCATATGATCCCGTGATCTTAGCCGGCTCATTGGGCTGATCAAGCCCCTCTGCCCTGTGGATGTTTAGAAGGGCCTCGTGGTGCAATCGCCGCGTTCTGCTGCCGGTGCCATCACGAGGTTCCAAACAGAGCCCCCCCCCCCCCCCCCCCCCCGCTTTCAGCTGCCATTTATAAAGAACATGCACAGAGTTCTGTTCGGCAAACACGGCAATTACAGGCAGTATGACTGCGACCTTAGAGGCTCCTTAGGCTGCGTGTGTCCGTAAGAGGTGATCTGTGCATATTTTAAAAAGATTTTTGTGTGTAATTAGTTTCAGGCTGATGTAATTTTAATTTTTGCATGTGTAAATTGTATTTTGTATTTCTTACAGTTTTTGTAATTTTTGTACTTTTGCACAAAACGTATTATATGAATTACAAATCAAGAATTTTGTATGCACAAATCCAAAATTATGCACAAATCAAGAATCACGCACGCATAAGTAAAAAATTACGCACGGCCAAATCAGTCTATTTTCTCTCCATAATCAATAGTCTGATGTGCACTGATTGAAATTTAACTGGAAAAAAAAACCTATAACAAAACTACGTATACTATTAATGCATATATTTGTACTCAAGATCATTTACTTAATTATGTCATTTCATAATGAAGAAATATTTAGAGTTTTCAATTTAATTTCAGTTATCAATTTCCCCACTTATGCAAGTTAAAGAAAGTAATTTATCGGATAATTCACGGCCTTTGATACTATAGTTTGATCTACAGGTCATCCTTTATTACCTCACAAAGACGTATGAACTTTTTCTGTATAGTTTTGTAAAAAAGAAAAAATACTGCATAAACTTTGCAGTTGAGAACATCTTAAAAAATTCCCAACTTTGAATTTGAATAAAAATACTTTGGTCCATAATTCCAGCCCTTGGACACCAGATTCTTGTTCTGCAGGTCACTCTCTGCTACCTCACAAAGACTTGTGTTCTTTTACTGTATAGTATTTTGAAAAACTAGTACTTAAACTTTACATTTTTGACCAAAATATGCTAAAATGTCCAACTTTGTTTTGAAATTTAAATACTTTGATCCATAATTCCAAGCCATGTACACTATATCCTTGCTCTACAGGTCACCCTCTAAAACTTCACAAAGACTTGTGTGCTTTTACTGTATAGTTTTTGAAAAATTACTACTAAAACTTTGCATTTTTGACCCAAAACATGGTAAAATGGCCATCTTTGAATTTAAATAAAAATAATTTGATCCGTAATTCCAGCCCTTGGACACTAGATCCTTGTTCTACAGGTAACTATATAACCTCACAGAGAAATGTGTACTTTCACTGTATAGTTTTTTGAAAAACTAGTGCTTAAAATTTGTATCTGTGAACAAAAATAAGTTAAAATGACCATTTTTGAATTTAAATAAAAATACTTTGGTCCATATTTCCAGCCCTTGGATACTTGATCCTTGTTCTACAGGTCACTCTCTATCACCTTACAAAGACTTGTGTACTTTTACTGTATAGTTTTTGAAAAAACAGTACTTAAACTTTGTATTCAGCTTTTTAGTAGCGCGGGTGGCTTGACCATGTCTGAGCGAACGGCTCCTCTCTTGACCGCAGTCCCCCCACCTATGTAAAATAGCCCGGCAAATAAGTAGAGCCGTTAGTGCTATGTTTTTGCTGGTTTGTGTCATGGAAATTATCATTTTTGCTGCAACAGTGTCTGAGATAATAAAGATTATCTTAAAGTTCATTCTCAGGTCACCATCCCCCCAGATAGTTCAGAAATGAATCGGACCGGTTCCCTTCTTTGGTGTTATGTTTGTGCAGATTTGTGCCATTGAAATTATCATTGTTTTCATTACTGGACATCACAGCAGGGTCTGTAATCAGTTCGTCTCGTTTAGGTATGAACACTGTGTGGGTGGGGTTATCACCAGTTGCCTTGACACAAGCTGTGAGTGATATATTTAACATGCTAAATTAAATTAAGTGTATGTAACATCTGATGCTGGTCCTGTGTTATTGCTGGAAAAAGTATGTTTTAATTGAGCTTGTGTGTAAATAATATGTATAAATTGTAAAAATAGTATATTTAAAAAATAATACAATTTGGAAAGTCTATGATGTACGTGTGTATAAATGATTTGTGTCAAACATATTAAATACAAACATACATTTACACTTGATGAAAGCCTGTTGGTTCGTCGCTTAATATAAAACTTGCCAGGGTCCCTGAACGCACCATCATGTGCGACGGTATAAGTGACCACCGTCAATATTTACTCAATCATTTGCAGAAAAAGAGTTATTTTTCAACTGGACGGAGAAAGAATCTGAGTTTTATAAGAAGTTATTTTTGAAGAAGGATTTGGTATCCTGTATCAAAACACCATCAAATGGACAGCATGGACGTTCACCGGTAAGTTTAAGCTGATGTTTTTGTACGTTTATATGTGACGAGCAGAAAAAGTGATTGAAATTCATGTTGGCTCCACGTCAGGCGTGCAGAGAGCCGCGCGTAAGCGCACCCAGCCGTTCTGTGAGGAGAAAAAAATATATATATAATTTCAGTGACTCTGAAAGTTTGAGTCATGTATTTGTGTGCAGGTGTAAAAATCTCAAATAAAAACTACTATTATTTTTTTTTAATTAGAACGTACGTCTAAGTGGTTCGGTTTTGGTCAGTGAGCACGTACTCTGTGCACATGAGCCCAATGGTGGCGGCAAGTGGAGTGAATAAAAAAAAAGTCTCCTAATATTCTTCAACACCGGAGCATTAACTTCACGTTTCAGTTTTAGGCTACATGCTTTCGTCTACTGCAACTATTCCTCTGTTAACGCAATGAATGTAATATTATGAAGAGAAAATAGACTCACTCTGATTTGTGTGTGCGTAATTCTTGATTTGTGCGTAGATTAGGATCTGTGCGTGCGTATTTTTGATTTGTGCATGCATAATACTTGATTCGTGCATGCAAAATATGATTGTTGTGTATAGGACTTAACTGAAGAAGATTTCCACAGTCGAAGCTTCGTCTGAACTATAACTCTATTTTAAGAGTATTTATGACCTCTGGGTTACTAGTATTTTTCTGCACAGAGAGGGTCAGGTCAGAGGTGATCATATGTTCAATTATATGGTAACATTCATTTTTACTTAGTTTGTATCTGGAAAAGTCCCAAATTTTCTCAAAGCATACACGGGAGTTTCCTTGAACAGGGTCTAATAGGTATAACAGTAAATCATCTGCATACAGAGATACCCTGTGTTCCTTGCCACCCCCCATGAATTCCACTAATTGATGATAAAGTTTTAAAAGTAATGGATAAGGGCTCTATAGCAAGAGCAAACAGCAGTGGGCTGAAAGGGCAGCCCTGACGAGTTCCCAGAGACAACTACAAGTATTGTGACTGCTTACTAAGGGTGTCGGAAAAAAATCGATTTACATGCGAATCTAGATTCTCATTTTTAACGATTAAGAATCAATTCTAGATATCCAAGAATATTTCTTTTCCCCATATTCCTGCATTTGTATGTTTCATTGATGGCTCAAACCTGTTAGCTTACTTGCAAGTCGTAATGTCTGTCCCAAAGCGGCCACCGTAGTTTGTTTTCTCTGGAGGTGGGCAGAGTTTAATGGACGCGCTCCGCTACAACATGGGAGAAGAAAAAAGAGATTCCTCCTGTCCCGTTGTCAATGAAGGCAAATGTTTGGGCGCACTTTGGGTTCTACAAATCCCACGTTGACATGACAGGTGCAGTGTTAAAATCTGCAAAATCAAATATTACAGGAACACTTCAAATGCTCGTTCTCATATCTCGTCCCATCACCAGAGCTTAAAGATTGAAAAGTCTTTCTCTGCCTTCTACTGTTGAAATCATCCGTCCCTCCAGGATTTCCTGATGTCGTGATTGCAACTATTAATACAAATCCAATCAAACCCACGATTTGTTGCTGTTAGAAGAACAAACCACTGTCCACACAAGATGTCAAGGGTCTCTTTTCTTACATGTTGGTTTTTGAGAATCATACATTTTTTCCAAAGAAAGTATGGCAGAAAACACCCCACAGTGCTGCATCATCCATACAAACAGGAGGCGTCCATCTTGAAAAGAGGTCCTCTTTTGAAGGTGGCTAGCCCCACCCCTTCAACAAACCAACCCAATTACTAATCAAAAATTAAACCCGTCATAAGAAACAAACATTCATGTGCATTTTACTTGTAAGAAATTCAACACACCAAAACAAAAATATGTCTCCCATTAGACATCAATTAGAAATAGAAAATAAAGTACAAAGAAAACATTTTCTTATTTTAAACAGGCCTGTCAAAGAAAACCAAAATCACTGGACTTCCTGAAACAGGAAGTGCTCCAAAACAAAACAGGAAGTGAACAAATAAATCACAAAACAGCCTAAATCCAGTGATTACCAATAAACAAAACAAAGTGAAATGCAATGGATGATAAAGCGGAACAGTGTGTGCACCCACTGACTCAATAACAGACAAATCAGTTTAATAACCTCACTCAGGGACAGACATGTGCTCTGTCACAGTTGTGCACCTTGCAGCTTTTTATTTTCACTGCAACTTTACTGTGATCAATCTACCTGACAACAGCCATGGATGATCACGTGATCGTTTCCCTACAGACTCCTTCCCGGGAACCGAGGTTGAAGAGAAAGACAGAGAGGGACTCTGGAAATCTGGAACCATTTCACTTTAACTGGTAATACAAAGGAAGAATTTAGAGTCTGCAGGAGAAGAATTCCATCTAGAACCTCCTCCACAACAAACCTACAGACACCTGAGAGAAGCTTAGAAATTCTGTCCATAAAGACTATGAACAGAACTGGTGATAAAGGACAGCCCTGCTGGAGTCCAACATGCACCGGGAACAGGTCTGACTTACTGCCGGCCATGCGGACCAAACTCCTGCTCCGGTCGTACAGAAACCAGACAGCCCTCAGTAAGGCTCCTCGGATCCCATACTCCCAGAACACCCTCCACAGGACACCACGGGGAACGCGGTCGAACGCCTTCTCCAAATCCACAAAACACATATGGCTGGATGAGCGAACTCCCACGAACCCTCCAGCACCTGAGGGTTCGTGGGAGTGTAGAGCTGGTCCACTGTTCCATGACCAGGACGGAAACCGCACTGTTGTTCTTGAATCTGAGGTTCGACTATCAGACGGACTCTCCTCTCCAGTACCCTGGCATAGACTTGCCCGGGAAGGCTGAGGAGTGTGATTCCCCGGTAGTTGGAACACACCCTCCGGTCCCCCTTCTTGAGAAGGGGAACCACCACCCCAGTCTGCCAGTCCAGTGGTACGGTTCTGCCACGCAATGCTGCAGAGACGTGTCAGCCAAGACACTCCCACATCATCCAGAGACTTGAGGTACTCAGGATGAACCTCATCCACCCCCGGAGCCTTGCCACCGAGGAGCTCTTTGACTACCTCAGTGACCTCAGCTTGGGTGTTGGACAGTTCCACCCCAGTTTCCTCAGCCTCTGCTTCCTCAACAGAAGGCATGTCATCAGGGTTGAGGAGATCCTCAAAGTATTCCTTCCACCGCCCGACAATGTCCCCAGTTGAGGTCGATCCCCACCTGCACTGAGAACGGTGCCTGCAGAAAACTGCTTTCCCCTCCTGAGGCGCCGGACGGTTTGCCAGAATCTCTTTGAGGCCAACTGATAGTCCTTCTCCATGGCCTTACCAAACTCCTCCCAGGACTGAGTTTTTTCCTCCAAAACAACCCAGGCTGCAGCTCGCTTAGACTGCCGGTACCTGTCAGCTGCCTCTGGAGTCCCACAAGCCAACCAGGCCTGATAGGACTCCTCCTTCAGCTTGACGGCATCCCTTACTTCCGGTGTCCACCACCGGGTTCGGGGGTTGCCGCCACGACAGGCACCTGAGACCCTGCGACCGCAGCTCCGGAAAGCAGCAGAGACTGTAGAGGTGGAGAACATGGTCCACTCGGACTCAATGTCCCCAACCTCCCTCGGTACCTGCTTGAAGTTTTCCCGGATGTGGGAGTTAAAGACCTCCCTGACGGAGGGTTCAGCCAGACTTTCCCAGCAGACCCTCACAGTACGTTTAGGTCTGCCAAGTCTTTAGGTCTGCCCCCCCCCCCCCCCCCCCCCCAGCGAATCTAACTCACCACCAGGTAGTGATCAGTGGAAGCTCTGCCCCTCTCTTTACCCGAGTGTCCAAAACACATGGCTGGAGATCGCCTGAAACGACTTCAAAGTCGATCATCGATCTCCTACCTAGGGTGTCCTGATGCCAGGTGTACTGATGGACACCTTTGTGTTCGAACATGGTGTTCGTTATGGACAAACTATGACGAGCACAGAAGTCCAACAACAAAACACCGCTCGGGTTTAGGTCAGGGAGGCCATTCCTACCAATCACGCCCCTCCAGGTGTCACTGTCATTGCCCACGTGGGCATTGAAGTCCCCCAGAAGGAAGACGGAGTCCCCCGTTGGAGCACTTTCCAGTACCCCTTAGAGAGTGTTAAGAATGATTTAAAAAAAAAAAAGGTCTATATAAGTGTATTGCAAAATCCAAGAACCAGTCAGAATTTTAAAGTTAAAATCATTCTTTGCAAAGAGAGAGAGTCGGCTGGAAGACTCATCCAGAGTGTCTCCGTCCAGGTCTCCGTCTGGGTCTCTCCGTCCGAGTCACTGGCCTCCTCACCCCACACAAACACTTTTATTAATTAAACAGGAACTTCTAAATATGGTCAGGTTGACGTAATATCAGCCCATAGTCACACAAGTTAATAGGTGCAGCAAAATGCAACAATTCTCAAGGAAATTGATAAGAGTAATACCATAGAAGGAGTTTTTTTCTACCTCTAGCAGTCCAAGGACAGATGCTGAAACCAGCAAAGACTGGTTTGAGCTGATATGTTGGAATACAGTGTGCAGACAAAATTCAAGGCTCACAGACAACTTCATTTTCATATTCACAACAGAGAGACACCAAGAAGGCCGGGTACTCCGAACTGCTGTTTGGCCCGTAAGCCGAAACTACAGTCAGAGACCTGTCCCCCACCCGAAGGCGAAGGGACACGACCCTCTCGTCCACCGGTGCGAACTCCAACACTTGGCGGCTGAGCTGGGGGCTCACGAGTAAGCCCACCCCAGCCCGCCGTCTCTCACCATGGGCAACTACAGAGTGGTAGAGAGTCCAGCCTCTCTCTCGAGACTGAGTTTCAGAGCCCAGGCTGTGCGTGGAGGTGAGCCCAACTATATCTAGCCGGTATCTCTCAACCTCTCGCACCAGCTCAGGCTCCTTCAAAAGAGATGTGTTAAACATAAAACTAAATGTTGTATTTATATTTTTTTCTGCAAAGTTGTTCAAAAAATATAAATGTATGCACAAACTTGTATGTATGAATATGAATTTCTTTTTATGAACAAACAATATACTTCTCACAAAAATGAAAGGAACACTTTTTTTATTGGTCCTGGCATGAATTGAAGTAAACCTGTCTGATAATGTTCTTGTTGGTTCAGCAGCTGAGGGCCTCTTTCATCAATTTCATCTGTATTGGTGTTCATGAATTAATAACAGGTGCACTTCAGTGGCAACAATTAACCCTCCAAACAGGACTGGTGTTCCATGTGGAGGTCATTTCAAGTTTCTCCATCTTGATCTTTTTTGGCTGGTTTTCCACTCCTGCTGATTTTGTCTTGTGTAATTCTCTCTACTGGCAGTATGAGGAGATTCCTTAACCCTACAGAAGTTGCACAGGTTGTCCAACTTCTCCAGGATGGAACATCCACACGTGCTGCAGCAAGAAGGTTTAATGTGTCTCCCAGCACAATCTCCAGAACATGGAGGAGATTTCAGGAGACTGCTGGTTATTCTGGGAGAGCTGGACAGGGCCGTAGAAGGTCCTCAACCCCTCAGCAGGACCCATACCTGCTCCTTTGTGCAAGGAGGAACAGGCTGAGCACTGCTCGTGCCCTACAGAATGACCTCCAGAGGGCCACTGGTGTGAATGTCTCTACCCAAACAATCAGGAACAGACTTCATGAAGGTGGCCTGAGGACCCCACGCCCTGTAGTGGGCCCTGTGCTCACTGCCTAGCACCGTGGAGCTCCACTGGCATTTGATCAAGAACACCAGAATTGGCAAGTCCTCCACTGGCGCCCTGTACTTTTCACAGACCAGAGCAGGTTCACCCTGAGCACCTGTGATAGACGTGAAAGAGTCTGGAGAAGACAAGGAGAACATTCTGCTGCCTGCAACGTGGTTCAACATGACAGGTTTGGTGGTGGGTCAGTGATGGTCTGGGGAGGCATATCCATGGAGGGACGCACAGACCTCTACTGTCTAGGAAATGGGGCTCTGACAACACATTATCACTCCCGACTCGTCGAAAATCGACGCATGGTTAAAGTCCCTCCTTGTCGAAACTCGAAGCTTTGGGGGAGCCCTCCTCATCAAAGAGTGCCGAGTTGGGTAATCCATTTAGATTACACCGAAAGCGCAACCGCAGACCCGCAGCTGAAACAGGACTGACCCGGAGCGGTGCTGAGTCAAAAATGTGAGGATCTGGCGGATCTAATTGGATCAAGCCTCCCAACCACCAGCTACTGGGACGCGGAGCGTGTCAGCATGCCTGTGGTACCGGAGGCGGTACCCGACGCATACCGGTCCCGGGACCCGACCCTCAGGGGTATCGGAACCCGATCCGCCGTGGTATTGAAACCCGACCTGCAGCAGGTCGATGCTCGTCTTTTGATGCGCCGGTGGATGAATCAAGGCTTCCAGCCTCCGGGTCTCCTAACAGGACGCGGAGTGTGCCGGTATACCCGGTACTGGGGGCAGCTCCCGAGGCACAACAGTCCCAGTCCCAATTTATTGGGACCTGATTCGAAACCCCCAATGAATCATCTTGTGACGCGATTGCGGCTGTCACTTTTTTAGTGTGAACCCGGCGTGATGTTTACTGCCACCTAGTGGTAGGAGGCTGCATTCAGGTCCCGCGGCCCTCAGGTTCAGAACTGATTTTTTTTCGCGGCCCACTAGAGGGCGCTCAAGGACTGAGATTGGGCCACGGCCTCATGGTTGGGAAACACTGTTATAGAGGAAATTTGATTTTCTAAAATTCCTATGACCATCTTTTTTATATAAAATGTATTAACCAAGGGTTTAACAGACTAAAATTATTTCTGTTAGTCGTGTGTGGCTAAAAACTCATTACCATAGAAAAAATACATTGAATACGAACAGGAGATACCAGAAGTGTTAAAGAAAAATGAGCTTCTACAACTATGTATTTGACAACTACGTTCATTCAGATAGAACTGAGGGACGAGTGGTGATGAAGTCCTCAGTCAGACGAAGCAGAAGTGCAGTCCACGACCAAGAGCAGGAGCGTGGGAGATCCACCTGGATCTGATCTGCTGATGCTGGTTTTTCTTTTTTTAAAATTTATAACTTTTCCTTGCAGAGTGTAATTTTTCTTTTTTTTTTGTTTAAATCTTCTTTGCCTTTGAGTTTTTTCCCTTCAGGGTCTCCACAGTGAATCAGTTTCCTCCATCTAAGCCGGTCTTCAGCATCCTCTACTCCAGTTCTCTCAAATGGTGGGGCGCGCCCACAACCAACCTGTGCAGAATCTTCTCTAAAACAGAACAGATCATTAAGAAACCAGATTACATCCTCAAACCTGAGACTCTTTAGTCTTTCTTTACGTTATTTTGAATTAAAGGCTTTATTTATTGGTTTTGTACACTTCTGTATTTTGGACTGTAGTTGTAGAGTTTTGTGTTGTTCACTTCAAATGTGTTAAAGAGGAAAAAAGCTAAAAATGTACAGAGTTAAAAACTGAATAACTAATAACTATTCTTTTTTCATTTATTTTGTACTTTTTATCTGGAAGGGATAAATAACAGCAAATAAACAATAGACACTTTATAAGAATAAAAACATGTTTACATTAGTTATGGATGTTGTGCATAATCCTACATAGCAGTTATCAAAATTAAATAAATTAAATAAAGGAAAAAACAACCTAAAAATCCATTTGGTAGCAGAAAGATCTGCTGCTTTCAGTGAACCAATGCAGAAGAACTGAATCTATGAGAAGAAGATCTAGAATTCCATCACTACTGTGGAGGGAAACAAGTGTGGCAACACGTGTTATGGGGGTTGTCAACAACGCCACCTGGGGGTGCAATGCCCCAGGAAAAAGAGAAAGGCCGTGTAGGTCGTACTTTGAACAAGGCAGAGGCGGTGGTCTGGTTTAAAATATAATTTATTATAATCCAATTAAAAGCAGTATAAAAATATGCTTTTAATTTAAACCAGTAAAAATGTACAGGAGGAGGAGCTTACCAAGGTGGCTCGAACTACAACAAAAACAAACCAAAACAAACACCCAAAAGTGTGATGCACTGCACTCGTGATGGAAGAATCCCACAGCACACAGGAACCCGTCACCAAAGTAGCCGTCCACCCTGAGCTCCAACCTCCTGGAACAGAAAGAGTAAAACAATAAAAATCTCCACAATTAAAAAACAATTAAAAGACGAGTACACGTCGGGGCGCAGCCCGACGGCGAACGACAGGTGTTAGTAGAGGATTCACAGTCCAACCGACGCCGCTGCACACACGGCCTCCACCGTCACTGCAGGGGTCCGTCCGTCCGTCCACCCCGTCCTGACTCAGCGATGGAAAGGGGAGACCCGATCCGAAACGAAGTTATAAACAAACAGTGGCAAAGCAGCAGCACGCAACTCCCTATTGCGGGGAGGGAAGCCACGTGCGGAACCAGAGACAGTTTCTAGGGAAAAAGAACATTTTAAAATGCAGGACCTTCAGTAGAAGCAGGGGGATCACGGCTCGAGACATACCGGTCACTGACAGGAAGTGGGTTTGGGTGACAGCTCACGTCACACTGCAGGCGCTGTTCTGCAGCCGCACTGCCGAGGCAAAAGTCCACGTCAAGCCTGCAGGCGCTGTTCTGTAGCCGCACTGCCGAGGCACCGTACAAAGGAACTGGAAAGTAGTCTGATAAATTTCCAGCCCACATTTGAATGTGGGCGCTCACAGAGCCCAGCTTACCTGCCCGTGTCACGGCCTTCCCACTTCCTGGTAGCTCATACCAGGAAGCGAACGGGAAGGGCTTTTAAAGCACCATCCCCCAATCAGTAAGTCTGACCTGCTGCCTCATAATTAGTGGGCGTGTCCTACTCACCACCAGGGGTGAAAGTAAGCCGGAACGGTCCGGAGCGGCGTTCCGGTAAGTGATTTGAAGACGGAACGCTGTTCCGGCTGGAGAGATCAGCTGTGCGGCCAGTTTTCACTATATCCGAACTGATGTCCAGCTCAGAACAAAACTGCTAGACATTTTTGTGGTGCAGCGGTGAAGACTCAGAGCCACAGGGGAGGGTCCAAGACGAGCAGGTCAGCTTCTCTCAGCTCCAGAAGCCACGCCCCCACAGAGGAGTTTTCATAGACCAACATTAAAAAATTACTTTTTAAGACATTAAGGGTCTGGGATTTTGTGTAGAAACAACATAAACATAAATAAAACACTCCTGAGAACGTTTTTTTTTTAAATAAAAGTAAAAATTGCCATATGGGGACTTTAAAAGTAAAGGTACCGGACTGTGTGTGTGCGTGTGTTGGCGTGAGTGTGCGTGTGTGTGTGTGTGGGGGGGGGGCAGAATAGAACCGGCATAACAAAAAATCTACTTTCACCCTTGCTCACCACACAAGGAAAGATTGTTGGTTTTACTTTGTATGAAAGTTCTTTTATTAAAAAAAAAAGAAAAATGTATAAAACAGATCATTTAGAAATGTTTTCTATATTCTTTAATGATAATAAAGGTACAATATTTTGAAGAGATATACGTTTAACTTGAGCAAATTAACTAATGATACCAACAATATTTGCAGCAGAAAGTTGGGGGGGGAGGGGCGCGAAAAAATAAGTTCTTCATGGGGGGGGTAAGAGAAAATAATTGAGAAACACTGCTCTACTCTCTCTAACAGCAGCCACCTTCATGTCTTCATTCTCTGCATCCAGAAACCTCCTCTTTGGTCTTCCTCTAGACCTCTTTCCTGCAGCTCTCGACTCAGCATCCTTCTACCAATATCTTCACTGTCTCTCCTCTGAACATGTCCAAACCATCTCAGTCTGACTTTATCTCCAAAACCTCTAACATGTGCTGTCCCTCTGATGGATTCATTCCTGATCCTATCCATCCTGGTCACTCCCAAAGAGAACCTCAGCATCTTCATCTCTGCTACCTCCAGCTCTGCTTCCTGTCTTTTCTTCTCTGTTTCTAGTCCAACAACATGGCTGCTCTCACCACAGTCTTGTACATCTTTCCTTTCATTTGTGCTGAAACTCTTCTATCACACATCACACCTGACACTTTTCTCCACCCATTCCAACCTGCTTGCACTCACTTCTTCACTTCTTTTCCACACTCTCCATGACTCTGTACTGTTGACCCTAAATACTTAAACTCCTCCCCCTTCTTTATCTCTTCTCACTGTAACCTCACTCTTCCACTTCCAGGGCAAACCTCCACCACTCTAGCTCCTCCTCCACCTCTCTAGTTCCTCCTCCACCTCTCTAGCTCCTCCTCCACCTCTCTAGCTCCTCCTCCACCTCTCTAGCTCCTCCTCCACCTCTCTAGCTCCTCCTCCACCTCTCTAGTTCCTCCTCCACCTCTTTAGCTCCTCCACCTCTCTAGCTCCTCCTCCACTTCTCTAGCTCCTCCTCCGCCTCTCTAGCTCCTCCTCCACCTCTCTAGCGCCTCCTCCACCTCTCTAGCTCCTCCTCCACCTCTCTAGCTCCTCCTCCACCTCTCTAGCGCCTCCTCCACCTCTCTAGCGCCTCCTCCACCTCTCTAGTTCCTCCTCCACCTCTCTAGCTCCTCCTCCACCTCTCTAGCTCCTGCTCCACCTCTCTAGCTCCTCCTCCACCTCTCTAGCTCCTCCACCTCTCTAGCTCCTCCTCCACCTCTCTAGCTCCTGCTCCACCTCTCTAGCTCCTCCTCCACCTCTCCAGCTCCTTCTCCACCTCTCTAGCTCCTCCTCCACCTCTCTAGCTCCTCCTCCACCTCTCTAGCTCCTCCTCCACCTCTCTAGCTCCTGCTCCACCTCTCTAGCTCCTCCTCCACCTCTCTAGCTCCTCCTCCACCTCTCTAGCTCCTCCTCCACCTCTCTAGCGCCTCCTCCACCTCTCTAGCGCCTCCTCCACCTCTCTAGTTCCTCCTCCACCTCTCTAGCTCCTCCTCCACCTCTCTAGCTCCTCCTCCACCTCTCTAGCTCCTCCTCCACCTCTCTAGCTCCTCCACCTCTCTAGCTCCTCCTCCACCTCTCTAGCTCCTCCTCCACCTCTCCAGCTCCTTCTCCACCTCTCTAGCTCCTCCTCCACCTCTCTAGCTCCTCCTCCACCTCTCTAGCTCCTCCACCTCTCTAGCTCCTTCTCCACTTCTTTAGCTCCTCCTCCACCTCTTTAGCTCCTCCTCCACTTCTCTAGCTCCTCCTCCACCTCTCTAGCTCCTCCTCCACCTCTCTAGCTCCTCCTCCACCTCTCTAGCTCCTCCTCCACCTCTCTAGCTCCTCCTCCACCTCTCTAGCTCCTCTCCCCCTCTCTAGCTCCTCCTCCACCTCTCTAGCTCCTCCTCCACCTCTCTAGCTCCTCCTCCACCTCTCTAGCTCCTCCTCCACCTGTTCTCCATGGTGATTCCTGTCTAACCTCATCAGTCAGTCTGTCCATCACCATTGCAAACAGGAAGGGGCTCAGAGCTGATCCCTGATGTAATCCCACCTCCACCTTGAACTCCTCTGTCACCCCGACAGCACACCTCACCACTGTCTTACAGCCCTCATACATGTCCTGCACTGCTCCAACATACTTCTCTGTCACTCCAGACTTCCTCATACAATCCCATGAATCCTTGGATCAGAGGCCACAGTTCGGGACACATGTGTATCGCAGACCCCCCCCCCCCCCCCCCCCCCCGCATGCACATACCTGCTCACGTTCATAGAATGCATCAAATTAAATACACATAATGAAATTAGCATCAAATTCCTGTAAATCCTCTTTGTTTTGACAAACCCTAAAGCAGCTGCTTCATGTTTATCTTAAAGTGTGTTCACCTGAAGCTGCGTGTGGGAGGGGCTTCTGTCAAAAACTTTTCTCGACTTCATAATGAAGGACAGGGATTGATAGATATCAGATTTATTTCATTTTAAGAGCTGAATAAAAGCATCAGTACACATTTCCATTACTGGGTTTGAAGAATCTCCCAGTTAAAAGCACAGGCCGTAACGGACTCGCCGGTGCCGTCAGGGGCCGATTGTTTGGCAAGCCAAATAGGCCAAAACACAGAAAAGCTATTACAAAAAGAGAAGTGATTTTTAAAAGTGTAATTCCAGATCTGACCTCTAGGTATCCAAAAATCGGTTGTGAAAGTTGCTCCCTCTCTTCCTCTAATGAATGGAGGTGGTTTCATGTTTCTATGATTTACACAGATAAAGCTATTGCAAAAAGAAGTGATTTGATAGTAAAGTACATAACTTGAATGATGATTGTTGGTTGTTTGAGGTTTTTTTAATTATCATTATTCAGCTGGTATATTACAAATTGTATTGAATTCCTGTGAATATTCACCATAACTAAAACATTTATGATAGTTTGCCAATGATTAACAATCCCTTTACTTTATTCTAGAAATACATTTTTAGAAACACTCTTATTATGCATTAATTTGAGATTGTTTTTTTCCCACAAGTTTTTTTCTTTTTAAATAAGCCTTTCTAGTTAGGGATTTTACAGAACACTTTGCTATCGCACTTTGTTGACGGTTCCTTACTGTGGGCAGCAGCTCAGGCCGAGCGCTCCAGCGCAGCTCACATTGAAGCGGCGTTTGCTGTGGACTGCTCGTTACGTGGATCGTGAATAATGAAAACGAGTCATGTGAAATGATTATCATTTTTATCAATAGTCAGCAAAAACATTTTTGGTATTTTCTAGCAGAGCCGTTTGAGGAATATTGCCGTTCATTGCTGAATGTGGGACGAATGTCGAATATGAAACTAACTTCACCGCGCTTGGTGTTGGTCTGTGAGCGCACGCCGTGTGAGCTTTGGACCGACCGCAGTCCGTCCGGTTGTTATGCGCGAGAGACCCGCTGGATTCTGGAAAACCGTGTGTCCAGGGAGAACTGCTTCAGGACTGTATGTGCCGGCGGAGGCGGCTTTTGAATGTGGAAATGCTGCTCCACACACCGAAAAGTCCAGAGAAACCGTGTAAAAATCTCATGAATTCATGTTTCCAATCAGAATAAAGGCTGATGTTATTCCCACATATTTATGTGCAGCCAAGATTCACATTGCTGAACGGATTTAGAAGATCATGAATAAACAGGCTCTTAGAAATATTATTATTAATAATAATAATAATAATGAAAGCACGCTCAGTGGATCAAATGAAAAGTGATATATTTAGGGATGAATGGCTTCCAGTTCTAACGTATAATTGAAAGGAATGAGGTGACCTCGTAAAAATAGACTTGATTTTCCATGCTTCCATTTTTTGTGTATGTTTTTTTTTTTTCTCTTGAGCCATGGTGGGACCTATGTTTGAATGTAAATGGACAAAACTTGGTTGATCTCACAAGGTTTTTTTTGTTTTTTTGCTGTGCAGATATATCTGCTGACTATACACGGAGAAAATAGTAACCTTTAACACCCCTCCACCAAAAAAAAGAAAACACATGTTGTTAGCTAGCTTCAGCTTCCATTGCTGATGTTGAACAAAAAGTTCAGAAGTACAAAACACAAAAAATACAAAATTAAAAAAGCTTGTTTTTACACCAAAATTATTTAACAGAAAATAAGAGCATTTATTTTGTCCCATACAATTGCTTATCAGTTACATTTATTACTGAGGAGATATTTCATGTATTCACATAACAGACTGCTAACGGTTAATCCCTCCAGCTTTTTTATAGTTTACACTTTTTCTCATGTATGGATCTGCTTGCTCATCATACTTATTGTATGCGCGAACCCTTTGCTCTTCTTCAAAATGCATATTATTTCATTTATATAAGTATTAAAACAGTAAATATTTAAAACAAAAAAGAGTAACACAATTACATTCTTTTTAACAAAACTTGTTCTCATATTTATAAAGTGCTTACTAGGAATACAAAGTGTGTCATATACCGTCATGTCACTTCTTTTGTGTTTTTCTGGTGGAGCATTCCTTCAGCATGGTGAATGCTGTTATTTACATGATGTTTACAAGTCCTGCTTCATTGCAGCCACGTCCTAACCTGAGCTAGAGATAGGACTGTGGTCCTGTTGTAATCACGACAGTGAGCAGGTGACTCCAGCATCTTCAGAGTGGTCACAGTTGTGCACGTTCCACGCTATATGCGAGCACTCCAGCAGGGAGCGCTCAGCACCGCTGCACTTGAGATTATCCAGCTGGATTCTTCCCATTCCAGGTCCAAAGTAAGCTTCTCCCAAAGCTGCTGTGGCCTCTCCACAGCCCAAATGGTGACACACAACCTGAGCATCAGCGAGGTCCCAGGCGTCATCGCAGACTGTGCCCCACACACTACTCGTGTACATCTCAACCCGGCCTTCACAGCGATGCTGCCCACCAACAAGTCTCAGCATTCCTACAAAAAAAAAAAATCCAGTCAGAATTGCTCTGGAGACCCAGCCATGAGGAAAGCAACAATGGAACTCACCTTCAGAGGGTTGTAGAGTAGTGGTGGTTGTTACTTTTTCTGTTACTCTGAAGTCACGTCCATTTGGTATCAGAAGGGGGTCAAATGGTGCTAGATTCACAGCAAAACAGAAGATAGAAAGTCCTTACACTCTGGTATTCGCAGGAGACATCAGGTCACACAAGCATCAGCAAGGAACTCTCTTCTAATTACTCCACTGATCAATTTAGGAGAACTATTTTTCTTTTGACTTCTTGGAGCTGTGAAAGGAATGATCTCCTCAGAGAGCTCCAGTCATGCTCTGCTCAGGAGAGGAAGAGAGGACTGGGTGTTTGAGTCTAGATGGAATGGATTCATAAAATATGTGTTTTTAAGATGCTACTCCCTTTATAAGTAGAGTTCAACTTTTAAAGCCCACCTGAAAATCCTGTTTTTAGAGTTTTTATCATGTCTGTGTGTCAGTTATCTTCTAAAAGAGAACAAATCTAATCAGAAATCATTTAGTTTTCATTTCTCCTTTTAAATCAACCAAACAGTCTTGGACAGACTCTGTTTTTCATCAATAATCTTCTTTCTGCTGCACATGCACTAAACCCTCATCTGGTCCGGCTAGCGTGTCTAGTTCAGCTTCTGGAGAAGAGAAGATGCTATCTTCACATTGACTGCAGTCAAATCAGCCGCCGTTCACATTTCTGTGCTCCAATCAGCCGTCACTGGATTTTTGGTTTGACTTTCATCCAATACTTACGGTAGCAGTCCTGAGAACGCTGGAAAATCTCCAACAGACTCCACGGAGCTTCTTGATGTGACCACAGAAATGTGAACGGCGGCTCATTTGACCGCAGTTGGAAAGGCTTGTAAATAGGGGTGTAACGGATCACGGAAAATCCGTGGTCCGTACGGATCAGAGGCCACGGTTCGGGACACGTGTGTACCGCGGACCGCTCGAACACCCACCCCCCATACGCGGACACCTCGCACTAGCATAATTTAAACCAATTGTCCGTTCGCATCGAATGGAAGCTCCGTTACGGGCTTTCCGGTGGAATCGCGGAACATTTGTATGGCAAGCCAGAGATGTCAAAATTGACCAGGAAAAGCTGACGCAGAAGTGCCACGTTTTACAGAAAATTATCATTTAAAACATTTAAATGTTCCCACAGTTAGTTTCAATAAAGCAATTCATACCCAAAAAAATATTGTAACTGTTTTATTTATGATTTAATTTTAAAAGATAATCCAGATAGATTTGGTATTTTCAACACTATTTTTAATCATTCTTTTCTCTTAGTTTTTGTAGATTTGGTCTAAAAACATGTAAATGTCATCAGAAACTACATGTTTTAGTATTTTGTTTGTGTTCAAAGTACAAATATGTTTTGTTTTAATAAATAGGCTTCAATGAGCAGATGTTTTGTTGTTGCATATGTAAATATTGTGTGTGTGAGGTATTTTAAATGCTTATTGAATTTATGAGTTAAACTGTTTCCAAAAATTAAATTAGGTTTGATATTGTTGTTTTTTTTTTTTCGTTTTGTTTTTTTCATTTTTTAAATTTTTTTACTTTTTACTGATCCGAAAAATGATCCGAACCGTGACCCTAAAACCGTGACACGATCCGAACCGTGAGTTTTGTGATCCGTTACACCCCTACTTGTAAAGGAATGAAAGAGCATTTGGATGTTAGCTTTCATTATTTTCTGCTCTGAGAAACCAATGGATTGAATGGATTGATCACAGCAACGTCAAGAAACATTGGGGAATGAGTGGGATTTTGGTTAAAAAAAACAAAACAAAACTTCATAATCATGATTCAAACAATACTGGGATTTTTTTTAAAAAACATCTTCCTTAAAGTAAAATAAAACTAAGTTGTTTATAGTTTTTAAGAAGAAAACAATGAATTAAAAAAATATTTTCCATATTCTGTGCATATACAAAATCTGTGTTTGAGCTTACGTGCACAGATGACCCCTGCATCCTCGTGGTGGCCGCAGTTGTGCTGACCCCATCCCAGGTGGAAGCACTGGGACAGGTCACTCTCTGAGCCACTGCACTCCACATTGTCCAGCAGGATGGGTCCTGAGCCGTAGCCGAAGAAGGCCTGAGTCTTGGCTTCGATAGCTGGGCCACAACCAAGTTGTCTGCACACCACGACAGCATTGATCATATCCCAGTCATCATCACACACAGTCCCCCAGACGGTTCTGTAAAGGATCTCCACTCGCCCTTGGCAGCTGCTGTTACCATTCACCACACGAATGGACGGTTTGGCTGAGGAGAAACAGACACAGTCACTGCAGGGACACAGACATGTCTATAGTCCTTTATGCAGCAGATATTTGAAGGAGAAACTGCTTCAAACTTCACTGGGTCAGTGCCGTTACCTTTGGTTTGGGTTGTTGTGGTAACAGTTGTCGTTGTAGTTGTTGACTCTGTGACGGTAGGATATTCTGTTGTTGTGAAAAGAAAAAAAATATGTTAAATGAATCATCACCTCAATATACAGACATATGCAAAACATTTGGGCCCCTCTGATCCTTTTCAAGGTTTTCTTTCATAAATCATCAGCAATTTCACTTAAATAACATTTAGCAGACAGAGTGATATTTGAGAACTGAAATGAAACTTATTGGATCAACATCAAGTTTGCAATAATTACTTAACTGTCTACAAAGTAGGGCTGCATGGTGGCGCAGTGGTTAGCACTCTTGCTTCACAGCAAGAAGGCCCTGGTTCAAATCCCAGCTGGAGGGTCAGAAACACCAACTGGGACCTTTCTGTGTGGAGTTTGCATGTTCTCCCCGTGCATGCGTGGGTTCTTACCAGAGACTCCAGCTTTCTCCCACCATCTAAATACATGCTTCATAGGTTACTCTAAATTGCCCCTGAATGAATGTGTGCAACCTGTCCAGGGTGAACCCTGCCTTTGCTCACCAGGTTAGGCTCCAGCAACCCTGACAGGGACAAAGCAGCTAAGAAAATGACTGTTTGCAATAATTACTTGATTTTGGCACCCTTGTAGTTTTACTGATTTTATCACCTTCAGCACTAATCATTGGAACACAAAATTTGTTGGTAAGTTCATTGACCTTTGGCCTACAAACACAATTGAAGCCGATGGTAAGAAAGAGTATTTAAGGTGGACGTTTGAAAGTTGTTCTCCTCTTTGTATCTTCTCTGAAGAGTGGTGATGACCTGAAAACAAGGATTGTTCACCATCACAGCATAGGAGAAGGATACAAGAAGCTCGCTCAGAAATGTCAGCCATCAGTCTCCAAATGGAAGACTGCAGGCCCAGTTCTAGTCCAGGCCTGGAGGGGCAGGACGACAGAAATCTCAGATAAGCAGAGATGAAGACAGGTGAGAACAGGTCAAATCAACCCATAGACCAGCACTGCAGACCCACAACATGATCTCGCTGCAGATGGAGTCCCTGTACATCGATCAACCGTTCAGCACGATTTACACAAGGAGATGCTGTACGGGAGAGTAATGGGACAGAAGCTTTTTCTGTTCACATGCCACAAAAAAGTGGCTTAAGGCCAGCTTCATTTATGAACAAGGTAACGTGGACTGATGAAGCTAAAATGGAGGTATTGGGACATAACAAGGGGCGGTGTGCTTGGAGGAAGAAGAGCCCAGCATTCCGAGACAAAGCTTTACTAGCCACAGTAAACCTGGTGGTGGAGCCATCATGCTGTGGGCCTGTGTGGCCAGTGCAGTTACTGGGAATCCTGTTAAAGTTGAAGGTGGGATGGATTCCAGTCAGTATCAGCAGATAATTGTTAACAATGTTCAAGAATCAGTGACGAAACTGAAGTCTCTGAAGATACTTCAACAAGACAACAAGACTGCTCAAAGTCTATGAAGGCATTCATGCAGAGGGACACGTAGAACGTTCTAGAACGCTCATGTCAGACCTGAATAATATCGTAAATCTGGGGTTCGACTTAAAGCGGGCTCCTCGGGCACCATCGAACTGGACTGAACTGGAGATGTTTGCAAAGAAGAATGGTCAGAAATACCTTCAACCAGAATCCAGACCTTCACTGGAAGCTATTAGAAGTGTTTAGAGGCTGTTACTTCTGCTAAATATTGATGCAATTCTTCTGTTAGGGTGCCCACATTTATGCACCAGCCTACTTTTGTTTAAGTAATTATTGAAAACTTTCTGTTAATCCAATAAACTTCATATCAGTTCTCAGATATCACTCTGTCTGATAAATGAGATATTTAAGTGAAATTGCTGATCCAACATCAAATGATTTATGAAGGAAAACCTTGAAAATGATCAGAGGTGCCAAACTTTTGCACACGACTGTGTATGAAAATTAATACAAGATATTTTTAAGATAAACAAGCACAAAATGATCCTCACATATTGGAAAATATAGAAGTCTGTGATATTTATGTCAGTAATTGGAAGGAAATGGTGCAGAGGTAATGTGGACAAGCCGTGATTGGAAAATATCAGGTGTGGTTCCTGCGTTAAAGTGTCCTTCTGGCAAGACACTGAACTCCACTTTGTCTCTGGTGGTAATAGGTTATCTGCAGTGAAGCCGCAATCAGTGTGTGAATGGATTGGAAATGTAACTTTAAGGCACTTTGGACCTTCTAAGACAGTGGAAAAGCACTGTAAAAGTCTATAATTTACCAAAATACTGCAATTTATGTAATATGAGAATATTATTTAAACATTTTCTTTATTTTTTCACCTGTTGTGTATCAAATAGTAAAACTGCAGCATTAAAAAAATATGCCAAATTTCCAATTATTGGATATAAAGCTTCCATGAGCTCATTAACTGATTTATTGACAAAAGGCAGAATGGCTCCATCTGTTGGTCATGTGGAAAATAACATGTGGTTTTTTTCTACACTGAAGTAATATAACTTTTTTTTTTTACCTTTGGTGGTCATTGTTTCAAAGAAAGCTCTCTGGTTCCCTGTGATCGACGGTGGTACTGTAGTCATTCCTGTCGTCAAAAAAAAAAAAAAAAAAAAGTTGATTTTGGCCATGTCTGACATCCTTTAACAAGGTCTGTACAAAATTTCAAACTGTCAGACTTGGTTTCAGAAATACAAATTGGACATTACTGTATGACAAAATGAAGCTTAGAGCTGCACCCGTATGGGAAGCACTTGTTTTTTAATAAATAAAGCTTGATTGATTGATAAACACAAGACAATTGTGTATAAGTATTTCACCTGTGCATGTGACCCCAGCATCCTCATGATGGCCACAGTTGTGTTTTCCCCATCCCAAACTTTTGCATTTACTCAGATCTTGCTCCGTGCCTTGACAGTGGACGTTATCCAGGAGAATGAGGCCCGTTCCGTAGCCGAAGTAGGAGTTAGTGTGTGCAGAGATGGCACTACCACACCCAACTTGCTGGCACACTACCACAGCATTATTGAGGACCCAGTCGTCATCACACACCGTCCCCCAGTTACCCTGGTAGTAGATCTCGACCCGGCCCTGACAGGAATTCTTCCCATTCACCAAACGGATGGTGCCATCGCCTAAACCAGCAGGGAGAGATTTTATTAAATACTGTGTAATACTCAACAACATAGATCAAAAACAAGTCAAATTAGAAGTTAAACATATCAAAGATAAAAAACAAATATACAATTACAGAATCAAACTAACATAAAAACATTTGGCCAAAAGCCTCGTCTGAGTTTCTGTTTCCCAACCTAACACAGCCTTCTCTGGGAGCTGGAGGTTCTGACAAGTCTGACCAGTCTGTCATTCTTTAGTGGTGGCAACGGGCTGGGGTCAAGGTTCAGTTGGCAGCAGCTGAACGCATTTAGGCATGTAGACGTGGTGAAGATGATCTGCTGAATGAGGAAGAAAGGGGATTTAAGTGACTTTGAACTTGGTTGTTGGTTCGAGACGGGCTTGTCATGGCTGTGCTTCGTCCTCATTCACACAGTCTGTGGGGAGCTAATCAGGGGATGAGTGACACATGTTTACCTCCCTTAATTAGCAGCTGCTGCCCTGCAGTCTGTGTCCGTTTGTCTCAAGCCTTCCTTGGAGCAGCAACACTGTCCCTGAGAACTTTTGATACTGACCTGTGAATCTGTCTTTGAAAAACCCCTGCACTGGAACCTTTCTACCCATGAGTCTAGAACCAGCACCTTTGCCTCCTGCCATTTCGTCTTCCTACTTGGACAGCCTAAAGCCCCCCCCCCAAACACACACACACACCACCCTCATGTCAGCCCCCTACTGTGCACTCCCTCTATCTCCACAAATATCATTTTTAGATTTTCTATCATGGTTACTCTCCACCTCAGCTCCAGGGTTCTGTTCTCACTAACTTCTCCTCTCTTCTATTCTTTCTTATTTATTGTATTTAGTTCTGTGTTTTTGTTTGGTGCAATTTGATTCATACGTTTTTCCTCGTTGCCACTCCTGGGGCCCGTTTCAAGACGCAGGTTCAACAAATTTAGAGTTGAAACCTGAACTTAGAGTCACTGGACTCAAAATTCTCAAACTTAGAGTTTTGGGTTTCAGAACAGCTGAAAATGTTTGATTCAATCAACTTGAAGTTGTTGGAACCAGAATCAGGTGCGAGCGTCGCGAGCATTAAAGCCCTGATCAATGGAGCAAAGACAGCACGATTCACCATGGCAACGTGAACAAACATGAGACTTCCGGTGACGGATATTGATAAGTTCCTCCAAGCATATGCAGACCACAAGAACATTTTCCACAAGAAAAGAAACCCAGCTGCAGCTGTAAAACAGAGAGAAAACATCTGCAGAGTTAATGCATACGTCTACATTTGAATCATTTCAAATAAAGAATAAATAATAATATCAGGAAGGTTATTTAGTCACTTGTAAAGTAAGGAATGGTTCTTGATCTATTAATAATTTAACCAGTCATCTCCGTAATCGCATGAATGACCGTTTTCTTCAACCCCCCACCCCCACCACCACATACACACACGGATATCACTGCACGCTAAAAAGAAACACTGTAGCTGCTTGAGATATGTTAAAAATAAGCATTTATTTAAATTTAATTCTCAAGACTTAAAAAATTTTAGCTGAAAAGTAGTTTTTCGTTACATAAACGTGACGTGCCGCGGCCAGGACTTGAACTTGAGACGTCAGAAGCAGAGGCAGCGTCGTTGACAACCGAGCTAATTCTTGTTCTCAGTGTAATGTTGTATACGAGTGCAAACTCCCTACCGGTTTTTGAGATTTAATGATTTCGGTTTTTAATGGTTTCAAATGATGAAAATAAAATTCATTATTATTAATAGCAAATCCCTGGAATAACTCACTATTTATAATGTTGCTCAAATAAAACTGAATCGTAGAAACTGCATCAATCGACTCGTGTCCTCAAATCCTCTCCAGACATAAATAACATTTCCTCTGGATTAACCCCGCCTCCTCTCTACATGATCCTCTATGAATGGACATGTCATTTTGGTGTCTGCTGGTGGAAACGTGACGTCTCTAATGTGAATGTTCTCTAAATATTAATGAAGAACTCATATTTGAACATCTTTCACTTTAAAAAGGGGCGGAGACCGCAGAGAACTCTAAGTTCCCTGAAGAAAACCTGATCCAGACCAGGTTACGTTCACAGACTCAGTTGCCACAGTGATTGATTCTGAGTTCAGCTTAACCCGCTTCTTGAAACGGGCTTGGTTTCGCCCACTTTCACGGGTTTGAGTTGTCTCTCTTTCTGAAACCGAAAACTCTAAGTTCAGCTAAGAACAGCTGAAAATGTTTGGTTCAATCAACTTGAAGTTGTTGGAACCAGAATCAGGTGCGAGTGTTGCCAGCATTAAAAGCCCTGATCAATGGAGCAAAGACAGCAGGATTCACCATGGCAACGGGAACAAACACCTGAGTTTTGTACTTCCGGCGATGGAAATTGATAAGTTCCTAAAGCATATGAGACTACAAGAACATTTTCCGCAAGAAAAGCAACACAGCTGCAGCGGTAAAACAGAGAGTTCCGCTTCGCGGCGCTTCCACGTCCAGTGTGAACCCGGCGTTAATATAGACCTGACTTTCTGAAGAATGTCTCGGGAACCTTGTTGTTTCTATGAGACCAAGGAGTGAAACAGTCCTGAAGGTAAAATGGGGTCCAATCTGGTACTAGCAAGGTGGACCTAATGAAGCCCAATGAGTGTAGGAGTGTGACTGTTCTTTTTATGGGGTTTTAAGGAAGTCTGTGTTCTGTTATTTTTAAATCTCTACTAATACTATTCATTTCTATTTTTTTATAAGTATTAATTTGTTAACCTGCACACCAAATCCTAGTGGGTTCATAACATCTTACTGAAATATAGAGGTCTTCATTTGTGTTTATTTAAGTTTAGATGAAGTCAATGGAAAATATGGGGACATATACAAAATGTTTGAGTGTGGGAGCCATGGCTTTGAACACTCAGTCCCCTCTAGTGCTGAAATGCATGTGGTAGACAACCAATAAATCCTGACCTGAGGATCTAAGAGATCAAGAGTGTGGAATCTAAGAAGTTTTGATACAATATGGAGCCTGACAATGTAAAGATCTACTTTCTGTAGTGAGAACAAAGATTGTGCAATGAAACGTAAACTGAATTGATCATGTTAAAGTCAGTTTGGAGATCAAAGTGGAGTCACTACTGCAAAGAAAGAAGAAGCAGAACAACAACAGTGAGGGCTCAAAACAGATGGGAGGCTCAGGTTTTATAAACGCGTCAGTTCTTGCATTAATGTTGTCACACTTTTTTAGTTCTCAGACAAAACAACTGAGACAATGTAAAATCTCAAGTGTCCATTGAACACACACACACATGGTGTCAGGAAAACAAAACCTGAATCTGGATTCCACACTAAATACTCGGGATCCTCTTGGCATTTATAGACAAACAACAACACGGCAGCCACAACAAAGGAAGACCCACCAAACAACAATATGTCTGGAATTCTAGAGGCTGTTGGGGTGTGTCAAACAGTTCTCATTGAGGTCTTCAGTCTTTGATGCTGTCTTACCATTTCACAACTGAACAACTCAAATTTCCTTTGTATTCTCACATATCTTGTTGCTCATGGTATTTGTTAATTCTTTGTTTGCAAAAGAATAACAAGGATTCCAGAGGATTACAATATTCTATGACAATAACTAAATATGTTTATTTTTGGGTTTCAATTCAGTCTTCCTTACATCTAACATAACACAAACCCTCCTCCAGTGTTGTGTATGAAATTATTTTATTAGACACAAGAGTTCGCCAGGGGGCCGTTTCAACAAGCAGGTTTTACAAATTCAGAGTTCAAATCTGCACTCAGAGTTGACTGACTCGAGGTTCGCAAATTCCGAGTTTATGGTTTCAGAACAGCTGAGAAGGGGTTTGTTCAATCAACTCTCAGTCGTTGGACTCAGAATCAGGTGCGAGCGTCTCGACCATTAAAAGCCCTGATTAATGGAGCAAAGACAGAACAATTCACCATGGCAACAGGAACAAACACCTTTGTTGATATGTTCCTACAAGCATATGCCAACTCCAAACACATTTTCCACAGAAAGAGCAACACAGCATCAACAGAGAGACAATATCTGCAGAGGTAATGTGTACGTCTACATTTGAATCATTTCAATTCACCATAAGAACTAAATCATGTCAGGAATGTCATTGTGTCACTTGTTAAGTAAGGAATGGTTTTGATCTGTCAAAAATGTAACAAGTAATCTCTGATTAAATGTCCGTTTTTCATAACCACCATCACACACACACACACACACAAATATCACTGCACTCAAAAAAGAAACGCTGTAGCAGCCTAGAATATGTTAAATAAGAATTTCTTTCATTTTAATTCTCAAAAATGAAATAATTTTCACTGACATTTTTTTCAGTATAGTATAACATGTCCACGATTGGGACGCAAACCCCTGACCTCTGCATTGGAAGATTTAAAGATTTCTGTTGTTAAGGGTTTAAAATGAGGAAAAGGAAAGAAGAACTAGATCAGCAGTTAAATTCGTCTTTTCTGACAAAAAACAGTATTTTTTTGACCGAAATGGGGGTGGGGTGAAAAACGGTATTTCTCAAATAAAAATGAATCGACTCGTGTCCTCAAATCCTCTCCAGACATAAATAACATTTCCTCTGGATTAATCCCGCCTCCTCTCTACATGATCCTCTATGAATGGACATGTCATTTTGGTTTCTGCGTGGCGGAAACGTCATGTCTCTTGAACATCCTTCACTTTAAAAAGGGGCGGAGACCACAGGGAACTCTGAGTTTCCTTAAGAAAACCTGCTCCAGACCAGGTTCCGTTCACAGACTCAGTTGCCATAGTGATTGATTCTGAGTTCAGCTTAACCCGCTTCTTGAAACGGGTTTGGTAAACAACTTTCATGGGTTTAAGTTACCTCCATTTCTGAAAGCTGAAACTTAGAGTTTTCCTTAACTCAGAGTTTACAAACCCAGAGTTTCAACAAAACCTACTTCTTGAAACAGGCCCCTGACATCCATCCATCTATTTTCTTTCTTTTTTTTTCTTTCTATACCTGTTTACTTCTGTTTAGGGCCATGGGGTTGCTGGAGCCTATCCCAGCTATTGTTGGATGAACACTGAGAACACTCTGGACAGTTTGATGCGACACAGACAATGAAAATAGATCCACTTCAGTTAAAATAGTCTGTTTTGTGTTTCCAACATGTTCTTGTAGGGCTTTTCTCATTGTAGAGGACCCATATGAAATAATTCATGATTAAAACTGCATTTCTGAGTGTTTCTTAATTCAAATCTTGTTGGATCTGAAAAACAGATGCTTGAAAAACTCAGACTAATGATGTATGGAGTGAAAATAGACTCAGTCAGATTTGTGGGTGCATAATTCTTGATTTGTGCATAAATTAGGATTTGTGCATGCGTATTCTTGATTTGCATGTGCGTAATTTAGGATTTGTGTATAACTTTGGATTTGAATGTATGTAATTCTTGGTTTGTGCGTTACTTTGGATTTGTACTTGCGTACTCTTGATTTGGAACTCATATAATATGTTTTGTGCATAAGTAAAAAAGAAAAAGTACAACATTTAATAAAATACAAAATGCAATTTTCACATGCACAAATTAAAATTACAACAGCTTGAACCTAATTACACAAAAAAATCTTTAAAAAATACGCACAAATCGTCTCTTACACACACAAAACCTCAGTTACACACGGATTCCATCGTGAGACTTTTGAAATCTCACTGATTCATCCGGGAGTGATGCGTTCAAGTGCTACTAATATGCTGGGTGATTAGAGTTTTCTTATCAGCTGTTTTAAGCTTAAATTGCAAATATTATCTGGTGTAACTTGACATTGTCCCACTTTCTTAAACACTCTCCCAAACTGTAAGCGCAAACGGAGGTCTGAGCAATGGGGGGAGGGAGGGTTGTTCTGTGTCAACAGTCCCACCCAGAATTGTATCTCTAATGAGCTGCTGGCGCTGTATTTATGATTTTGGCTAAAAAATGTCATCATAAGAAAAAGGTCACTGCAAACACTTTTACAATAGAAAAAAAAAATGGTTTGAGGGGAACTTAAGGTCACCAATTCCCCTGTGAAGGATGTTTTTGGTCTGTGGGAGAAAACCAGAATGCCCAGATAAAAACCCCTCTTGTATGAGGAGAGCAAACAAACTGCACAGAAAGAATCCAGCTGGGATTTGAATAAGACACTTTTTGCTTTTTGATATGAAGTGAAGAGGCCAGCTCCTAAGGCAGGGGTTCCTAAACTTTTTCTTGTGAGAGCCACGTAACTGTTTTCCTCTCTGATGGGTATGGAAGCCCAAACTGTTCATAATCAAATAAATATATATCACCTTATTTTTATAATAATAAATATTTTAATGAATATATTTTTTATTTTATATTTTTTATTGAATATTATAATCATGTGTTTTATTTCTAGAAACTTTTATTTCAAAATCACCATTTTCCAAAATAGCTTTTTTATTTCACTTCGCTGTTTTTCAGGATGACTTATTTATTTCATAATGAGCTTTTACAGAAGAATGACTCTGTCTGTCAATCAAGCCAGACGAGGTGGAGACTCTTTTGTGATTGGCTACTCCTTTATTCAGACATTAGCAGCAGCACCAACTGCATCGATCGCAGTTCCTTCAATTCAATTCAATTTCAATTCAGTGAACGTGAAGCTGTAGTGCACACTCCTCAACACTAGGTGGGAGTGTGCACCTCAGCACATCAAATTATGCCCCAAAACCAATTGAATGCCGAGTGAAGGAGGCTGACTGTAGGACAGTTACTTCTCTCAGTTACTAAGAGAAGTTAAAGTAGAGGACTTCTGATGAATGCTCTGCCCCGAGTTCCTGTCTCAGCATTCCAGTGGTAACGTTACCAAAAGCTAATGCTAAAGCTGGGCGACCACACTACACCAAAGCCTACGGTGGCCGGGAAGTGCAAAACAATAATACATTTACCCAAAACTTTTACAAGTTTATCAAAACACTTTTACAAATATATAAAAACACATGTACAATTTGACTGAAACACATTTACAAGTTTGCCCATAGTCTGTATATTTGATGGACAAACCCCCCCCCCATAATACAATTCATTTCCTATGACGTCCTCTAGATCAGTGTTTCTTAACCATAGGGCCGCGGCCCAATCTCGGTCCGCGAGCGCCCTCTAGTGGGCCGCGAAAAAAAATCTGTGCTAAACCTGAGGGCCGCGAGGGCCGCGGGACCTGAATAGCAGCACTCACTACCACCATGGTGCAGTAAGCGCACGCCGGGCACACTGACACGAAGACACACAGCAGCAACGAAGCAGATTGTGCGCGGCTTCCCCCCGCTCTGTGGTTTACAGACCAGACACGCATTTTTCCGCGGCGGTCCACAGGGGCTTCAGCGAGAGATTTTGTTGTTTTTGCCATCATACAACCTAAAGATATTACCGCGTGTTTCTGCTAAGAGGAACTCCTCTGCTGCTGTTTTACACCCAAAATCCAGCCCCGCCCACCCGCTCCGGAGCCGGCTCACTGTGTGCGCGCGTCCCTGTCTGTTTTGTTTGTGTCTGTGCGCATGCGCTCGCATGTGTGTGCGTGAGTACATTCATAAACTAAAACTTTTACCCATGTCTCTGTTCTCTGCCTCTCTGTTGTTGTTTACTCCTGAACCCCGCAGCGGAGTCTGCTCACTACGTTGATCTGTGTGTGTCTGTGCTCGTGCACGCACGTGCGTGTTGTGATTGTTTGTATACAGTTTGTTTAGATATAAAAACATGATTACTTTTGTCAATCGCGGCATTTTATTGTAAAAAATTGGTTATATTTTAAAAAGACTGATGTTATTCCCACGTATTTACACTCGACCAGCATAAAAAATGATAGAAATTCATATTGAACACATGTAATACATGCAGTCAAGATCTCATTGCTGCATTGCCTGCACTCATTCTAAGTGTGTCCAAGGCTGGATGTTTTTGTTGGACGCACGTATTTAAAATTCAACTTAAAGTTAAATTCCCATTAACTGTCCCGCTCCTAAATGTGTAAATGTGTTCTCCACATTTGACCCATCCCCTGGTGGAACCGTGAGCTGCAGAGACAGCCGACCTCAGGAACCGGAACCAGAATTCTAACCTTAACCTCTTTCCTCTGGGTCTGAGCGACTAAGAACAAAGTTTAGCACTGGACGCACGGTTTTACAAAATTACGTGTGAATACACACTTTATTTTAAAAATAAACCGTATTTTCTCTTGTAACTTAATGTAACTTTCTGCCAGAATTGATGCAGAACGCTCGCGGCTCGTGCTCAAACTAAAGCAGACACCGAAATGATCCGCTGCACGGTGCGAGCCCTGAACGGAGGACCGCACCGCTCCACGCCTGGTGTGAACGCCGCCATAGGTTAACATGGGCGCCAAATAGAAGCGGCCTCTGTTCTACGTTGTGGCATGAGCCAATAGTATGCAGCTATCGGCCCCTCATCATATTTTCTTTATTCCGGGGCTCTTTGCCTCAGTTCATGTTTAGTTTTTTTTTTTTTTTTTTAAACAGACTGTTGTGACTGTTGTTGTTAATTTGTCACAGATTTGGAGAGAAATATCTAGTACTAAATTAAAACTTATAATTTGTCAAGTTCATCAGCAGGTTATAAAATAATCTTTTAATTAGCATTTTATTTAAATGTCATTTACAGTTTGTTTCATTTGAAACTTATTTGAAGTGTTCTTGTTTTATTACAACACAATTTAATTGATCAAAATGCCTTAGATATTTTTGGAATTCTAATTTGTGTTGAGGTTGACACCTATTGTTTACCTGTTTAGTATGAATATAAATGTCTGAGATGATCACGTTGTATCATTTTTCCCCACAAGATTTTACTTTGATAAACCATAAAATGACTCGATTTAATTATCAAATACAAATCAAACAAGATGTGGATCAATTTACATTAACATGCTTATATTTGAATGGGCCTCGAATCACTTTGTACCGGGAAAATTGGGCCCCAGGGTCAAAAAGGTTAAGAACCTCTGCTGTAGATAATATAACGTCTATGAGCTTCACCTCCGACATGACCCGGAAGTGATGCTGCAGAGATGAGTTGAGTGAGAAAAAGACCGCGGAAACAATAGTTCAGTTACGGAATCGATATAGTCGACAGAATAACAAGCGAAGATGTTTTGCCCGTTTTGTGGAGTTTATTACCTGGTTTTAGGAAGATTTTGTGGTGATTGTGGACATAATTTGGTTTTCTGGCAAATTTGTAGGGACAAGAGGTCTGCCTCTCTGTTGTCGTTTTTTAACCCCATAAACCCAGCTCTGGCCTCTGTAAACACACCGCTCAATATGGCGTTCATCAAGCTAAAAAAAAATGTATTGAAAGCCCCTCCCACACCGAGCCCCAAGCTTATGAACACATTTATTGGCAGGTGAAGGGGCAATCCCCTCAACAAGGGCTTATATGACAGTGCCCAGGACCATAAAGCGTCTCCTCCTGGTGCGTTCACTGAGCCTGAGAACAAGGAAACATTAGTGAAAGTCCGATTGCCATCCAGCCTAACTAAGTCCGCTACTTTTTTATGATAAGGAAATAAAAACTACAGAACTGACCCTAAACTCGCCCAAAATATGCGGCCCTGCCCAAAGCAATTGTTTCCTGCAAATTTAGAACCAAAACCGCCCAATCTGGCAACACTGGCTGTACGACCCCCTTTCCGCGGTCTTTTTCTCACTCAACTCATCTCTGCAGCATCCCTTCCGGGTCATGTCGGAGGTGAACCTCATAGATATTATATTATTTACAGGACATCATAGGAAATGAATTGCATTCTGGAAGGGGGGGGGGGGGGGTGATTTGTCCATCAAATATACAGACTATGGGCAAACTTGTAAATGTGTTTTGGTCAAATTGTACATGTGTTTTTATAAATTTGTAAAAGTGTTTTGATTAACTTGTAAAAGTTTTGGGTAAATGTATTATTGTTTTGCACTTTCCATCGTAAAAGCCAGTAAAAGGTAAGCACATTTAAATATTGTAATTTTTGTGAGACTGTTCAAACACAGAAAGAGGTTCAATGTGATGGGGTTGTTTTATATTTACATGTTTTAACAAAATGTATCAAAAGAAAAGATAGATGTTTGTGGTGCTGTTTTCTTATGAAAACTGCAGACCACATGTTTGTCATATTCCAGAGTAGAAAATATTTTGTTACAATGTAAGAAAAAAAAGGATGCCATTCTAGTTAAACATAAACTGTGCTTAGTGACTGATTTTCAATTTAAAAAGTACATTGTAGAGCAAAATGTTCTCTCCTCGGTTCAGGGAACAGAAGTTTCATGACTGATGGTGAACCAGATCAGATTTACACTTTATTTGTCCCAGCTGTAATAAACAACTGTAAAAATAAATTGTTGATGAAGTACATGCTGGATCTACTGTAAATTACTAATGAAAAAAGACTTTGAATGCTTTGTTTTTTTTTTTACTTTCTAATGATGTGTTAAATTATTATTTTTAATAAAGGAAGAATGATGAACATTCATTCCTTCATCATGGATCATGGTTGTCAGCCATCCGTCCAGCAGTCATCCAGGCCTTTTTTGGTGGCTCCCCCAAAACGGCAACAATTCAGACTCCGGATCGTCCTAACATTGATATCCACGCCACCATTCATCTGGTTTTTACTTTTCTAACCTTTTTATTTTGAGAAACTATTATCTCTAATTTGTAATCCTCCAACTTCACTGTTTACTATTGATTGTTAACTGTTTTGTCTTTGTACTCCAGCTGATTTAACTGAACTGGAAAGTTACTCCGCATATTACCATGTTGTCTGATTTAGATTCCAATGCAGTTTAGTTTGTGTCTAAGCTGTTCTCTTAAATCTTGACATTCTGCAGTACTGCACTCTTTATTTTCCAGTGTGAGGACTGTCATTGATGAACATTTACAGAGATTTAGTTCTCTGTTATCAGGAAGTCCAGCTGAACGTGGAAAGTTGTGTGTTTTTACCAAGTCGTCTTCAATTTGTTCACTTGTTCATAAAGTTCAGGTATAAATAGATTTCCCTGTGAAATCTGGACGTGCTGGTACTCTATATTGTAGATCAACTGTTTTCATTAAATGACTAAAGTCCTCATTATCAACCACTGAAAAAAGACTGCAGAGATTTAACAATAAACACTCTGATGGAGTCAGATATTTTCTGGTGTTTATCTGAGGTAACACTTTAGAAATCGATCTGGGATGTTTGTTTCCTGATTAGTTGTTCAACTTTAACACAGTGACAGAGCTGGATGATGATGTCAGAGATGGGGGGTCATGTTGGACGTGTGTCTCCACATTGTACATATAGAGATGAGGAAAATCTTACAGTTTATTTCTCATTAACGTATTTCGCTCCCTGATCCTAATATTCAACAGTGAACCCGAGATCTCGTCACACCGCAGGGTTAAGTTTTGGTCTTTAAACACCAGCTGGAAGCTCACACACCAGCTGTGTCAACGCGCACCTTTGCTGCCATGAAAGGAAAAGTTGAAAAGTCTATGAAAACCCGCGCAGAAGTTTTAAATTCTGCTCTACTCGCGTTGGCATAAACTCCTCACTAAAAGGGGCCACCAGAACGGAGCGCGCTGCCAGCCACAGAACTAAGCATTCGCCCCTCCAGGTATCACTGTCTCAGTTGTGGCATTTAGCGCTGTGGCTTTTAGCATTTGGGCTCCACCTCCGAGGGGAATGGCAAAGTAGTGTCTGGTTGGGAGGGAGTGAGTGGGAGCAGACCTGGAGCAGACAAGCTCTGCAAGCAAGACATGGATACACAGACACAGGCTAAAGGCAGCTCACGGTGGTACAGAATAAATAAAATGCGCATCATGAAAAATGCCGTAACAAACCGTGGAACGCGTATCGAACGGTTCCGGTTTATATTGAATATTGTTGCATCCCTAGTGATTGGTAAATGAGAGCCAGCTGTTAAGGTACCTATATGCCAAAACATAGAAGTGTATGTAACTAAGGTTACTAGAACTTGTTGAAAATTAATATTTTTTTATCCTGTAGAGAAAGCTTTACACTGTGTGCAGAAGTGCAGAACTTCTGCGGAGGGATATAAGAGTTGTCTGTGAAGCTGAGTGCCAGCGGAGGGATACGAAGTGTGGTCGGTGTTAGAGCTGGACGAATCAACTGGAAAAAGAACGCAAGCGAGTTGTCCCTGCAGTCTTTCTGGGGTTTTTGTAAAAAAAAAAAAAAAAAAAAAAAGAAAACCACCTTCATCTCTGTTTGAGATGAAGATGACTGGAGTTTATTTTATTCTACATTGATAAAAGGATTTGGTAAGTTGTTTATATTCTATTTTCATTTGGTTCATTATAATATTTTGATTAAGACTGGACATCATTTAAATTTATGTTGTAAAGGGATTACAGTTGAAATTATGTTACTTTGACTTTTATATTACCCTTTTGAGTGACTTTGAGCCGTGCTAACGCCCCACGAGGCTCCGTTAGCTAGCTAACCCTCGTGTAAACTAGCAGCATTGCACACTGAGCTGTGTGTGTAAGCGTGACCTGTATTTCAGTCCAAAGACTGATATGTATATATGTGTTTTTATTTGATTTATTTCACTTGTATGACGGGTCAGGTTTTTTCTTCCGTGTGTAAGATTCACCGCCATTGTAAATCTGATCAAGTTCCCGCACACTCAGAGGACAGAAGCCAACCCACTGGAGTCTGAACACTTGCATCTGATAATATATCTGACGAGACCCCTGGAACCCTGTTTGCTACAGGAGAGAAATAGAACATCGCGAACACTCATGGTGGGACAGAACCTACTCTTTTCCACAGGTGCTGTGTCACCAGGATCCTCCGTGAAAAAAGAAAAATTACCCAAGGAGGGAACAGACTCTCTTCTTAAATTTGTTTGAACTTTGTTATTGAAATATTGTTTTGAGGAGTTTCATATTTTGTTTATTGCATTTTGTGAACAAAATAGGTAATAGGTGACAAATCTTGACTGGAAGCAGCATCATCCAATCAAATTTAAGACGAACAAAGAAGGAAATACTGAAACCTAAAGTATAATAAGACTAGAATCACGTTTTGTTTTTAGTCTAGTTTTAGGCTTAAGCTTTTTCTTTGAGATCCATTATTTCCAGTATGTTGGTAAATAGGTGTCCAACCAGAAAAAAAACGTAGTCCCCTGCCAGTGCAGCTTTCTTTAGGACCCTTGAGGTTTCACTTGAGCACTATTGTGAATATATTTATATAATCTTTGGCAATTAGAAACAGAAAGCACTTACGTATGCCAGAGATGACCATAGGTGGTGTGGTATGGCTTTCGAATCCTCGTGGACCCTGTGGCATCGGCTCTACAAAGTCAAAGGTTTAAAAACAAACAAGTTTAGTTATTAAGTTAGCCTTCCCGCCATGTTTACTCTGCAAAAGAGTCTCAACCTCTGCAGGTAACGGCCACGTCCTCGTAGTGGTAGCAGTTGTGGACACCCCAGCCCAGACTGTTGCACTGACTGAGGTCAGATTCACTTCCTCTGCAGTCAACGTTGTCCAGCACGATGAGTCCTGTGCCTTGCCCAAACTGAGAGCTGCTGCCCACAGCCATGGCCGGTCCGCATCCCAGCTGCCGGCATACCACATTGGCATCCACCATGTCCCAGTCATCATCACACACCGTGCCCCACGAGCCATTGTAGATCACTTCCACTCTGCCCTCACACCTGGTCCGGCCATTCACCAGTTGCACTTGAGAAAGCAGACAACATTCAACTGCTTTATTCTGTTTTTTTCCCCCTCACTGCGTTTTAATTCATGGCCACTTCTGACCATCAGATTAATTGATAAGAGAAAACTGTAAAGATCTATTGTTTCTGGGATAGGATAGGAGAGGAAGAAAATATTTCCTGATTATTTTCTTTGCTATCTTTTGGCGTCCAGATAACCCCGCTCCCCATGTTAACAAGGCTTGGATAGAACAAGGTTTAAGTCCTCCTCCAATGAAAATCCTGTTTTTTATCATGTCATGTGTTTATCTTCTGAAAGAGAAAAAATGTAGTAAGAAATCATTTTGTTTTTGCATTTCCGAGTATTTCTCCTTTTAAATCTCTGTCACTCAAACTGTCTCAGACAGACTATGTTTTTCATGCATTATCTTCTGGATCAATGGTGGCCACAGGACTCATTCTAAGAAATTGGAGGAGCCCCAACAGACTTCAGCTCATGGACTGGGTTAAACTCACGATGGAGACTGCTTCATTCTAAATTTTGATCACTAAAACTAACAATACCCAGGAAAAAACAGTCAGAATGTGGAGCTGTTTTACCACATTTATAACTACACAAGACTCTTCTTCCACTTTATCAGTAGATTTGAGCTATTTTGCTGGTTTTCTTTTGTCTGATTTTACTGATCTGATACTCTCAATTTTTTTTTTTGTTTCTTTTTGTTTTGCTTTTCTTGTTGTTGTTAGGTTTGTGAAATATCAATTTAAAAAAAACTTTGATGACAAAAAAACCGTGCTAATCATAATTAAAACACTACAGTTTTTTTTATTAAAACATTGTCATAAGGGGACTTTTAGGAAAGAGGAGACTTATGACTCCCAGAATGATGGGAAGTTACAAAGAAAATGAGCACAGATTAAGAAAATGGAGCGTTGGAAAAAAAAATCCTGCTGTGTGCACCTTTCTCAACCAAGACCATGACAGACATTAATACATTTTTGATACGTCACTAACTTGAGTGTTTTTTGGGTTTTGCAGATACATTCTAAACTTACCTTCATAATATGTCCACTTTGGGCTTTGAATGGCACTGGCTGGAAGGGAGGAGAAGAAAGAACAATTATTTGCTGAAGGGTACTTCTTGGCCTTCCATATGACTAAACTTTATATCTATTACGTCTGTTTTCCTGTAACACCAGACTTAAAGTGAAACCACAATTGGAGACCTGTTCCAGATGACTCAGCCCAAAAGAAATATGTTAAGCCTTGTTCCCATTGAGGGGTCCGGTACGGTCCAGTCAGGTAAGGAGTAGGTCCAGTTAATTCTGGTGTGTGTCTCCACTCAGTTAATCCTCGCTCCCACTGGGTGGGTTGTTTTCACAGCGCATGCGTGCTGTAGACCACTAGCATGTCATTGTCATGCTTCATCCAGAAGCTCATCTTTTTCTTGCTTTGCCTTTGGTACGTTACATATACAGTGTTCCTCCCTTATTCCCGGGGGTTAGGGGATGGAGACCTCCTCCAATCCCCCGGTCTCCATCTCACCCTCGACTCCCACGGCCGAAGAACGTCATTTACAGATCCACACTCATCAAAAACACTTCTGATCATGCTTTGAGAACATTTATTAAAGAACATTGGAGTAGTGCTCAACATAAAGAGTTTTTGGATCCAGAACAATAGACGTAAGTTTTCTGTCGCTCTGTTTCTCTGTGCGCTTCCTCCTGCATCGGTTAAAGTGCGAGAGCGCATCTGTATACAGAATCTGACCGTTCCATTCATAAGAAACACCTCCTCTGGATGATAATAATTCTCTGGGATTATCAGGAAATGCTCGAGCTGCTTTTGAGTCAGCTGTGATCCTGTTTTGATGCCGACTCACTTTGAGTCTCTGTGTGTGTGTGTAGGGGTGTGCGTGTGTGCGTGCACGTGCCTGTGAGTGTGTAGCAGACAGGCTGGTGTGCTTTTTTTCATTCAAATGTGCTCCTATCTGGGGAATCTACCGCAGCCCCTCTGTTATGCAGCTCAGCACCATAAGCCACGCCCACACAGAGGAGTTTTCGGAAACGAAGGCTTCAGATCAACTGGAAAAATGGCTTTTCAAGACATTAAGGATGTGGAATTTTTGTTAAAAACTTCAAAGCCCTAATTAAAACTCCACTGGGAACATTTAAAGAAAAAAAATTGTTGAAGAGGGACTTTAAGTCTGATGCTTTCATTTTTCATCTTTTGTCAACAAGCTTTCTAGAGTCGAGTTGTCATGATTTAGTCCTGCAACTCTAGCAGCTTAACAATGATATTAGCAAATGTAAAAAATGTTTTTCCAGCTTTTACTAAATCAGAGTTTCTGACTTTTGACAAATGTAACAACAGAAACACAAACACAATCTCAATTCTGAGAAAGTTTTTGTCAGAAGATAGCAGAGCTTTCAGCTTAACACTAACTCAAACTTTGATTTCCTTGAGCAAAATGAGACTTGAAGTGTATTTTTTGTACGTGTAGTGTAGGAAGAATAAATTAAGATGGTTGTAAAAAGTTAAGTATACTTCATCACTTCTAGTATATTTCTATACATAGACAAAGGCTCGAGCCGAATCCTCCCCTTCTCCCTCTCCCTCCCCCTCCCCCTTCCTTTATCCCTCCATGCTTGCTCCAAACGGAGCGTGAGGAAAAAATAGAATCTAATATTTCGTTTGTTCGATGACGTCATCAACATCGCCGGTCTGCTAGCTTTAGCTTGGAGCTTCCAGCGCTTGAATATCCATAACAACAGAAGTTTTATAACTTTAAAAAGGTCACTCTACAATATATAGTTATTACTTACATTTAAATGTAAACTTCTGTGGTTCAGAGAACACCAACGTGAAGAAAAGAGATTCTCAGCGTGAAGCGGTTTACTCTCATGATAGCAGACTTTGGACCTCTGTGTTTGGAGAGGGAAACTTAAAAGATAATCATCCTGGACAGGACTTGGACTTCAACTGCCACTTCAAATCAAGGGGGAGGGCTAAGGGAAAGGGAGAAGGGGAGTATTCGGATCGGGCCTAAGTGTAACCAGCTCTGTGGCCCTGTGGAAGAGTGTCTGCCCTGAGATTGGAAGGTTTTGAGTTCAAATCCTGGCTAAGTCATGCCAAAGGATTTAAACCACCAAATAGTTCCTAGGTGTGGCTTTTGCAACAGCTCACTACTCCCCCAAGGGATGTGTCAATCAAACTAGCCCTTTTTACATTGACTTTTTGTGTACCCGTAGCACACTTAAAAAGACTATTTTGCTAAGGGTTGTGTTAAAGGAGTCTAACTCTTACATTCATAATTTGGAGTTATTAACCTAAGGAGGAAGTTCAAAGGTTTTAAAAAAGTGAGGCAGTGCATTTAACCCTAGAGAACTATCGCCGGGTGATTTTCACCCGAGCAAAAGTATTCACATGATTTCCAATATATTACATTTTTCGGAGTGTCATTAGTCTTTGGGTAAAGTCCTACATGTCCCGGGAATGGGTGGAACAAAGACCAAGTCTCCATTATCATTATTTTGTTTTTAGGAATTTGTTTTAGCCCAAATTCCTTATTTTTCTGCTGTTTTCAAGCATGTTTTTAGGGTCTTTCTATGTTTACATTTTTCATTTTCTTACATGAACCACCGTGAAAAATAAAAGAAAGCTACTCTAGTTTATCATACGTAGTCAGTTTTTTAATCTATTTTTCATTACAAATACCTTTTTTTGGGTATATAGCAAGTAAAAATTACCCGGCTAAAGTGATGGTGTAACTTTTTATAGCGAAAGTGTTCTAGGGTTAAAGTTTACTTTTTTAAACCATCTATGTGTTGTGAACTTCAAGTGTTCCAATTTAGTCTGAAGAAGTATTTAGTTAGCATAAATAATACATACATGGTGAATGGTATACTTGCTATACTTACCAAATCATAATCATTTTGTATTACACTTTTCCAAAACTAAAACACTAAATTGATGTAGAGCAGAGATCTGGTTTTGTACTGAAGTGCTGCAACGATATTTTAGGGACCTATCTCCATCAGTGACAGAAGTTTACAGAATACAATACCACAATTTGTCTTTATTTGGTAGTTAACAACAAAAACAGCATTTTTTTTTATCTTTTAGTGGATCTATGCTCTTTAAACATCTTAATTCAGTCTCATCCACCAGCCTCTCCCCCTTTATTTCCCCAAAAACCCCGAACAAACATTGACAGATTGACAGAATTCAGGGCTGCTGAGCGTTCCTGCATGGTGCGTTCACTGATCTCCGGACATCAGCAGCACAACAAAGCAGTTTATAAGAGAAAATGTTGAACACCAGCACTGATCCATATATAATCAAGGACATTTTTTTCTGAAAACCTGTCATTTTTTTTTTTCATCAAAATGACAAGAACATAGTAGCGGACTGAATTGGGCCGAGAGGCTGTTGGGGTCCTCTAATGTCCAGAGCTCAGTGAACACATCATGCGTAGATTCTCGTCTGTGCTGTGATCTGTCAATCAGCCTGTTCTGAGTTTTGGGAGAAATAAAGGGAGGAGGCATGGTGGATGAGAAGGAATGAAGGCCTTTGAGGAGTGTAGACCCACTAATGAAATAAGAAATAAGAAATTAGACTAAATCCAACTTTTGAGGAGTGTTCTGCTGTTCTTGTTGTTAACCAACATAAAGAGACTTAAAAGGTGAAGTCTCTGCATCTCCGTATGGTAAAGGGAGAGGGGGACACTTCATTCTTCCTTAGTGATTATCTCATTATAATGAGAAAAAAAAAAAGTAGGGCAGGCTGTTTTCAGCTTCAATAAAAAATGCTCAGTTTGGATTACTTGGATTGGGTCACTGGAGAAGTCACATGCTCAAAGCTGAGTTCCTGATTGGCAGATGGGGACGTAGTGAGCTGTCAAACTTCAGAGATTTACATTTTGGTCGTGCCACCCAATTTGCGCCTCGCCACTCAAATGGAGCTGCTGGTAGACCTTCGCGGCTCGCTGGCCGCTCACATCGTGCCATGGGTTTCAATTAGCCTAAGAGCGTGCTTAGACCATGGATTGACATTGCAGCTGGCTGCTTCTGCCACACGAATCGCGTTCGGTGTGAATGCACCATAAGGGAGCATCCAGCCACCCTTTGGAGAAAACTCAGTTCAGCTGCTTAGTTGGGATCTCAGTCTTTCGTTCATGACCCAGAGTTCATGATCATAGGTGAAAACTGGAGCTAAGACCTACTGGTGAAGAAAGAACTAGCTCAGCTCTCACAACGGACCGGTGCAACGACCACAAAATGGCTCCAATCTATCTGTTGATCTCATGCTCCAATCTTTCCTCACTTGTGAACAAGAACCCAAGATATTTAAACTCCTCCCCTTGAGGCAGGAGCACTCCACCCACTGAGAGAGGGCAAACTACCTTTCTTCAGTCCAGAACCACGGTGTCAGACCTAGCAGTGCTGACCCTCATCCCAACTGCTTCACACTCGGCTGGACGTTGAAGCCAACAGAACAACATCATCTGCAAAGAGCAGAGATGAAATCCAGTGGTCTCCAAACCAGATCCCTTCTAGGCTCCGGCTGTGCCTAGAAATTCTGTCCATAAAGACTATGAACAGAACCGGTCATAAAGGGCAGCCCTGCTGGAGTCCAACATGCACCGGGAACAGGTCTGACTTACTGCCGGTTATGAGGACCAAACTCCTGCTCCGGTCATACAGAGACGGGACAGACCTCAGTAAGGCTCCCTCGGACCCCATACTCCCAGAACTATACTCATGCTTATTCTCCAGTATGCGGAGTAAAATAAACCTCAAGTGTACTACTTTTTGTTAAGAGTTAGATGATTTCAACGAGTAAAACTGCAACTATCTATGAAAACAATTTAAACTGAAACAGGACAGAGTAAAAAAAGTCAAATAGGAAATCAATGGTGAGAAACATTGAGACAAACATGTGAACACTGCCTGTAAGATTAATATAAATTGATGTTTCAGGTTGTTAAGGGCCATAAGAAGAGAGCACATTAGCGTGGTCCTGATTCTACTGATCCAACCTGTTCTCTCTAGTGAAGTATTGGACCTCGTCTTAGAGGTTATCCAAATCTAAACCATTTACACTTAAATTACCCTTTACTTTTTTTTTTTTAATAATTATTATTTGTTTCCCTCAATCACCAGTTTCAACATGTTCAACACACCATGACAGTCTCACAAAGCGATCAGTGCTGCTTGTCTGATCCAAACAAAATACAACCAAAGAAAAAGGATTTCAGCCTGAAAACAAAAGACTTCATTTAAAGTTTTTATGAAATAAAAATATTATATTATATATATATATTGATGTTTTTACTAGAACATGTTCTCAAGAGTCACAATGGAAGACGGAAGAAGCCTGAAGACAATTTTCTCAAATTTCAAAAATCACAAAGACTAAGTGACCTTGTTTTTTAATTATTGCACCAGAAGTAGGTCGATTTGTGGGCTCCTCTTCATCTCTTTTATGCCATGCTGTGACATTAACAATATGTATCTAAACCGCTGAAGGGGCTTTAAATATATCTGCTTACAGTATCACATGTACATAACTGACTTCATGGTTGTGTACATTTTTGTGTTTGTGTGAACAACTTGTGTGTCACTTACTAGATCCAGCTCTTTTTTGTATCTTCAATTCTCCTGAAAATAGAAGAATCATAGAAAACAATGTGAGACACCAAGAAACTACAATAAGGAAGGAACAGTCCACTGATCTGGACTTCCTTAAAGAAACAGGAGAGTTTCCAGACGAACAACAAAGGAGACACGCAGGGCAGACAGAGGTCTGGCGTGGACACAAAAGCACACATCTACTGGGAGTTTACTTTCAGGTACACCTGGTACTGAACCATTATTTCTGCTTCAAAACTAAATTTTAACCTAGGAGCACAATGAATCCTCTCATGTGTCCCATTCTGTTTTCATGTTTGGCCTCAGTTTTTTAGGACATATTCAGAAAATCTACTAAATGTTTGTGAATTTCAAAGACAATGTTTGTATCACATATCACCACTTCTTTAAATATGATTATTTTTTTCAAATTTCTTTTGGCTGTTAAAATAAAGATGAAACACAATTGATTTCTAATAATAAGCAATAATACATTTTTCTATCATAAAAACCCTAGTAAGTCAGTAAATGAGTAAATTTAAACTGAACAAAATTCAGCCGAAAAAAGTTAAAAAAGAGTATTGTCTGTCCATCTATGAAATATGGAACAAACAGCCAGACTTCCTGAAATTCACATGTAATTCACATTACTTTCTCATAATCTTTTGAGTGTTTTGTGATTAGTCAGTTTAGCAGACTGTCTGTGGAGTTTTGATATTTTGTAGATTTAAAAATGTTTTATTTTCTGCATGGTATTTCAAAAAGTACTAATCTTTCTCCTTTTTTTAAATCTCAACACAAAGTTTTAAAAAAAAGCTACTTTTGCGTACAAACAAACACCTTTTAAACAATCATTTAGCTCTTTGATGCCCAAATTTATTTCCAGAAATAAAAAAAAAATAATAATTTTTTGCTTTCATGCATGTGGTAAATTAAGGGATTCTAGGAGCCAAAAGCTTTGATGCATATTTGCATCAATATGGAATAGAAAGGTTAAAGGAAAATACTTTATTACGAGTTACGTCAAATAAAAACATTCCTCTAAAAAAAATGATTTAATTCATAAAGCATTTTAAACTGTTGTTTATTTTTAGAACATAAGGTTGCAACAAAAAAGTCTGAATCAAGAAAAGTTTGACTTTATTTTAAAATTAGATTAAGTTAGCATTTACTCCAGGTTTTGTAAAAAATAATATTTTTTAATAGTTGTCTGTTTGATATGTTTCTTTGTGAACCAACCCAGAAAAAAAGTCTGCTTCAAACTCACCGAGACGCATCAACACGCTGACCGTCAACAAAACCAGGGAGCCCAGGAGGGACACCAGGAGCCAGACGGCCGGGTTCCAGCACCTGCACACGCTTTCCACCACACGCTGGCTTCGCACGGTTGCCTGACCGACCATTCCTGCAGCGCACACACTCTTAGTATTTCATTCCTCAGTTCTGCTGCAGCAAAACCGGCACTGGTCAACGGGTAAAGTAAACCTCAACTGACAAATGATCTGTTTGTCCTGCTTTGGAGAGGCCTAATTCTAGTATTGGATTGTTTTCTGTGCAGTGATGCTGTAGTAAGGCTATTGATGGTGGCCTGAGGTCATGTTTTGGAAGCGAGTAGCTCAAAGAGAAATGAATGATCCCATCACTCCTCTCACACAGCAGAGGCAAACATAGTTATGCTTACATGAAACGACAAAGAGCAGGGTGTTGCTACTCCATGAACACAAAATGGTTCCAGAGCATAGATCTGGCAACAGGCGGAGGTCTGTTCCTCCAACAGATGAAGTGGAATCAACAGATTGAGTGAGGAGGCTTGTGTTTCAGAGAGAAACAGGCACCTGTGCCACTGTTTCAAGGGGATTTCCTTCAGACAAGAGACTCTTGGGATTCACCAAGGATCACTCAGTAACAAGAGTTAGATCGTAACACGGCCAGACGCGAAATACCCCACATTCTTCTGAACTTCAAGAAGAGGCTCAGTGACAAGGTGCACTCTGAAAGTGACAAAAAGGTCAAATCAGACGGAACAGCCATGAACTGTTGAGTTTTGCTGGATTAAACTGCTTAGCTCCTTTACCAGCTTTTTGAGCAGCCAGTGCAGCTGATTATATCCTGACAGCTTCAATTTGAAATAAAGAAAAAAAAAATCAACCTGTGTCAAGTAATTAAAAAATGAATATGATCAAAATGATCATTATTCTAAAAATGTAAAATTCTTAGAGAAATTGTTCATTCTTTTCTTTCTAACATAAACATTTCTGTTGGTTTTTAATCTAAGAATTCCAAATGTTATCAAAGAAAGTTCCACCTATGTTCAATTTGGATGACCAGTTATGTTAAAGAGGTTTATTTTTCTCGTATTCAATAAATATTAACATGAGAGTGGAAATTAAAAATAAATCAATGTTTGATCGAAGTTTGATTGAAGTTGGAAATTGATTTGTGAATTGAATTTGTCCCTAGAATTCAGAGACATCCAGATTGAGCAGATTTAGGACGAGTTGTTTCCATTAATGAAGAGCAGTTTGGCTCAGACTTGTTTGTTCCTTCTCTCCTCTAGAATCCCTCCCTCCAGTTTTACACAGGAATGTGTATTAGGGGATGATGAGGGGAAAATTTGATATTGGCCCCTCGAGATAGTGGACATTCCGGGCCCAGGGGGCACACAAAGACATTTCTGCTCTCTGTGGTCCCCCTTCATAAATGCTGCTTCCTGCAATCTGTCACTACAACCCTCCAAAACGCTTAGGCAGCTGATGACACTGCAGGGGCGCCTCTCATCTCCTTGAAGGGCGGGAGGTAAAGGGCTCAGTGGAGGTTGATATTAACCCTTGTACAGTATATAGATGCTAATCGCCATCTTAACATAAAGAAACCGCGTGTTCCCGTCTTCCTTCGGGTCAGTTTTTCTCTAGAGGTCAGGTGCAGGAGGCCCTCTGGGAAGGACTGTTATCTCACGCTGGGAGGTGGGGATTGTGACACCGGCGTGGCGGTCCAGAACTGTGGCCGTCTTATTTGTGCACTGTCCCAACAAACCACTCCAAAGTCTGGGACAAATGGCTCAGTTATGATGGATGAAAAATAATCTATTCTCCAATGTAATGTTTTTCAATACTCCATTCATAGTAGGATGTAGAGCAGATCCGCTGGGGAATAATGTCGCCTTTTGTGTCAGCTCAGCTTCCCCTCCCTTCTCACTTCCCTGCACTGAGAAATAGCTGAAAGATCTCAGCCTCACAAAAATACCCCTTAATGTCTGAGATAAACCATGGAGCAACACCATCAGCCATCCATTTGAAATGAGAATAAGGTCCAGATCTCCATTGTTAAGCTGCTTGTCTGCATTGAAATTTGTCGCAAAATGTAAAAGAACAAAAACTTCTTGTTCAACAGAATGCATAGATGGATTGTTTATTATTTGATCAATCTTCTTTACAAAAACACAGAGCATTAGATATATCCATGATGTGTTGCTGTGAGATTACAATTTGGAACAAAATTTACACATAGAGAATGACGCATTGACAAAAAGAGATCTTAATGCTCCAAAAAAGTAAAACAAGTTAATATTTAACACAAAACAATCACACTTACCTGTTGAGAAAGGCTTATCTTGATCCAAACGTAAAAAAATAAGTTTTATTTTTTTCCCCAAAAAATAGATGAAAAGGAAACAGATTGTTAGCGCCTTAATTCCACTGCTCACTGAAAAAGAAAAACTACAAGGCAAAAAAGGAGGCAGCAGACTCAGAGTATCCAGAGCTACGATTGAGATGGTTCATCTCCTCAGCCCTGCCCGCCTATAAATTCTTGGTTCCTGTGACAAGTATTACGTAAAACAATAAATAGCGCAGCCTTGTATGTTAATATTCTGATGCCTCCTTCCTGTCCATGCAAGAAAGAAAGAAGGAGAGGCCAAGGCAAAAACAAAGAGCATGAAAGCTAAGCCTTTACTGATACACCTGCAGCTCCAGTTTCAGGTGGTGCTCTAACAAGGTGCGGCCGTGCTCATCGCTGCACAAACGGAGAAAGACAAGGCTGGAGCTGGACAGCTGTGTGTGTGTGTGTGAGTGTGTGTCTGCTGGTGTGTTAGTACGTGTGTGCATATATATATATTTATATATATATACACACATATATTTATATATACACACACATACATATATATATACATATATATATATACAATTTAAAATATATATATATATATATATATATATATATATATATATATATATATATATATGAGAATTGGTAAAGAAAAAACTCGATTCAAAATCTTCAAAAATATTCATCAAAGCAGAAAGTTTAGAACATCAATTCTACAGCTGTCCGTGTGGCCTGTATGTTTGTGTGCTTACACTTTCAATGAAGTCAATGCAAACGAGCGCGCACCAGAATTCCTGGCCTCCGTGCATGTTGCTGTGGGACCATTACTCGTCTGGTACTGCCTCAAGGGGTGGTGGTGGTGGATTGGTAATTGGTCCAGCCAGCTCTTCAGATTCTGACAAGAAGGGTACCCCCAAAACTTCAAAACTTCAAGGTCTGTTGTGGAAGGTCCTTTAACCATACGTCGATATGTGACGAATCGGGAATGAGACTGCCTACCAGCAGACCAGGTCTCACGTCACCCCCGGGACAGTAAGACTCCTCTAAAATAAAACTCTTAAACTTGTCCTATGTATTGGCACTGTTATTCGAGGACCAATTACAAGATCAACATGAAAATTGGCTGTTTAAATTGTGGAATTTTGGTTAAAAACGTCATAATCATAATTACAGCAATATTGCGAAAGCTTTTTTTTTTCCTTCTTTTTTAATGTCAAGAATTACTTGCAAGACCCTTTTCTGGACCCATTGCCATTTTGTTTCTCTTTAAATATTTTTTTCAGATTTTAAGAATTCTTTACCTGTTCCTAAGGGGCCTGTTTTTGGAGTGCACCCATCATTAGCTGGGTTTACATGGACTCAAGTAATCGTATAAATGCCTGATCAGAATAAAAATGAATTATGTAAACACACCATTTGGAATACTCTGGTTCAATCAGACTCATTTGGATCCAAATCTCCTTCCAATCCAGATAGGTGGGTTATATCAATTGTTGATCTGATCATGGTGCATGTAAACAATTCCTCCCGATCCTGTGCTGGATTTTACGTCATACACAGACAATGTGGCGCTCCAGAGGAGTCTTGGAACTGGAGGGGTCGGTTACTCCTCTCCAGCGTGTCTTTATGCTGACAGGAGACATGTTTAATATCATAATTATGCAAAACAGGCTCACAAACCACCTATCATTCATGACTTTAAAGCTTCCATTAAAGGTCATGCTTTGCGTTATTTAGCAAACGTTTCCAGAATGTCATTAAGAAGTTAATTTTTAAACAAAATCATGCACTTCTTTATTGTCTCATACTGGTCAGATTTTTACATTCATGAGTCTTTTTTCCATTTTGCTTAATCCTTTTCATTGTGATTTGTACAACTTATAATAAAACTTACAATAAAAAAGCTGAATACTGTCAGTATTGTGGATGTTTCACTGTCATTTTACATCAAAGGTTTACAGTGAGTTCAGACTTACAGTCAATGGTTACAACAATGGAAATGTAGTCGTTTTGGACTTCTGCTTTTATAAGCGAACATAACAAAAAGCTCAGAAGGAACCACTTGAGGAAGTAAAACAGTTTCTCATCTGAGGAGCTCCCGGTGGATTTTCAGGTCAGACATTATCTACCATTCATCTTTGAATTCATAACCGTGGATCATTGCTGGAAATGCCTCTATGATGTATTTGAAACTGGATCCTTTCTTCCTGCCAAAGTCTTCTGGGAAAACATCTTGAGCTGAAACCAAAGAACGGTCATAAACAGCAGCATCACTAAAGGGCAGAACCACTGACTTGATATGGGAATAAGATGAGAGAAAAAAAGCAAACAGGCGGTTCAAAACTAATCATGTTTATGTATTTTAGTTCATATGAAGAATAAAACCCCCAAAATTTGACCTTTTTTTTCCTTGCTATTTGAGCACACAAGAGTCTATTCTTCAAGGCAACCAGCCTTCAGGTTCATCTAGACCAGAGGTTCTTAACCTTTTTGACACTGGGGCCCAATTATCCCGGTACAAAGTGATTCAAGGCTCATTCAAATATAAACATGTTGATGTAAATTGATCCACATCTTGTTTAATTTTTGTATTTGATAATTAAATCGAGTCATTTTATGGTTTATCAAAGTAAAATTTTGTGGGGAAAAATGATACAACGTGATCATCTCAGACCTTTATTTTCATACTGAACAGGTAAACCACAGTTTTCAACCTCAACACAAATTAGAATTCAAAAAATTTATAAGGTATTTTGATAAATAAAATTGTGTTGTAATAAAACAAGAACACTTCAGATAAGTTTAAAATGAAACAAACTGTAAATGACATTTAAATAAAATGCTAATTAAAACATTATTTTATAACCTGCTGATGAACTTGATAAATTAGAAGTTTTAGTTTCGTACTAGATATTTCTCTCCAGATCTGTGACAAATTAACAACAAATGTCACAACAGTCTGTAAAAAAAAAAAAAATAAACATGAACTGAGGCAAAGAGCCACAGTATAAAGAAAATACGATGAATGGCTGATAGCCGCATATTTTGGCACATTCCACAACGTAAAACAGAGGCCACTTCTATTCGGCGCCCATGTTAACCTATGGCGGCGTTCACACCAGCCTTGGACACACTTAGAATATGTGCAGACAATGCAGCAATGAGATCTTGGCTGCATGTATTACATGTGTTCAATATGAATTTCTATCATTTTCTATGCTGGTCGCACAGAAATCCGTGTGAATAACATCAGTCTTTTTAAAATATAACCAATTTTTTACAATAAAACGCCGCGATTGACAAATGTGATCATGTTTTTGTATCTAAACAGACTGTATACATACAATCACAACACGCACGTGCGTGCGCGAGCACAGACACACATACAGATCAGATCAACGTAGTGAGCAGACTCCGCTGCGGGGTGCCGGGGCGGGTTTAGGGGGTAAACAACAACAGAGAGACAGAGAGCAGAAACATGGGGTAATAGTTTTAGTTTATGAATTTACTCACGCACACACATGCGAGTGCGTGCGCACAGACACAAACAAAACAGACACAGACGCGCGCACAGTGAGCCGGCTCCGGAGCGGGTGGGCGGGGCTGGATTTTGGGTGTAAAACAGCAGAGAGGACTTCCTCTTAGCAGAAACACGGGGTAATATCTTTAGGTTATTAACTTATCACGTATGATGGCAAAAACAACAAAATAATAATGGATTAGATTTTTCTGCGCTTTTCAAGACACTCAAAGCGCTTACAGTGAATATCCATTATTCATTCACACCTCATTCATACTTGGTGATGGTAAGCTACTACTGTAACCACAGCTGCCCTGGGGCAGGCTGACAGAGGCGTGGCTGCCAGTTCGCGCCTACGGCCCCTCTGACCATCACCGGGACATTCATCCACATTCACACACCAGTGGAGCCACACTGGAGGCAAGTAGGGTTAAGTGTCTTGCCCAAGGACACAACGACATTTTGGCTGGCGGGAGCGAGAATCGAACCGCCTATCCTTCGATCATTGGCCGACCTGCTCTACCACCTGAGCCACTGTCGCCCAAAAGCTCCCGCTGAAGCGTCTGTGGACCGCCGCGGAAAAATACGCATCTGGTCTATAAACCACAGAGCGGGGGGCTTTGTGGTGCTTCTGGGTCCAGTGAGAACCCGGCATGACGCTTACTGCCACCAAGTGGTAGAAGGCTGCATTCAGGTCCCGCGGCCCTCAGGTTCAGAACTGATTTTTATGTTGCGGCCCACTAGAGGGCGCTCGCGGACCGAGATTGGGCCGCAGCCCCTATATATATATATATATATATATATATATATATATATATATATAATATATATATATATATATATATATGTATATGAGAGGAAAGATTTGCCCACCCCTGCACTAGCCGGACCAGATGAGGGTTTAGTGCAGCAGAAAGAAGATCATTCAGGAAAAACAGAGTCTGTCCAAGACTGTTGGATTGATTTATGATTTATGATGATTTAAAAAGAGAAAAACTTGGAAAATACTTGGAAATGTAAAAACTAAATGATTTCTTGTTACATTTGTTCTCTTTCAGAAGAAAAATGCCACACAGACATGATAAGAACTCTAAAAATAGGATTTTCATCAGAGGGGGACTTTAAAGAAGAAATACTAGTGACTAAGACACGTTTTCCCAAATTAAGATTATTAAGATGTTGGTTATTGTTTCTTACAAAACATAAAATGCACAATTTTCCTTGTAACAAGGGTCTATTTACTTTTGGAAGATACAGTTTTTACAGTCATGTAGTGTGTTTTGGTTTCCCAGAAATGAAATACTTTCAAGTTCAGGGTCATTCACGGTCCTGAGATTTGTTCAAATCTAAGACAAACACCATTTATAATTTTTGCATGACATTTATATGTATTAATAAATCCCTGAACAACATCCGGTAAGGATCTTACATAACTGGGGTGGAATCATGTTTATTAAAACCAGGAAGAGGACAACAGTTCTTTTGAGGCCAACATTTCAAACAGATACTTCTCAAATAAAAGCAAAGAGATTCAACTGGTGTGACAGTAAGGGAAAACTCTACCTGCCTCTGGTCATGTGGGGATGGAACAACTAGGAAGGCTAAACTCAATCTGTTGTGTCACATTTCAGAGTATCCCATTTAGAATCGAGGGTGTGACTCTGATCTGATAGAATGACTAATATTGAACCCCCTCCAATACATGGAATATTGCCTGAGACTTCTCCATTTTTTTTTTAAGTTATGAATCACACAGGGAGCAACAACAAAACATTAAATATTTCAATGGATTGCTATTGCATTTGAATGGTTAACCACAAAAAGTATATTGTGTTTTTATGTTTAATTTTTTAACATAATGTTTTAGGATTTCATACATAAGTCCACTTTCCAATAAGGAAAAGTTCAGAAAAGAGAAGCCTCTCTGTGAGTCCAAATCCTATATAGTCCAAAACACTTTATCATTTCAACATCAGCTGTTTATTGTATGAATGCTGTGTAAGCATTCACAGAATATAGTGATCCTGTTTCTCTTTAATATTGTGTGAATTCCGTGGAGCGTTTACACCAGTGATCTATTTTTCTTCTGTATCGTTCCAACTTTTTTGAAAAACACCTAAAAATGTTATTTATGAAATCAAATGAACATTCTTATATTCCAACTCTTTTTATTCTCACTCATGCACTACAGGAAAATCCAGCATCATCATCATATACAGTGTTGTGCTGTCATTTAACTTGAACAGAACTGTGAAACACTAAATGAACTTTAGGTCCTCTCTGCTCACAATAATACAAGTATTTGTGGATTGATTTAAACATGCTTTAGAATAAAAAACAGCATAAGCAGATGAATCCTCAGATCTCCATGTTCTTCACTGGTGAGTTGCTGGTGGAAGACCAAATCTTTGAGGAGTTGATCTGGTTTTTCTCTCAGTATTGATCTGCTTTTTAGAGCTTCTCTCAGGTGTCTAGAAGTTTATTGGAGGAGGATCTACATGGAATTACTTTCCTGCAGACGCTAAATCCTCCCTTTGTATCATCAATTTCCAGAGTCTCTCTCTCCCTCTGTCTTTCTCTCATACTCTGTTCATGACGGACCGCTCTACGACCACACGCGCTCAGAACTCCCCGCCCCGTGTGCGTCCGCAGCGGGGAGTTCTGAGCTCGCGGCCCAACTTAAAAAAACTTGCACAGCTGCGCAACGCTCCAAGCACGGAAGCCAGGAATTCTGGTGTACGCTCGTTTGCATTGACTTCATTAAAAGTATCCACTTGATTGTTTTAAGTACTACATAATATAAATCACTGACGTAGAATTGAACAAGATTTTAAATCATTTCTTATATGTGTTATTGTTGCTTTTAGAAGTTCATTTTAATTTCAATTTTATTCATTTCTCTGGAACAGTCAGTGAACATTAAATGAACCCAGCTGCTATTTTTCATCTGTTTTCAACGGGCTATGTTAAAAAATCATTATAAACAGCATAATAGTAAAGTTTAAACAAAGGAGGAGAGTCATATTAAAATCCAACTGAATGTTAGGAGCAACCCTGACTTCCTGTTCTGGTTCAGTCCCAGCCAACCAGAAACCAGCACATTGCCAACTCATTTCTCGCTTTTTTTCTCCAAACTAGAACAAAGAGAGCAATGGATGGAGGACAAGAAGGAGTTAAAATTACGGATAATCAAATCAATTCAGCGATAAACAGTAGACGAAAACTCCTAACAGCGCTGCTGATGAGATGTGTGTGTGTGCTCTGCTGCAACCTGAGAGCGCGTGCCACAAAGTAAAACAAGGAGCAAGCGGGAAGCAAGAGGCCACGCCCTCCCTTGCATCTACCAGTCAGCACTAGCAGCTATTTTGAATGAGAGCCAGAGAGAGCAGAGAGTGCTCTGTTTTTCTTGTTTGGGAGGCCAGTCGTATCTTCCGTTCTCAAGAAACCCAACCTGGAATAACCTCCACCCCATCTCCACCCTTCCCTCCATCTCCAAGATCCTCGTGAAAGTAGTCTCTGAACAACTCAGCTCACATCTCTTCCAGAACTCACTCTATGAGATATTCCAGTCTGGTTTCCGCCCCATCACAGCACTGAGACTGCTTTAATTAAATTTTACTAACGACCTGCTCCTTGTTGCTGACTCCAGACTCCTATCCATCCTCATCCTCCTCGACCTCGGCATAGCCTTTGACATCATCTCCCACTCCATCCTCCATCGGCATCTCTCACACTTCTCTTGACTGGTTTACATTCTACCTGTCTGGCTGCACTCAGTTTGTTCAGCTTCACTCCAGTCCCAGCCCTACCCAGTCACTTCTGGAGTCGTGACTGGTGAGTTCAAATGCTTCCTGAGATCCTGGAAGCTCCTCATCTCATTCTTTTTCATGATTGTGACAAAAGCTGTAATTCCTTTATTATTCCACTACTTAAATGTTGAATAAACTTTTGTTGGTTTAAATCTTTTATCAAGATAATGTGGAGGTTAGCCCACCTGGTAATCAGGTTTATCCACCTTATTCCTAGCCCCCATGAGTCTGCGTGAATTATGGGCGATACTTCCTGTAGAGGCCGGAATTATCATTTATTTACATTACAACTGTAGAGTCGACAGTGCAGTTCCTCTTGTTTTGGATCTACAAAGGATCAAGGACACAAGGACACAAGGACACTATACAGTTAAAAGCACAAATAAAACATACATTTAAACAGAATAAAATTCAAATGAAGTAGCAGATGTGGTTTATGAAACTATGATGGGTATGACAATTTGAACAGAAGGGTTTTGAGCTTTGATTTAAAGATAAAAAACAGACTATGTTTCTGATGTCGGGGGGGGGGGATATGTAGTGAGTTCCAGAGTTTGGGGGCAGAACAGCTGAAAGCTCAGCGGGACGGTGTGGAGATGTGGATCAGGCTGGTCAGGTACGATGGAGCGAGGTGTGGATAGCTTTACAAGTAAGCAGAAGGATTTTGTAGTGGATTCTGGAGTTGAGTAGAAACCAGAGCAGCTGCTGGAGAGTCTGCGTGATGTGGTTGGAGAGGGGGGTTCTAGTGATGATCCGGGCTGCTGAATTTGAACCAGTTGAACTTTGTATAGGGTTTTTGAGGCCAAAGACGAGGGAGACAGAAGTCGATACGACTGGTGACGAGACTGTGGACAAGGGTGGAGGTGGAATGCATAATATAATATGCAGTTTAGGTGAGGATGATGATGTGGGCGTAGAATGAGAGGGAGCTGTAAAAGATGACACCCAGGCTCTTCACTTGGGGGGAGGAGGTGACTGATGAGTTACTTATAGAGAAGGTGAAATTGTTGACCTTGGAGAGGATGGATTTTGTGCCAACTATGTGAACCTCAGTTTTATTGCTGTTGAGTAGAAGTGAATTGGAGGAGAACCAGGACTTCAGTTCAGACAGGCAGGATATGAGAGAGGTGGGAGGAAGTGTGGAGTTTGGTTAGGTTGATAGATAGAGTTGAGTGTCGTCAGCGTAGCACTGGATATTGGATATTGAAGACGGAAGATGGCTCCGAGCGGTAGGAGGTAGATTATGAAAAGGAGACAGCCAAGGACAGAGCCTTGAGGAACACCAGAGGTGACACGGGAGGGAAGCAACTGAAAAGATGAGAGTTGAATGAACTGTGAGCGGCCAGTGAGGCAGGATTTGAACCAGTTGAAGGTCGTGTCAGAGATGCCAGTGGATGACAGTCTTTGTAACAGGATGGAGTGAGAGATGGTATTGAAAGCTGCTCTGAGGTCGAGGAGGATGAGAATGGACAGTGAACCAGAGTCTACTGCGAGGAGAAGGTTGTGGTGTATTTGAAGGTTACAGTTACCATAACAACAGCATCAGCAGACCCGGATGTTTTCATGTGTTGCTGCATGTCGTGTTTCACCTTCCTGTGTGTGTGCGTGGGAAAACTGTTTAATAAAGAAGGCGGTTGGCTCTATGATTCAATATACGTAACAAACCCTTTCTGACATAACAGAGGTGGTTAGTGATTTTGATGAGAGCAGGCTCAGTTCTGTGACGGGGACGGAATCCAGACTGAAACGTTTCATAGAGTTATCAGTTAGATGGGAATGAAGCTGTGTTGCGACGACTTTCTCTAATATTTTGGACATGAAGGGTAGATTGGAAATAGGGCGGAGATTATTGAAATCATTTGGATCTGAAGCAGGCTTTTTTTTTTTTTAACTTGTCCTGTCCAACAGCTGAGCAAGCAGATACGGGCTGAGAGCCTCTTGCGTTGGACAGATTTTATTGTCCCAACAGGGGTTTATACTTAATAAACCCCTGTTGTATTTCATGCTAAACTTTATTTTAATTATGTTGTATCTTTTTCTTTTTTTTCGTTGGACCGGACGGAAACAAAGGGGGGGGGGGGGGGGGGGTAAAAGAGTGGGGTTAAGAGAACAAAGAAGGTAACACAGAGTAGTAACATCCTATAACAACCAGGTCTAAATAACAATCTGGAATGGGCGGGGCCTGTCTACGCACACACTCAGTTACACACATACCTTTTGGCTAAAATAATCTTTACCTTTAAAGTTGTCAAAAATGTACACAATACCACTGCAGCTCACACACAATCATAGAAGCTGACACAAATAAAGCCTTTCATTCCATCACACATTCTGTTAGTGCGAGGTGAGCTGACACCTGTGCTCAGGTGAGTGTTTATGTTTTGCTGATGTGAATGTTGATGGAATGTATGGAAGGAGAGAGACCGACCATCCCCACGCCAAGGCCCCCCACCGGGGCGGCAGCAGCAGCACGGGCCCCCCAACACCCATTATGGAGCCATGGAGAGAACCAGTCAGCCGCAGAATCCCGCCAGACACCCAGACCAGGGCACGCGGGACCGCCACGGAGGCCCCCACGCCCGAGAGCCGGAAGGCACGGGAGCACAGAGAGCGCGGACCCCCGCCCAATACTAAAGAAGCAGGCTTCTTTAGTATTGGGGTAACAACTGCAGTTTTGAAGTTGTTGGGGACAATTGGGGAAAGGGAGGAAGTGATTATAGCAAAAATGAGAGGGAGCAGAGAGGGGAGGCAGGATTTGACGATTGATGTGGGAACAGGGTCAAGTGGACATGTTGTAGGCTTTGATTTCAGGATGAGATCAGAGATAAAGGCAGTGGTGGGCAGTTCGAATCTGGAGAAATTGGTGGGATGAAGGACTGGATTATTATAAGTGAGAGGGGGAGGATCAGAGCTGAGGTGAGAGTGAATGTTTTGAATTTTCTCAGTAAAAAACAGCATGAGGGCGTTGCATGTGTCAGGTGACAGAAGGTGAGGGGGGACTGAGTTAGGTGGAAGAAAGAATTTATTAAAAAGCTTGAACAGGGTTTTAGAATTACCTTTGTTGGAGTTAATAAGATCAGAGTAGTATGTAGTAGTAGCAGTAACTACGTATAAATGTGGGAACACCAGCTGTCGTGTCTTTTTAAAAGAGGCAACGTAACAATTTGCCTGCTAAAATTGAGGGATGGAAGGATGACTTTAAAAAATGTCCAAACATAACATATAGAAGCATTTTTAGCTACTTTCTCAGTTCAGTTGCAGCAGATGGTGAAGCTCTGAACAATCTTAACTCCGAGACACATCAATACCTTCATAGATGATTATTTCTGCTGGAGTTAGCACACAGTGCTGATCTATTGTAACCTTATGGCTTCACGTGTTTGTGTTTACATGCTGCCATAGCCAATGAGGGTTGCATCACGGTGTAGCTTTAGCCCGTTTCATGGTTAAAGTCAGCTGTGGTTTAAACATGGGTAATTTTTGAATATCTGATACCAGGAGATGCAGCAATTCCACAGAAATATCTTCCTGTTCTTGTGACACTGCTGTCAGGTCTCTGCAGTACCCGGAGTCTCTTCTTCTCTGGTGGTCTGGAGGAACCCAACCAGAATGTTGGATACAGATTTTCCTCCGTGGTACTTTATCTACAAAATGACACGAACATACATATAAAGTCTTATGTGGATTCTGAAGATTGACATTTTTCAGCCTCATCCTTCTGACTTCATCCTCACCCGATAGACGGTAAAATCTGTCAGAGGAGGACAGCTGCACCAGCTGAACCGGATTACCATAAAGAATCGTTACCCCCTACCCCTAATGAACTTGGTTTGAACTCCGTCAAGATTCAAAAAACTTCACAAAGCTTGATTTACGCAACACATAATCTAGTTGACATTTGAGAGGGTGATGGTTGGAAAACCGCCTTTGACACACCCATAGGGCATTAAGAGTACTTAGTAGGCATGTCCTGATCAGGTTTTTTTGGGCCCGATCCAGTTCCGAGTCATTGGATTTTGTCGATTTGCCAATACCGAGTCCCGATCCGATACTTTTGTAATATATTTAAAACATTCTTTTATCATTAAAGCTTAAATAGAACACTTCTGTGAAGTAGCTTTACTAAAAAGGTAAGAACAAATATAAACTAGGAAAATAAGATCTTTAATATCTTTGGAGCTATTGAACATTTTTAATCAAATGTGATTCCTGTCCTCATTTAAAATTATTTGAAATAAATTATGACTGTTTCAGCATGAATTTGATGATGAGGGTTCATGACTACCTCATACTATTATTAATTTTCATTTATTAGTTTTTTGTTTGTTTGTTTTTTAAGATTAAGATCGGGCGGCTGTGGTGCAGTGGCAGGGCAGTCAACTCCTGATCAGAAGATTGTGGGTTCAATTCCCACCTTGCCCATCCACATGTCAACGTGTCCTTGGGCAAGACACCTAACCCTGAATTGCCTCTGGTGGGAGGTTGGCACCAGTGTTCAGCAGCAGAGCTGCCACCAGTGGGTGAATGGGTCTGTGACTGTGAAGCGCTTTGGGCCCTTGAAGGAGGGTAGAAAGAACTTTACAAGTATACACCATTTACAAGTTCTTAACACATTACATTATCAGAGTAGTTAATTCATTATTTCTATGTCAGATAAATAAAACAGGCATATCAAAGGACAGCTTGGGTCTTAAGGAGTCAAATCAAGGCGCGAGCATGTAGCAGCTAGCAGCTGCAGTTTAGCCATCTGTCTGTCTGTCTGCAGCACGAAGAGCTTCACATTAAAAAGAAACAAAACTCTGTCTTTTCCGTTAAAATGCCTTTAGAGCATAGGTGTCAAACGCTGGCCAAATTTTGCCCGCAGTGTAATTATATTTGGCCCAGGAGGCAATTTCAAATTAATATTAGAGCTGGCCTGCCTGTATAATACAGTGGTAGCGCTGTAACACCTCATTCACCGTTTTTACTACAAATCCCATAATGCTCTGCTGTTGTTTTGGCACGTCAGTTATGACAGAGGCAGACACGCCCCCTCCTCTGTGTCAGTCCGTATTGCCAGATTGGGCGGGGTTCCGCCCAAGTGAGCAGTTTTGGTTCTAAATTTACGGGCAAAATGGTTTTGGGCAGGTAGGCATATTTTGGGCGGGTTTAGAGTCTATTCGCATCAGGAGGAGACGCGTTATGGTCCTGGTTACTGTCATTTGACCCTTTGTTGAGGGGATTGCCCCCTCTTCTGCCAAGCTTTGGGAGGGGCTTTCAATAATGTTTTTAGCGTGATGATTGCCATATTGAGTAGTGTGTTTACAGGAGTCCTGTCTTGGCTGGTTCATACTTCCAACAGACTCAGAATAACTCATGTCATTGTGGTCGCTGCGGAATGTGACACTTGCTGGTGACGTCACACGCGACTGGAATTTTACGCAATAGCAGGTGGATCGCATAATTTAACTTGAATTTATTTCAGGGATTGGAGTACGCGACTACAAAGAAAACTGTCCAGAAAATATCTTTTAACATTGAAAATGACATTCAGACCTTCAGACACAGAAATAATGAGAACGGACAGCAAGAAAAGCAAGTTACATGAAAGATATTTCTTCTATTTTATATCTTGCAGCGGTCCAGATTTAAATTTGCCCCATTTTTTATTATTATTTTATTTTTTCTTTGTATTAGCCAACTCTATTTAGTGGAGGACAAGATTTTTAAATTTTCATAGAAACATTAAACAATCACAACCCCTCAATTAAATTAAAATCCACCACCGACCAGGAATCTGTTAATTTTTTGGACAGCACAACATTTAAAGGACCTAAATTCAACACACACAACATCCTGGACACTAAAGTTTATTTTAAAGACACGGACACGCATGCACTTTTACATAAGGATAGTTACCACCCCAAACATACCTTTGCTGGCCTGGTGAAATCCCAACTGCTCAGGTTCCACAGAATCTGCACGCAGAGGGAGGATTTCAAGCAGGCGACAGTAACGCTCTTCTCAGCCCTGTCCAGCAGAGGGTACACCAGGACCTTCCTTAGAGGCGTCTTTAAAACTTATCTGCAACCCAAACCCATCCAGATATCACCTGTCATCCCATTCGTGACCACCTATTCGGAATCCACAGTTAAATTAGTCCAAAAAATCTAAACTAACTTTAAAACCACTATAAATACTCACCTTGGACAGGACCTCAGACTTATTGCTGCATTTCGGAAAAATAAAAACCTTAAAGACCACCTTGTGAGGGCAAAACTCCCCTCTAATGATAATCTGGAATCAAAAATGAAAACCCCCTATTTTAAACAATTGCATTGGATCCAAAATGACAGAACAAAACAAGTATTTAACTTACCCATCAGAGCATCGCCCCACTTCTTCAACTGTGTGTATGTCATCACCTGTAAGAAATGCAGCAAAAAGTATGTGGGTGAAACGGGGAGAACATTATATGAGCGCTTCTACGGCCACAAACAAAACATTGTGACCAAGCAAAGGACACACCAGGTGCTGGTCCAGCACTTTTTGGCCCATGGTTGGGAGTCAGTCCAGGCCTCGGTGTTGGAATGCAATCCACACTGGAGCCAGGCCCAGAGGAGGAGGGCTGAGAAGAGCTGGATCGCCAGGCTGGACACGCTGTCCCCACAGGGCCTCAACGAGCGCCTGCCCCTTGCTCCCTGGATCACCATCCCTCCCAGGGGGGGATCTTCTAACCCTCACCCGGTCCAGAACCCCTAAACTTAACCCCAGGGGGATGGGCCCTAACCCTAACCACTCCCCCCTGTGGACAGAACCCCTAAACTTAACCCCAGGGGGATGGGCCCTAACCTTAACCACTCCCCCCTGTGGACACAAATTAATTTTCAATTATAGGAGGAGCCCCTCACTCTGCATAATTAATATTTTATTTTTACTTACCTTCTTGGGACGGGGTGCTCCTGGGACCCTGCTCCTGGGGGTACTGTATGGAGCGTGCACTGGTCCCGCCCTCTGACATAGAGGGAGGGATCCGAACGCTTGCTCTCCTAACCCTGTCTCACATGTGTGTTTACTGTGTTTCTAGATGTTGTTAAATTGCATTAATGTGTTTCACTTGTGACAACAATAAAAAAGTGTTGTGTTTTAGATGTGTTTCTCTTTTTGTTTGTGGTTCACCTTTTTTCTGACTGTAGCTCCTCCCAGCTGATCTCCACCCTCTCCTGATCTCTGTGGAGGAGCGCACAGCTGCACTTAGTTCATTTAGCTTGCTCTCTATTTAAGTTGATGTCCTCCTGTGTTCAGTGTTGGTTTGTTTTGTATCCTCTCCCTGTGGTTTTCCTCTCCTCTTTGTTGACTAGTTTTTGCACCCCTTTCTCTGAGTGTTTTTTGTTATTAAAATTATTTGTCTTCTAACTAGTAACTGAGCATCCTTCCCTGCATCTGCGACTGGGTCCTCGTTGACCAGCCCGTGACAAAAAGGATATTCAAATTTAAATTCTGTTTATTTTGTTATAAGTGTACTTTTTTGGCAGTTAAGTTTTGTAGTTTCTGTAAACAGCCACTAGGTGGAGTTTTGCTGATGACTTTTGGGCCTGAAAACTGTGAGACTATCTGGTAACACTAGTGTCAGTAGCGTCTATGGTACCAGTCTTGAATGTAGGTAGGTAGGTAGCAAACAAGCCCCAACCTTAGCAGACAGAAAGTGAAGCCAACCCAGAAGTACCAAAACGTTGCAGTACCGGCACTGACCAGAGAGGCTGGTGCTTAGAGTGAGCAAATTCCATTGACTCTCATGTTAAAATCCTCGTTTTCAGCCCTCTCAAAAACCCCTTTAATACCTGTTGCTTAAAGTTTTTATTTCATCAAGATATTTGAGCATATTTGATCCTTGATAACTTTGAGGGGAGTGAATTTTTTTCTTTGTTTGTAGATTTTTTTAAAAACAGCATTTATTTTTGCTTAATGAGGGGGCGTGGCCTTTTGATTGACAGATGATGACCTCGGTGGATTCTGGGAGCCTGTTTTGCCATCTGCTACAGATTTAGCGTTAGCATGAGCGCTATTGTTGGGTTTTTGTTCTACTGCGTGCTGTAAACTGTTCTAACACGCTTTCTGGGATAACTTTATATAACTTTATATTTGCCGGAAACAAATCATTGATGTTTATTATGATTATTTATTTTAGTTCCAGTGATTTGACTTTTTTATTCTCAAAATATCTCCATGTCAGTGTTTTCACATGAATATCTGTTATGTTTAAAGATAAAAAAAATGACGTTTTCTAAGTATTTTTTTTTATTTTGAGTGTTTTTTTTATCAAAAAGTTATAATATATAACAGCAGGATTCAGATCTGCTGCAGTAACACCAGAATCTCTTCATGTAAAGTTAAAATGCGAAGACATACAGACAACTTTCAGTTAATAACATGTAATTTAAATAATTCAGTTTACATTTTTTTTATATGTTTTATTTTTTTCTTTATCCTTTGATTCTTATTTTAATTTAATTGTATTTAATGTTTCTCTTGTGGGTTCCTCTCCAGGTCTTCTTCTGGTGCTGGTGAGTGGGTTTATAATCCAAAACAACCCAGTATTTATACTTTAAGTGTCATGGTTTCACGAGGCGTGAAGGACCCAAGCGCTGGAACCCGGAAGCACAAACACGTTGGGGACCGAAGGTAAGAGGTCTTTTATTTATATGCCTTTGCGGAGGAGGAAGGATGGGATGAGCGGGACGAGCAGAGTCCGTGGCTGTGAGGCGGTGGAGCGGCAGTATGGAGCGGGCGATCCAGAGGTGGTCGGCACTGGGGGGAAGCAGAGTCCGTGGCTGTGAGGCGGTAGAGCGGCGGTAAGGAGCGGGCGATCCGGAGGTGGTTGGTACTCGGGGTGACTGGTTTCTAGAGATGAGAGAGAATGAATGAGTAGAGAGCCAGAAGGTTGAGAGGAGAGACTGGACTGTCAAGTCAGGTAAACTGCCAGGTACTGTACCCAAGGGTAGGCAACGATCTGGCGATGAATACTGGAAGCTGCAGGGCTTAAATGCTGATGTAGAACTGTTGTGGTGATGAGGCGAGTACCAACACCTGGTGTGATGCCCAGGGCCGCTCCCAGGCTGCATGAGTCGGGGGGGGGGTCTGCCCGGGCGAACCATGACATTAAGGCTGTAAAATTCTAATTTCAACATGTAGAGATGACTTTTGCTGATGTGTGTGATGTGTGTGATGTGTGTGTCTTGTTTAACATATCTGAGTGACCTGTCTCTCCTGTTTATTCACACTGTTTTAGCATATAAGTAAGACAAAAGGAAAATCTGTACAAAACGTAATTTAATTATTCAAAACATCACAAGCATTAATATTGACAATTCAGAATTGTTTTCCCTTTATTTCAAGTAGGAAGCTCATTAAACATGTCATGGTCAGAGAGCATAATCTATGATAATACTGTCTGTTTTTCTAAAATATATGTTTTTATAAAAATAAAGAAGCTCCACCACCGTCCGCCTCAACTGAACCAGGAGATGAGGATCGAGCTGACGTCGATGTGTTGGTTTTGTTGAACTGTCCTTTCTGGAAATGACGTCACCATTAATCCAAACTGTAATTGTAAGTATATGAAAATAGATTTCACTCAATATCTGTACATGTGCTGTTTTGCAAAGATGTGTTAAATAAACAATATAAAATATTCCATCTCATTTATGCTCACAACACGTGAATATCTTTAAACCAAATCTTTTAAGAAAATGAGTTTATCTTTGAAAGAACATCACAGTGTTCAGTTTGGATTGTCAGCAGAAGCACCATCAGTCATGTTTAACCTCTTCACACCTGACATCCATCACATTCTGACTGATATTACCTCAGTAGTTCATTCTGCTTCACTGGAGTGTGTGACTGTGTTTAGAGGGTTAACTTAACTATTAGCTCCAGCTTAATGAAGTTGACATCATTAACTTAACTAAGGAGTAAAAAGAAATACTACTTATACTGTAATCACAACATTATGTGATCATATGCCAACAATTTGATTTAACATTAGAGAAAAACTATGTTTTACACAATTATATATTACTGTTGGATTTAATATTAAATAAAAACAATATATAATAAAGAAAAATATAGCTAAAAGACGAATAGCTAACATAGTTCAGAAAATAACATGTTCAAATGAGTGGAGGTTCATACTAAACATGTACCACGGGAAAACACGTTTTCATTGATGTCTAAAAGTCACTTCCACCGCTTCACATATTATGTTTGAAACACCAAATACTTACCCGTAAAGATTTATGATGTAAATAATCCACCGCGATGCTGCTTTGCTGGAGAATTGAAGCTGTTAGCCTTTAGCATTGAGGAACCGCACACAGTGGCAGAAGCTTTGGGCGTGAACTAAAACAAACGGGGGGTTCCCCATATTTGGAACGTCTGCGTGAGGCGGAGTTAACTCCAGCCAATAGGGGAGTGTGGAAGTCAATGGATGACATCAGAGATGATTCGCCTAATTATAGATTATGTCTATGGTTGCGAACTGTCTTTACTTCAAAAGGCTGCAAAGAGAAAGGAGGTATTCAATTTTCAATCTTATTTAATATGCCATTCATATGAATTAATAATTAATAATATTATTATTACTATTATTAGTAGTAGTTCAGGGTTTTTCCTGCATAGAGAATTTGGTGGCGGCCGCCACCACCTAATTTACAACCAAAAAGGGGGGAAAGGGGCCTGATTCCAGGGACCCAGACTGAGATGAAAAAATGATAAAACAGAAAAAATAATTCCAGTGAGCCAATAACCAATATATATTCATAAATATTTCTTTACTTTTTGGAAACTTCAATGTAAACTGACCCCCCTTACCCTTATTTAAAAATGGTTTGGTCCGACTGGATTACGCCGGGTTCACACTGGACGCGGAAGGGCTGCGAAGCGGAGTCTGCGCGGCTTCTGCTCCGCTCTTTAGTTCACACCAGACGCTCATTTTTCCGCGGCGGTCCACAGGCGCTTCTGCTAGAGCTTTTTTTGTTTTTGCCATCATGGTTGATAATTTCATAACCTAAAGACATTAACCCATGTTTCTGCTAAGAAGAACTGCTCTCTGCTGTTGTTTTTTTTAACTCCCAAAACCCTTCACCCCGCACCGGAGTCTGTCCACGTTGATCTGCGTGTCTGCATGTCTGTCCCAAAAAAAAAGTGTACATGTCTGTCTGTTTTGTGTGTCTTCTCTCCATGTGATTGTTGTTTAATCCATGTCTCCATCTGTTTGATTTGTGTGATCATATTTATCAATCACAGTGTTTCATTGTGAAAAACTGGTTACATTTTGAAAAAAAACTGGATTTTCTCATGTACCTTGATGCAACTTCCTGCCAGAATTGACGCAGAACGCTCGCGGCTCGCGGACAAAATAGGTCAGACGGTGAAACGATCCGCTGCATCGCGGCCCTCCGCGCCTGGTGTGAACAACGCCATAGGATAACAAGGGCGTCGAATGGAAGCGGACTCCGTTCCGCGCCGCTTCTGCGTCCAGTGTAAACCCGGCGTTAGACTTCCGCAGGTACTCTGTTTGTGACAGACAGACCTGCAGTATGAGGTAGAAAAGACATGCTTTAAAAAAATCAGGAGTTTTAAACACTTGATTTAGAGGAAGACCTCCATGAAAAAGAACAGAAGAAACAGTTAGTCTATTACCGCAGTGCATGCTGGGAGCGGAGCAGGGGGTAATACATGAGAGAAGGAGAGCCTGCTCGTTAACGTGACAGCCGCACACAGGTATGGAAAGCCGTTAGGGACAAAATCGTGAAGAACCTTCACGTTATGGACGTGTTCTCTGCACGTTGTCATCGCGTACTCTACGCGTTCAGGACGCGTCTGCTTCGTGTTGATTTCGCCTTGAAAATTTACCATCTACTTAGCATGTAGTCTGCGTGGTCAATGCACGTACTGATCGCGTTGTTTGCACGTTCCCTGCGCGCTCCGTGCGTGTGTTTTAATCACGACTTCTAGACGTTATGTCCTCTTCGGTGCAGTCACTGAGCAGAACCGTCTTAGCGCCTCTCTTCCTATTGGCTGAGAGAGAGAGTGGGTAAAACCAACTGTGTAAGGGGAGGGAGTGCACTGGTCACGGGGATTGTTGTCTTTAGCGGGGGTCTTTAGGTTTGCTAATCTCTTCCGTGCTTTTTAAATTTTGCTGCATTTGTTGTGAATCTCTTTCTGAAGGACAATCGGAGACTGAAGGACGTGGAAATACTTCCGTTCCAGGTAAGAACCACTTATAACATTGTTTTCCAGTCATATGTCTCTGACGATGTGACTGCTACTTCGACAAGCTAGCTATAGCTAACTCCCACTCGGGCACCCACAGAATGAACTCTGTGGAGACTGGTTTTCGGGGAAAACGTCCCAGAAAAATTTTGCGAGCCTTGGGCACGTTTCTTCCTTCAGGCGAGGTATCCTCTTTAGCTAAAGTTACATTCTTAGCCTCTTTTGAAGAGACTCAAAATGTACGTTTTTACCTGTAGCTATTTCCTGGGTTTATAGATTCCCTTATCGATGGAAAGCTGTTGGCTGTGCATCATTGAAAAAACAATAATCAGCAATGTCTCTGTAAATTCTGGCAGGGAAAACACTTTTGTCAGAACAGCTGTAGTGGATTAACCCTGACTGTTACAGTAAATACTGTGTTGTTATGTAAGGTGTTATAGGTGTGTGTGAGAGCAAGACAATTTGGCTTTATTTTATTTTTATATTTGTTGTTTTATTTGAAAATTTGTTTTTTTTATTGAAACTCCTATTTATTGACAAAGGCAAGTTTATTCATTTAACACATTTCATGTGCAGAAACAATTCGAAGTGCTTTACATAAAACATTAAAAGAAACAAATCAAAAGAAATAGTAAATGTGTGACCCTTAAAAGAAAGTGAAAAGATTTTAACAGCGTCCAGATGGACTGCATCTAGTACTTTGTCACCTCCAAACAAGTTAATGTTCAATTGAATCTCCTGTTTAAAGTGTTCATATTGGACTTGGTCTTTACTGGCTCCATGTTTACATTTTGAGTCTTAAAGCTTTATTAACAAAGTTGATGTTGACATTTTCAAAGCATTTCAGAAATGCCTCTTCTTGCAGGTAAAAACTGAAAGCTAACATTGTAATTAACAGATATGAAAATAAACACAATGGTTTCATGGCAATGTGGTATGTTTATTGCAATCTTAGCATGAATATGATTCTCAACAGAAACACAGAGACAATTAGAGGGCCTCATTTTTTGTGGGCCTCATCATGTATTCAATCAAATGTTGCATTTATAATCAGCATTTACTCAGTCAATTTATAAGAGGAAACAATAGATCTGGAAAAAGTCTGTTTGTGGTAAACTTCAGTATCAACAAGAGTTGTATCAGAGAAGGTCTGTCCACGCTGCTGCTCAGCATCACATCTGTCGTGCTCAGAGAACGGATCCACTCCAGATGAAGATACCTCTGTAACGGACCCAGCTCCTCCTCAAACATCCTCCCAGCTTCCTCAGCTCTGGACCCCCGCTCCACTGAAATCCCTGACAGAAAACCAGCACCAGCTGTCCTCTGCCAAAAATCTAACATGTTTTGTTTCAAGTATTTGGCTCTTTGATGTTGGTTTTATTAAAATCAATATTTCATTGTGATTATAGTAAAATATTACATCAATAAGTAACTCCTCCCTCTTTTTTCATTTCCAAAGCATAACCCGGCCACTTCTGGGCGAAGGCAGGATTAGTTGAATTTATTTAATTTGAACAGGGACAGATATAAAAACAGGCGAACAGCAAAGCAGCAGTCCCATGTCCACACCATAATGCTTATAGCAGAGGCTAATTTGCAGCACTTGTCCCTAGATGGGCTTTTTACACAGAATAAAAGAATAAAATGTAGCAACGATAAATAGGTCATTTAAGAAACAAACGAGTTGAAAACAAGAAGACACATCAGAGGGATAGAAACACATTAGTTTAACCTAGTCAGACGTCTGTGTAATGCTGCTGCTGCTACCAGGTCTGGGTTTGTTCTTGAAAAAGGCAAACACTGGTCACAGACTTCAGACCAGCAGGATGTGTGTTCCAAGTCACAACTATATGGCTCTTTGATTTTATTTTTATTTTTATCCTTATTTCATTTGATTTTGGCACAACCAAATGATGGTAAAACCAACTGTGTAAGGGAAGGTGGTGCACTGGTCATGGGGGATTACGATGCCTTGTGTCAGACCGGATCGTTCCAGTGCAGCTCTGGACAGCATAATATTACTTGTGCTGTCAACTAATAAAAGATCAGACATTTTCTTTCTATATTACAAAGTAACAATGGTTAAAGGTAGGATAAAGATGCAGAATTCTCAAATGTAGGGGAGACATAGATCTTTAATAGACTGATTGAAAATAACATTTTTTCAAGTCCACTAAGTACAAATGAATATTTACAAATGTATGTGTGGTGATAATGAATAATATGTTAGATTACACATTACACCTGCAAAATGTCAATGACCCTCTGCAGAATAGTTGTTGCCAGACTTCCAACAGTTCCCTCAAGAATGCCCACTTCTGAAAGCTGTTGGAGCTGCTCCTGTGTTGGGTTGAAAGTGTTTGTTGGGACATGTACAGATTCATGCAGTGACTGTGCAGGAGCAGTGGCACTATCTCCCATGACATTTGAGGCAAAGATCTCCCTGATGGCAGTTAGTCTTTGATCTTGCCTTTGAATGCACCCTTGCACAAAAATCTGGCGAGGAGTGAGGTGCCCAGAGGATCGCAAGCCATGGTTGTTCCACTGTTCCACAAAGACTTGGAGATCCCGGTTGATTCTTGGCAAGTAGACAAAGTGAAGTGCCCACATGTGCATTTCATTGGAGATGTCAATGATTCCATCGTACGCCAAAAAAGAAAAAAGTTGATGGTAGACATTAGTTGTACCGTGCCAAAGGTCTCTCCAAAGCCTCTCAATGCACTGACTGTGGACGCTTCTCCCACGGGTAGCACTGCCTCTGTCGGACCCTCGATAAAGGTTCATGAAGAGACAGACACTGTTGTTCTCGCCCCCGTGATCACAGCCCACACGTGATGACACACCGTAATGGACAGCAGCTTCAGTGAACAAATCAAAGACAGTGGCACTCCGATTGTTGTCAGATGCCTTCAAGAATACCACCAGCCTGCTGTATCCACAAATCCCACCGTGTATGACGATTCTCCATCTGTCAAAAAATGAGAAAAATTAGAACCAACTTATTTCTGTTTGTATTAAACAAGGTAACTAAATCTTTCTTAGTGTTTAGTCATTTCATATACATGGTTTATGAGTTCTCTTTTCATTAATTAGTAGCAAAACATGTTTAACAGATTTTCCAGATGTCAATATGTCTATATACAAACACACATACATGTATACATGTTTTTACATAAAACAATAAGCATAAACATCTTCTAATATATATATGTTCTAATATATATAAGTTCTTGACATTTATTTTCAGAGTGCATATAATTTAATTATAGCATTAATGTCTATGTCTGTCTGTTTTTTTTCATATAACCCAATCACTGTACCCCTCACGTATAGACACTGGAGTTCAGCATTTCTTTTCACAGCTCATTTTATAAACATGTTGTAAATTCATTCATTCATTCATTTTCCGTGCCGCTTTATCCCTTTTGGGGTCACGGGGTTACCGGAGCCTATCCCGGCTGCTGATGGGCGAAGGCAGGGTTTACCCTGGACAGTTCACCAGTCTGTTGCAGGGCCACATTCACACACACAGTCACTCACACATTCATACCTAGGGGCAATTTAGAGTAACTAATTAACCTGTGAAGCATGTTTTTTGGATGGTGGGAGGAAGCCGGAGTACCCGGTGAGAACCCACACATGCACGGGGAGAACATGCAAACTCCACACAGAAAGGTCCTTGTTGGTGTTTCTGATCCCCCAGCCAGGATTTGAACCAGGGCCTTCTTGCTGTGAGGCAAGAGCGCTAACTACTGCGCCACCGTGCAGCCATGTTGATAATCATTTTTTGAATTAGTACATAACTTTTGGGCAGGAAGGGCTTTAAAGTTTTAACGATTGTCGGAATTATGATGGTTTAATCTTCACATGGCAAGGATCTCACACTAAAAACCTTTTCTGACAATTATGGAGCAGCTTGCCTTTGTCTATTAGATTAGTTTTAACAACCAGCAGTCTTTGGAAAATAAAGCTATTGGAAAAAGACATTGAAATGATTCACCTGATTAGCTTGTGGTTCCCATCTATGTGCCACAGTGAGTTTGGTCCGGCTACTCTATATGACCTTAGATGGAGTCTTTGGGCCATGGCTCTCTCAGCAGCTGCAGCTGGATTAACTCTTACCAAGCTGCTTCTGATTCGTCGTCTTTGTATTTGTATACCGAGAGAATGCAGCCTGGCTCTGACAGCTCTAGAACCAACTTGTTCGTTGTCACCAACCATGTAGGCTGTAACTGTGTCCAACTCTGCATCAGAAATCTGAGCAAATGTTCTAGTGGACAAGTTGTATGACCTGATGAAAGAACAAAACAACAAAGAAGACGTTATTGCTATAATGACAGAGATGCACTTTTAAAAAAAGCTTAAAGATTGTGTAATTAACAAGTGAAACAGGTGCTACTCATAATTTAAAGGGGAGCTATAATCTCATCAAAATGTGTCTGAAGTGGAAATTATGTGTTTTTTATTTTATCACTGAAAATCACACATTTTTAACAAAAAAAGGTCATGTGTTTATCTATCGGCTTCATTCTGGAGCTCAAAAGCACAAAATATACATTTAAAGAGAATAAAACATTGAATGTTATTTAAGGTTTAACCCTTCCGCTCTCCTTGGGGTCCAGATGGCTCCAACCACATATTGTTATGCGATTTCTTCCATGACAAATGTGGACGAAGGGGGACAGGATTTTATGTCTGCCATGGACATTAGTGAAACTCCGAAATCAGTGAAAAAAAAAAGTTCAGCGCACTGTCCTGTGGTGTCCAGATGACCCCACTTTTAATGTAAACAAGCTAAGGAGAACGGAAGGGTTAAGTTGATGTATTGTGGAATAATATTCCTGGCTTTTTTATCATTCATAATTATGTTCAAAAGATATGGTTTTAAAGAAGAAAACAAAATAATTTTAGTGTGTTCAATAAATGCTTATCTTAATTGGGACACAAAATAAGGTGTGGTTAAAATATTGGCCCCCTGTGCAAAAGAGTTTGACACCCCTGTTCTAGGGGATAATAATCATTACCCACCCAAAAAAGGAGACACACAATAGACTATATAAAACAATGGACAGCTTAACCCCTCCCAACTGGTATTCCAAACAGGAAGTACCCGCAGGTTACAAGACGGCCAAAATCCAATAGACTTCCATTGAAAAATAGACAGTCATTAAATTTGTTAGAATAACCATTTGTGCTCTGAATTTTTTTTCTTTCTCTAAATTTTATACAATATTTTTTTCCTTTGTCGCTAGAGTGTTTCAAGTACCTCTGTCGTGGGTGTTCTCAGGAAGAGTATTCCAGAAACCAAAATGCAGCAGCAATAATGGTTGCAGACGCGCCAAGGTTAGTTTTCTTCTTTTAAAGAGGAAAGACATCAGTTGCTCACAAGGCCACTCAGCATAAGCTCCCCCGCCCAAACATTTTCCAAACCCTTTAAATCCCTAAAGAACATGGTAAATATTATTGTTAAATTCAGTAAAATTGGTTTTTAACAACATCTTTTAACAACTAAGAAATCAACAAAAGTTAAAAAACAAAAACATTTTGGAAATTCATGTTCCAGTTGAATACTGTGACATTCCAGCGTTATCAAGAAGAACGTCAGAACAAAAGACAGTTTCAGGTAAGTCACGTGACCGGCAGGATTCGACGCTGACTTCCTGTAAACAAGAGAGCTCCATGTGTCTGCATGATCAGTTATATGTGAATGTATGCTATGGATTACGAGTCGGCAACCCTGTGTGCACCCAGGGAGACCTGCAGAGGGAGAGGGACAGAGAGGAACGTAAGTACGTAAAATGAATGGAGCGCGTGTGTGGCTGCGGGTGTGTAAATGCGCGCGTGTGTGCGTGCGTGTGTCTGAGTGCAGCTATCAGCTGACGGTGCTACACCGTCACATCACCCCCCTCCTCTGGGAGATTGGCGATGTGCGGCAATCTAGACAGGAAATCTGCCACTGTGTTCTCTTTGCCAGGACGGTGACGAACTACAAATTTGTATGGCTGAAGCGCCAAGTACCACCTAGTGAGCCGGCTATGGTGGTCTTTCATGCTGTTTATCCATGTAAGGGCTCTGTGGTCTGTCTCAAGATCAAACTCTCGGCCGAGTAAGTAGTACCTCAAACTGTCGAGGGCCCACTTAATGGCAAGTCCTTCTTTTTCAGTTGTGGAGTACCTAGTCTCTCTTGGCTGCAGTTTCCGACTGAGGTACAGGACTGGTTGCTCCTCTCCTGGGTTTCCTTGTGCCAGGACTGCACCAAGCCCAACTGCAGATGCATCCACTTGGACCAGGAACCTTTTGGTGAAATCAGGACTCTTGAGCACAGGAGAAGAACATAACTTTGCTTTTAATGTTTGAAAGGCTAGTTCACACTCATCTGTCCAGGTTATTGGGTTTTCCTGTCTTTTCTCCGTCAAGGCCGTGAGGGGAGCTGCTATAGTGGCAAACTGGTGGACAAACCGCCGGTACCAGCCAGCTAATCCTAGAAAGGAGCGTACCTCCTTCTTGGTGCGTGGTCGAGGGCAGTTGCGGATTGCTTCCACCTTATCCACTTGTGGGCGCACCTCACCGCCTCCCAGTAGGTACCCCAGGTAGCAGCTCTCTCTCTGGGCCCACTCACATTTGGCGACATTCAAGGTCAGGCCAGCATCTTGTATCTTCCCAAGGACGAGAGACAGGTGCTGAAGATGTTCCTCCCAGGTGTTACTGAAGACCACCACGTCATCCAGATAGGCTGCACTGCAGTAGTCACATCCCTGCAGCACCTTGTCCATCAGCCTTTGGAACGTGGCTGGTGCTCCATGCAGACCGAAGGGCATCACTGTAAACTGAAACAGTCCAGCAGGTGTTTTAAATGCTGTGTACTGCCTGCATGTGTTGGTGAGAGGTACCTGCCAGTAGCCCTTGCAAAGGTCGAGGGTGGTGATGTACTTGGCAGATCCGATCCTCTCCAACAGATCATCCACCCTTGGCATTGGATATGCGTCAAACTCAGAGATGGCGTTCAGCTTCCGGAAGTCGATGCATATCCGTAGCGAGCCATCTTTCTTGGAAACAATCACCACTGGACTGCACCATTCGGAGTTGGAGGGCTCGATCACACCAAGCTCCAGCATCTTCTTCACCTCATCATTCAGCTGTTCCACTAACCTCTGTGGTACACGATAAGGTCGTTGCCGGATGGGTTGTCCATTTTTGAGCCGTATGGTGTGCCCAATGAGTGTGGTCTTGCCTGGCTGGGCTGAAAAAAGAGACGGAACTGTGTAAAACAAGTCGAGTAACTGTGTGGTCTTTTCAGGGGACAGATGTGACAGAGATGGAGAGGTTGGTTGTGTTAGTGGTTCTGGCTCAGAGTCCACTTCTTCTTCGACCTGCACCTTCCTGACCATCAAGGCCTTCTCTGGTGGATTAAGATGGTTAGCACCATCTTTCCATTCCTTGAGCAGGTTAACATGGTAGGTTTGTTTGTCTCTTTTCTTCTCAGGATGGTACACCTCGTAAGTGACAGGCCCCATCCTGCGGACAATAGTGTACGGCCCTTGCCACTTTGCCAGGAGTTTACTGGAGGAGGAAGGGAGAAGCAACAGAACCTTCTGACCTGGCTGGAGTTCACGATGCCTGGCCTGCTGGTCGTACCACATCTTCCGGCTCCTCTGGGCTTCATGCTGGTTCATTTCAGCCTCTTCCCTGTACCGTGCCAACCGTTCTCTCATCTCAGACAAACTGGACAAACTGGCACCTCTCCTGCGGTGTCGTCGGTTGGTTTGGCCTCACACCTCTTCTTGAGGAGATCAAGCGGACCTTGAACCTCCCAGCCATAAAGAAGCTCGAATGGGGAGAACCCCGTCGAAGCTTGAGGAACTTCCCTGTAAGCAAACAGCAGAAATGGTAGCCAACGGTCCCAGTCTCTCCCTGTGTCACTTACGAATTTCTGCAGCATTCTCTTCAGGGTCTGGTTGAATCGTTCCACCAAGCCGTTGGTCTGTGGGTGGTATGGGGTTGTTTTGATTGCTGAAACGCCCAACTCCTTTTGGAACTGCTTCATCAACCTGGAGGTAAAGTTGGTCCCCTGATCGGTAAGAATTTCATCAGGTATTCCTACCCTGGAGAAAAGCTGAATCAACGCTCTCATGACGGCAGGAGTGGTTATGGTGCGGAGGGGAAAAGCTTCTGGGAACCGAGTAGCGTAGTCACAGATCACCAGGATGTATTCATGACCACTGCTGCTCTTGGGCAGTGGTCCGACGATGTCCATGGCAATCCTCCTGAAAGGTGTGGAGATTACAGGAAGGGGGTGCAATAATGCTCTGTCTGACTTATGGGTTATGGCAGTTTTCTGACAAGTAGGGCAAGTTGCACAGTACTTCTGAACATCAGAATACATGGATGGCCAAAAGAAACGTGAACTAACCCGAAGATACGTTTTGTGCCGACCAAGGTGACCAGCCCATGGAAGTGTGTGCGCGAGGTGCATGATGAGTGGCCTGCAGGTGGTTGGAACAACTACACGTTTGTGATCACCATCAGCTGCATACAAAACATCATCAACAATAATAAACTGAGTACACCCCAAACATTTGTCAGTTTTAGTTGTCACCTTAGCAAACAAAGGCTTCAAGGTTACGTCATTCTTTTGCAGATCTGAAATGTTATCAGGTATTTTAAACATTTCAAGCCATAGAAATCTCCAGGCTCGGGCAGCTTAAGCTGTTTTTCAACCGTCTCTGACGTCGGACTTTTTAGGCATTTGTTTGCCATTTTCAAAGAGGCTGTGTCAACAGGTGGAAGACCTTGGACCCCGGCTTTGGCCTGCGCCCTAGTAAGCACGGGTGCTGAGACAGTGACATTAACCTTAGCTTGGATACTGGGTTCAGCATGTTCAGTCAATAGGTCTTTTAATACAGGTAAATCGCAACCCAAAATCAAATCAACAGGTAAATTTTCTACCACTCCAACAGTTAGTAGATATGGTTGCTCGTTAACAGTTACAGTTACATCAGTTTTTGGGTACAGGTGCTTGTCACCATGTACACACACAACGTTTGTCTGTCTGCTATAGTCCAGACCACCAATGGAAATTAGATGCCGTTTAATCAAAGAAACAAAACTTCCAGTGTCCAACATAGCAGTAACCTGCTGTCCATTTACAGTCACAGACTTGAGAGGCTGCACGGTGTCTGCATCAGTGATGGCAGACCCTGTACTCAAATTGGTCTCTAGTCTAGGTGCATAGCAAGCACCTGTGAATTTAGCCTTGCGAACTGGGCATACAGAGGCTTTGTGACCAGGCTGTTGGCAGTAGAAGCACACAAAGTCCTTACCAACCGTTCGCTGACTAGGGGCTGGGTTGGTACCTTGAGGTGCCTGGTTGAAGAGTCTCCGTGTAGGACCAGGTGGGGCGGCTGGGACGGGACGGCGCTGATCCCCACCAGAGGGTCTGGTGGACGATGTCCCTCGTCGGGCGTTGAAGTACTGCAGCGCAAGCCGGGCAGCAGTGAGGCCGTCCTCCGGTTCGTGCTCCTTCACCCACGTCCTCACGTCTGGTGGAAGTACCCTCAGCAGCTGCTCCAGGATGACAATCTCCCCGATCTGCTCCTTGGTGTGTTGCTCCGGACGGATCCAACGACGGTAGAGGCCCTTCAGTCGGTGGTACGTCTCAGTTGGATTCTCCCCGGCTGGCACAACCACAGACCGGAACTGCTGGCGATAAGTCTCTGGTGAGATGTCAAACTTCACTAGGAGTGCGTCTTTCAGGTCTTTGTAGCAGTGGGCTTGCTGCTCGTCCATTGCTGTGTAGGCCTCCAGCGCTTTTCCAGACAGCAGTGGGACTAGGCGACACGCCCACTCAGTTTCTGGCCATCTCCAGGTTTTGGCCATGCGCTCAAAGCGTAACAGATAATTTTCAATGTCCTCGCCTGCTTGATATGATGGGATCTTCGGTTCCATGTAGGGCCTCCAATCAGGTAGGTGTTGACTGGTCCTGACCTGAGAGTGGTCTGACCAGCCGTCGTCCTCCTCAGGCCTTGCTGGACGCCGTCGACGAGACGATGCAGCTGGTGTTGGCAGCTCCATTCTTGGGCTGCTGGCTGTGGCAGAGCTTGGTCCAGCGACATCAGGGGTAGCCTTCTGCCGCCGACTGGGATGGTGCTCTGGTTTGGCCATAGAAGCACTCAGACCTTGAAGTGCAGCGACGAGGCTGTCGTCCCGCTTCTGCTGTCCATGAAGGAAGTCCCTCATCATGGCTACCAGGTCAGCTTCTGGGCTTTTGGGTGGAGCTGATGGTTCAGCAGAGACATCAGGCCCATCTTCAGGCTCCTTTTCCTCCTCCGAAGACGAAGAAGACGATGGTGGTGGGCCCGCATCAGAAGTTGGCTCCATCTCATCCTTCTGGCAATGGAGAACCTTGCGTACCTTTTTACGGCCAGCCATCTGCGTATCCCACTTCTGACACCAAGTATGTCGTGGGTGTTCTCAGGAAGAGTATTCCAGAAACCAAAATGCAGCAGCAATAATGGTTGCAGACGCGCCAAGGTTAGTTTTCTTCTTTTATTAAAGAGGCCGAGCACATCAGTTGCTCACAAGGGCCACATCAGCATAAGCTCCCCCCGCCCCAAACATTTTCCACTTCCCTTTAAATCCACTAAGCCCCTCCTAGTGGGCGTAGCAATCAATTAACACTTTAACAGAAAACAGTTTTACAACATCTTTTCATAAATAAGAAATAAACAAAAACATTTCTCAGACCAACTCAAAAGCATCATCTGTTGTAAACAGGAATTCCATGTTCCACCTTAAAATAAAACAAAAGACAGTTTCAGGTAAGTCACGTGACCGGCAGGATTCGACGCTGACTTCCTGTAAACAAGAGAGCTCCATGTGTCTGCATGATCAGTTATATGTGAATGTATGCTATGGATTACGAGTCGGCAACCCTGTGTGCACCCAGGGAGACCTGCAGAGGGAGAGGGACAGAGAGGAACGTAAGTACGTAAAATGAATGGAGCGCGTGTGTGGCTGCGGGTGTGTGAATGCGCGCGTGTGTGCGTGCGTGTGTCTGAGTGCAGCTATCAGCTGACGGTGCTACACCGTCACAACCTCATTCTTCTTCTCAGTGTTCTCACTGAAACATTGAGGATTTCAGCCATTTGCCTCAGCCGAAATCCACAGGACAGTAGGAATCTCAGCTGTGCTTCTGTTATAGAAAAAGTAGGTCGTCCACAACCTCCAAGACGTTCAAGAAGAGGCGTATACAAAGTTGTTTCTGATATGAAAAAAAAAAAAAAGCAAAGACAATATAACAAACACAACGAATCTTCACATCTGAGAGAATGCTAGAGTTATACTGGGCTAATGACTAATAACAGTGGTGCGTGTTGAAGGCCATAAATTTGAAAACCCTGCCATTATTATTATTTTATGTTATTCATTTAAACAAAGGTTAACTATCTACCCCTGAGGTATTCAAACATTTTGGCTAGTGGACCAATTTGATGTTATAGATTATTGGCACAAACCTATCTGAACCAGCATTTAAGTTTTTCAAGTGTCCAGTTTGTGTTTTCCAATTGAAGTACTAGTAGATTTTTTTTTTTGTAAATCTTGAAGCATCTTTGTTTTCTTTTTTTTTATAGAGGACGAAGAATCGATGAAACAACCCTATTGATATTAAGAAATTGTTTCTGATTGGTAAAAAGTCAATAAATGCAAACTTTAATTTCTTTCCTTTTTTACAAAGATGTTATTGTACGTACCTTCATGAGTCAAGAGTGTTTCCACAGTCCGGATGAAGTCATTCACTAACTGAAGCAGTTCGTCAGCGTCTGACTCTTGCAGAATCCTTCCTCTTGCCTGGTAGATGCTCTTTTTCAAGGTTTCCAGCCTATACAATATGAAAGCACAGTTTACACATCTATCTAATAGTACATTACAAAATTTCTGCTAGACATAATTTTTTTAATCTATTTTCCTATGAAATAAAAAAAAAAAATTAAATTTAAAATTAAAGTGCCACAAATACATTCATACATTATATATATTTTTTTTAATTTTATTTATTTTTTTTTTTATTTTACTAAGGTAAGAAATAATCAGAGATGGATAGAGTGTTCAAGAATTTTACTCCAATAAAAGTAACGTTACTTTACAGAAATACTACTCAACTTGAAGTAGAGAGTAGGCTATTCCGAGCACATATGGTACCTACACCTGAATCAGGAAAAATGAAGGAACCTTAGGGATTCCCACATGAGGGAGAGATCCCATCCCAGGACGAACAGGAGATACCAGAACTGGTAAGGGAAAATTAGCTTCTAAAACTAAGTATTTGAAAAGAGTTCATTCAGATAGAGCTGAGGGACGAGTGGTGATGAAGTCCTCAGTCAGATGAAGCAGAAGTGCAGTCCACGACCAGGAGCAGCAGCGTGGGGGATCCACCTGGGATCTGAAATCACTCCCGCTCCCCAGAGGGGAGAGAGAGAGAAGAACAACATGTGAATCGAACTGCACCAACAAAAACATGGAGAACTTAATACAATGAATAATAAAGAGTAGGAGAGAGAGGAAGAAATAAGAATAGAGGACAGAACCCCAGACTTATTCAAAGTTAAATAAACTATAATTTAAACTGTCTTTATTTTTAGTTAGTTTAAAGCTAATGATGGTTGTGTGTTTTACATCTAATTTACCCATAACCTGATTAGTCGACCAACTGAAAAAAATTATCAGTGATTAATTGACTATTAAAATAATCGCTTGTGGCAGCACTAACTGAATTACATTTTTTCATCTCAGGATGGAGACACACTTTCACATCCAGCACAGACTCCCAACACTGACCATGCAACCAGAAACCCTGGAAGGGACTTATTTACGGTATGTTAACTTGTTTTTGTGTGTTCATGTTACAGTACAGATGAAGAGTTTTAATGTATGTTTTTTCTGATTGTATAGGTTATGGAAGAGCCACCAATGATTAGTGAGTCGCAAGAAGTACTGAATGTAGGTGTCATTGTTTGCAACTTATGTTCTAGCACTTGTAGACAAGTGAGTAAAAGAACTGTTTTGGTTTGTGATATCTTTAGGACATACCAGAAACCTTCATAGGTGATGTATTGGAGAACTCTGATGACATCAGTGATTGTTATGAGTAGGTGTCAAAGTAAAACAGTGTCACTAAACCTTGAGCTTTGTCAAGTTAAAAACAAAAATGATTCTTTTTCGCCTGAACACAGGACAAATCTGGTGAGCCTATTGGAACAGCTGCGGTCCCAGGTGTCTCTGGAAACCCCTCCGAGTAGCAACCTCCTAAATATATGCAGAACCGATGTCCTTGATGGTGCTTTAAGGGCCTTCCAAAGAACGCGCTTCAGTCCTTATGGGAGGTTAAGTGTGGTGTTTATGGATGAAATGTCCCAGGCTGAGGGTGCTGTGGATGAGGGAGGCCCTACCAGGGAGTTTTTCAGGTTGCTGATGATGAAAATCAGAGACAGCATGCTGTTGTCAGGCCCAGAGGAGGAGAAATACCTCAACTTGGATAGCGATGGTACATGAACACACTTTTATAAAATTGTGATCTATACAATGTATAGCTTAATGCATATCATTCAAAAATTTCAGCACTTCAAAGAGGTCTGTATCGGACTTTTGGAGTAATGATCGCTTTAGCGATCATACATGGAGGGGTGATGCCGGGCTTTTTCTCACAAAGGTTGTATGACAACAACCTTTGTGAGAAAAGGTTGTATGACAACCTTTGTGAGAGAGAAACACCTGCACCTACCTTAGGTGACATATCAGATCTGGAGCTCCAGAAAAAACTGAGAAAGGTATGTCAGGTCTTTACTGTTTACATATCCATTCCAAATCTCAGTATTGCTTAAAGTCTTTCAGATAAGTGAAGCACAACATGTCGAAGAGGCAAAAGAAACCATAAATGAAGCAGCAGAAAGCCTGTCTCTACTGGGGTCCTACCGCTACATTACAACGCTGGATGGGAGAGACCAGTTGGTTCAGGCTGCTACCACTTTTTATGTTGAAGGACGGACAAAGGAAGCACTTCAACAGTAAGACTTTATGTTGAATAGTTTCATGTTCATGTGCATTCTGAATAATAAACTGCTTTAAAGTAACTACAAACATGAAACTTGTTAACAACTGAATACAAATACATCAGATTCTAGTGGTGAGGTGTGCAGTGTTTGATTGTCCAACAAGACGTCTCGTTGTGTGTTATGAACAGATGTGAAAGTATGCGGTACACAAGAGCACGTGACTAATGTTGATTATCAAGAAAAAAAAAATGGAAGAATGTGGAATAGCAAAAAGTTTTGGACATTTTAGATTTTTATTTAGCTAAACACCAATATGTTTTGCAATTTGACTTATTTGTGTTTGGACTTCTATTGGCCCAGATTTAGCTCCATATTAAAATGTGTGTGTGCAATGCAGCAGTGTACATCTTTGCTGAAGGTATTAAATGTGTCCAACATGACCACATTTAAAATACATGTGAATAACATTAACCAAAATAGAAACAGTTAGAACAACATCTGGTTAACTGGAAGGTCGCTATTTTCAACAAAACATCCAATATTAATGGGACATTCAAAGTCATATTTTGATTTGTGAATGAAACAAATACAAAAAGGCAAGACATTTTGCTGTTGAAATTAGTAAGGTTACCTTTTATTATTCATGTAAAATTGTGTTCAACAGCGCTCATCAGTCAGCTTTGCTATTCCAAATCCAAACACCGGAAGTAACTATTCACATTTTTGGCCCTGTCACCAATTTTTTCTGACAAAAAAGTGAAAGGGGTATATTGAATCAATAATTTTACATCATAAACATTCATCCTTCCATAGGCTGCCCCGAGATACGTAAGGGCGCAGAGGATGACGACACGCCTTTACCGGTGGAGAAAAAAAAAAACAAAAAGCTGTACGTTTATTAACAAAAACAATTCTATTTCACAGAAAAAAACGTGCAGGTTTCAGCGTTTTTAAAGAGCAGTCACTAAGCTGTGAAACGCTGCCATCTGTTGGCTGTTCTAAGTAACAGCAAGCAACAGGTTTTTCTCATTTACTGTCTTTAAATTCACACAATTACATTTTTAAATATTCCATTAAATAAACCAAATTATTTATGATTATGAATTTGATTTGACAATAGTATATTCAATCAATAATTTATCATCATAAATAGTACTCAAATACTAAAATTAGATTAGATTACATTTGTTGTTTTTGTAATGTCACGTTTTTTTTGTCAGCCTCCTTATATATATACACGTTGTTAAGTCAAACTCAGAAACTGAGGTTTCAATAGATTTTAAAATAAATAAAAGTAGAAGAAAAAAAAAAAAGAAAAATACGTTAAAATTGTTAAAGAAATCATTAAAAAGAAAAAAAATATGTTATAATAAAAAACAGCAGAGAGGAAAAAAGAGAAAAAAAAAAATGTCAGGTGGGGCGGAGTTAATTAGGTTTCCAGATGCGCGCACGGAGATTTGGATGTGGCGCATCCGTTGGCGCATCCATAGCGCGAGACAGCAGAGCTCAGGTCGGCAACTTGTGACCAACTTGTGACCAGAAAATAATCTGATCCTTCTAAAAGCATCAAAATCACGGAGGCAGCCGGTAAGATTCGATAGTTGACTTGTTCTTAAACATTGTTTTTTTTTGCTTAGGTTTTTCACCACATACATGTAAACCAGATATCTCAAGCCTCTCTCTGTCCTGTCCAAACTAAAGTTGGAAAATAAAACAAAGAAAAGCTAAGATGTTTCTGGATGGTGTGTGAAATCCTGCTGAAGAAGTCCGTGGATGCTTTGCCCCTTCAAGTGGGGAAATAATAACTTGACACACGTGTTTCATATTGATTGTTTTTTTAATACAGATTCGCTGACGGACTTCACACTCTGGGTCTCCTCAGAGAAATAAAAACTCATCCCGTCCTTTTCACTGAAGTCCTCATGAAGAGTAATAAACATCTGACGGCCACAGACATGATGGAGCTGTTTGTGCCTTCATTGTCCATGGTGGGAAGCAACAGATGGAGGGATGAAAAAAGAACTGAGGGGTACTGGAGGGATTATTTAATAGGTGTTGAAGGTAAATCCTAATCTTCATGTGTATTTTCTATTTATAGCTATTTCTCTCAAGTGACATATTTACATATACATATTTTTATCTTTGCAGACGGAGCATTCAACATCACACTAGAAGATATCCTGGTGTTTGCATCAGGGGCAGACAAAATTCCAGTGTTAGGTTTTAATCCAAAACCAACACTGGAATTTCTGTTTGATCCAATAAGAAGGTTCCCGGAGGCCAACACTTGTCTTGTCCAAATCAGACTTCCAGTCCTTCCAACATACAGAGCCTTTGCCGAAAAAATGTGTGATGGAATCATTCAGTCGCCAACCTTTGGTGTGGCTTAATCTTGTGTTTTGGTTTGGTGTAATCTTGTTTTTTTTCATTTGTAAATATTCATTTTCCTCACACATACATTCGTAAATATGCAGTCGTACTTAGTGGACTAGTAAAAGTTTTGTTTATGTTGCCTGTTCAAACAGGCAGTTTTCTCCTACAGTAGTTTTTTTAATACATAATGAATACATGATGAGGCCCACAAAAAATGAGGCCCTCTAATTGTCTCTGTGTTTCTGTTGAGAGTCATATTCATGTTAAGATTGCAATAAACATACCACATTGCCATGAAACCATTGTGTTTATTTTCATATCTGTTAATTACAATGTTAGCTTTCAGTTTTTACCTGCAAGAAGAGGCATTTCTGAAATGCTTTGAAAATGTCAACATCAACTTTGTTAATAAAGCTTTAAGACTCAAAATGTAAACATGGAGCCAGTAGAGACCAAGTCCAATATGAACACTGTAACCCTTCCGTTCTCCTTAGCTTGTTTACATTAAAAGTGGGGTCATCTGGACACCACAGGACAGTGCGCTGAACTTTTTTTTTTCACTGATTTCGGAGTTTCACTAATGTCCATGGCAGACATAAAATCCTGTCCCCCTTCGTCCACATTTGTCATGGAAAAAATCGCATAACAATATGTGGTTGGAGCCATCTGGACCCCAAGGAGAGCGGAAGGGTTAAACAGGAGATTCAATTGAACATTAACTTGTTTGGAGGTGACAAAGTACTAGATGCAGTCCATCTGGACGCTGTTAAAATCTTTTCACTTTCTTTTAAGGGTCACACATTTACTATTTCTTTTGATTGCTTCTTTTAATGTTTTATGTAAAGCACTTCGAATTGTTTCTGCACATGAAATGTGTTAAATGAATAAACTTGCCTTTGTCAATAAATAGGAGTTTCAATTAAAAAACAAATTTTCAAATAAACAACAAAATAGAAAAAATAAATAAAGCCAAATTTTCTTGGTCTCACACTATAACACGTTACATAACACACAGTATTTACTGTAACAGTCAGGGTTAATCCACTACAGCTGTTCTGACAAAAGTGTTTTCCCTGCCAGAATTTACAGAGACATTGCTGATTATTGTTTTTTCAATGATGCACAGCCAACAGCTTTCCATCTATAAGGGAATCTATAAACCCAGGAAATAGCTACAGGTAAAAGACATTTTTGAGTCTCTTCAAAAGAGGCTAAGAATGTAACTTTAGCTAAAGAGGATACCTCGCCTGAAGGAAGAAACGTGCCCAAGGCTCGCAAAATTTTTCTGGGACGTTTTCCCCGAAAACCAGTCTCCACAGAGTTCATTCTGTGGGTGCCCGAGTGGGAGTTAGCTATAGCTAGCTTGTCGAAGTAGCAGTCACATCGTCAGAGACATATGACTGGAAAACAAATGTTATAAGTGGTTCTTACCTGGAACGGAAGTATTTCCACGTCCTTCAGTCTCCGATTGTCCTTCAGAAAGAGATTCACAACAAATGCAGCAAAGTTTAAAAAGCACAGAAGAGATTAGCAAACCTAAAGACCCCCGCTAAAGACAACAATCCCCGTGACCAGTGCACTCCCTCCCCTTACACAGTTGGTTTTACCCACTCTCTCTCTCAGCCAATAGGAAGAGAGGCGCTAAGACGGTTCTGCTCAGTGACTGCGCCGAAGAGGACATAACGTCTAGAAGTCGTGATTAAAACACACGCACGGAGCGGCAGGGAAGTGCAAACGGCGATCAGTACGTGCATTGACCACGCAGACTACATGCTAAGTAGACGGTAAATTTTCAAGGCGAAATCAACACGAAGCAGACGCGTCCTGAACGCGTAGAGTACGCGTTTACAACGTGCAGAGAACACGTCCATAACGTGAAGGTTCTTCACGATTTTGTCCCTAACGGCTTTCCATACGCAGGAGCAGGTACAGCAGTACATATAGTTTCTGTTCAGAAGAAAAGTTCTTAAACGAGAGAATAATATAAAAATAACTGCAACATATTGAAGTCAGAATAAATAAATCAAAAGTGTTATATAGTATTAAAAAAAATAAAAATGTTACGGTTTAATTATTGTGTAAGATAAGATAAGATAAGATAAGATAGAAAGTATAAGATAGATAATGATAAGATAAGATAATAAGAAGATAAGATAAGATAAGATAAGATAAGATAAGATAAGATAGTCCTTTATTCGTCCCACAGTGGGGAAATTTCAGGGCTACAGCAGCATTATAAATAGAAAAAAAAAATTAGAAAAGTGAGGCAATTTACATATTTACAGAGAGAACAAGGTTGATATTGCACAACAATTTGGTTTAAAAAGACTAAGTGACAAAATAAAGTAAAGTGACTGATGGCATAACTGGATCACTAGGAGCAGCTCCAGTTGTACAGTCTCACTGCAGCAGGTAGGAACGACCTGCGATGCCGCTCCTTCAGACACCTGGGGTGGATTAGTCTATGGCTGAAAGAGCAGCTTAGAGCTAGCACCGCGTCGCAAAGAGGATGTGCGTCGTTTCTCATCAAGGATGATAGCTTGGCTACCATCCTCCTTTCTCCCACCTCCTGAACAGACTGAAGTGGCAGCCCCAGAACAGAGCTGGCCTTCCTCACCAGCTTCTCCAGCTTCTTCATGTCTGCTGTTGAGATACTGCTGCACCAGCAGACCACTCCATAAAGGATGGCTGATGCCACTATAGAGTCATAGAAGGTCTTTAGGAGTGGTCCCTGGACTCCAAAAGACCTCAGTCTCCTCAGCAGGAAAAGTCTGCTCTGCCCTTTTTTCTAGAGTGCGTTGGTGTTGTTGAACCAGTCCAGCTTATTGTTTAGGTGAACCCTCAGGTACTTGTAGGACTCCACTCTCTCAATGTCCCTTCCCTGGATGTTCACCGCCGTCAGTGCAGAGTGGGAGTGCCTCCGGAAGTCCACCACCAGCTCCTTTGTTTTTCCTGCATTAATCTGCAGGTAGTTCCGCTGGCACCAGTCTACAAAGCTCTGGATCACAGATCTGTACTCTCTGTCATCGTCATCCTGGATCAGTCCGACAATGGCAGAGTCATCCGAGAACTTCTGCAGATGAACGGAGCTGGTGTTATGTGTGAAGTCTGCAGTGTAGGCAGTGAACAGAAACGGAGCCAGAACTGTTCCCTGCAGGGCTCCCGTGTTGCAGACGACCATGTCAGACTCACAGCGGTCAGCCCTCACATACTGCAGACGGTGTGAGAGATAATCCAGAATCCATGCACACAGATGTTGGTCCACGCCCATGTTCTCCAGCTTATCCCTCAGGAGTGATGGATGGATGGTGTTGAAAGCACTGGAGAAGTCAAAGAACATGACTCTCACAGTGCTCCCAGTGTTGTCCAGGTGAGACAGAGCTCTGTCAGGAGAAGATGACAGCATCCTCGACGCCGATGCCTGGCTGGTAGGCGAACTGCAGGGGGGTCCATTGACTGATTCACCATGGGACGAAGATGAGTGAGCACCAGCCTCTCCATCGTCTTCATCAGATGAGAGGTCAGCGCCACCGGTCTGTAGTCCTTGAAGTCAGTTGGGCGAGATGTCTTCGGTACTGGTACCACGCAGGATGTCTTCCACAGTTCTGGCACCTTCCCCAGCTTCAGGCTCAGACTGTTATTAGAGAAACACCGTACAGTCCTGATGGGTACAGTGTTCTCCACACAGACACCTGCTGTCAGTTTAAAGCATTTTTAAAAGAGTTATTGATCCTGGAAGTCTGAATCTGTGATCATCTAGTCAGCTTTACTGAATTGTTTACGTTAGCCTTCTGCTTGAACTGTTGCTGTTTTCTGCTGCGTTTTCCGATAATAACATTTTGAGATCTGTTCCTGACATGCAGACTTCTAGTGGAGTTTTCATCCAGAATAATAAGATTGAAATATAAAGCGCTGATCATAATAAGAATAAATGAAATATCCGATACTGATGGGACAACAAAGTCAGATTTCAATCAAGTCATAAACAACGTGATCTGGCCCGATCACGTGATTGGACCAGGACATCTCTAGTCCTTTTCAGATCTTTCACTGTTTCATCTGCATTTGTTTCTGTTTGTTCTATTCAGTCAGCATGTCATAATCATGTCCATATATGCTTGTGTCTTCCCGTTTCCGCTGTTCTTGTTCATTTCTATAGACAGGGTGTCGGCTGTGTACACCTACCTTCCTTTTGTGTACATCGTGTCCTGAGTTTGTCTGTCCATTACAAAGTCAGTTTGATCTTCATCAATTAAATCTCCAATAAATGTTTCCAGCCTTTTAGTTAAAATTGATGTGTACCATCTATAATTTTTGTGATTCATTATGTGATATGTCATTTTATGTATTAATTGAATTGAATTCAATTTTATTTATATAACCCAAAATCACTTCTCCAGGATGGCACATTCACACGTGCTGCAGCAAGAAGGTTTAATGTGTCTCCCAGCACAATCTCCAGAACATGGAGGAGATTTCAGGAGACTGCTGGTTGTTCTGGGAGAGCTGGACAGGGCCGTAGAAGGTCCTCAACCCCTCAGCAGGACCCATACCTGCTCCTTTGTGCAAGGAGGAACAGGCTGAGCACTGCTCGTGCCCTACAGAATGACCTCCAGAGGGCCACTGGTGTGAATGTCTCTACCCAAACAATCAGGAACAGACTTCATGAAGGTGGTCTGAGGGCCCCACGTCCTGTAGTGGGCCCTGTGCTCACTGCCCAGCACCATGGAGCTCCACTGGCATTTGCTCAAGAACACCAGAATTGACAAGTCCTCCACTGGCGCCCTGTACTTTTCACAGACCAGAGCAGGTTCACCCTGAGCACCTGTGATAGACGTGAAAGAGTCTGGAGAAGACCAGGAGAAGGTTCTGCTGCCTGCAACGTGGTTCAACATATCAGGTTTGGTGGTGGGTCAGTGATGGTCTGGGGAGGCATATCCATGGAGGGACGCACAGACCTCTACTGTCTAGGAAATGGTGCTCTGACTGCCATAAGGTATCCAGATGAAATCCTTCAACCCATTGTCAGACTCTACGCTGGTGCAGTAGGTCCTGGTTTCCTCCTAATACACCACAATGCCCGGCCTCACGTGGCAAGAGTCTGCAGGCAGTACCTGGAGGATGAAGGAATTGAAACAATTGAATGGCCTTCACCATCCCCTAACTTAAACCCAATAGAACATCTCTGGGACATTATGTTTGGGTCCATTAGGCGCCGCCAGGTTGCTCCTCAGACTGTCCAACAGCTCAGGGATGCCCTCACACAGATCTGGGAGGAAATGCCACAAGACACCATTTGTCGTCTCATTAGGAGCATGCCGCCACGTTGTCAAGCATGCATACAAGCTCGTGGGGGGCACAAAAAGATACTGAAAAGCATTTAGAGTTGCAGAAATGAAGTTTTGGAGAAAATGGACTATCCTGCCACATCTTCATTTCACTCTGATTTGATGGTGTCTACACAATTGAGCCTCTGTAGACTGAAACTTTTATTTCATTAAAAGACTTGACATCCTTTTGTTCATAAGACACTGCCCTGTTGTTATTTGGATAGATATCCAACTTCATATTGAGATCTGATGGATCTAATGTGTTTCTCCAAAGTGCTTCTTTCATTTCTGTGAGCAGTGTATATTGAGGTTTCTTTGCAATGTCCTCATTTAAATGTATTTCTATTGTCATGACTGTACTCTCTCTCATCCATACAGTCTGTGGAGGAACTAATCAGGTAATAAGAGACAGCTGTTTACCTGCTTTATTAGGAGCGGCTGCCCTGCATTTTTTTCTCCACCCTTCTTTGGAACAACAACCCTGTTCATCAGAACTTCTTCGACTGACTTGTGAATCTGTCTCTGAGGAATCCCCCAGTTTTGGAACTTTACAGCACACGAGTCCTGTCCCAGTACCATTGCCACCTGCCGTTTCCTCATTCTACTCAAACAGCCCAAAGAAGATCCTCATGCACCACGTCAGCCTGCTGCTGTGCACTCCCTCTGACCCCACTGTGGCTCTGTTGATCACCGTTCACGAGTTGTCACTACAAATTAAAATCCTAATCTGTTCCTGTTTGATTACACCCCTCCTCCTGCCTGTGTTAATAGTTTCTCTCCTTCCATAGTGCCTGTGTGCCCCTTGCTGACTGGAGGCTGTCATTACAGATTGAATAAACCCATTCTTACTCATTCTGTGCTTGTGTTCATTGGAGTCCAAATACAAATCATTTCACCTATTTGCAATTTCAATTTCTTAATTTCCTTTTGTGATTCCTCACCTGTAGTTAATTTGAATTTAGTCTATTGGATTTTTTAATCAATAATTCATGTGTTATAGGTGTCTTAATCTTTTCTTCTTTAGATATGTTGCTTTTGGTAATCAGGTTCCCTCTCATCACTGCTATCATTTTCCTCGTTTCCACTGAGTGGTCCCGACCAGACCAGTCCCCTCTTGGCCCGTTTGGAATGGTCCTGGCATTTCAAGTGAGTGTTGCCATTGAGTGTTGAACCATGAAAGTCCATCCTGGGTGTAGACTGATGATGCAGCTGTGCATCAAAACATTGAAAGAGAAGCTGCATCAGCAGACTCAGAAACCGACGGGAAATGAACAAGATAACCGTGGAGGATCATTATAATCCGCAGCTGTGCTGCAGAACAGTGAATTAAAAAGGAATTAACTGAATTAAAAAGGAACAATAAATCTCTTCATGGTGATCAACACTCCAATGTTCTTCAATAAATGTTTTATACAGCAGATCAGAAGTGTTTTTGATTAGTCTGGATTGGTAACGTACATTCTTCAGCCGCGGGGGTCGGGGGAGACACAGAGATGGGAATTAGTGTGCCTCCATATTCATGGATTCAGGCCCGCGAATAAGGAAAATACTATATGTAAATAATTTATTATTCTTTGTAATAAGATCGCAGGTGTTGTGAAATGAGTGTGCGTGCTTCAACCTATGCGTTTTAGCTCCTCAACGCAGGAGACGGGGGGAAAGGGTGCGCATGTACGTGCATGAGGGAAGCAGTGCGCACTGCGAGGAGAGAAAGGAAAAAAAGGCAGCGCGTTAGCGTGCCGATGGTTGTTGTCAATTGGCAGTGCAAGGAAAAGTGATAAAAAGTTCCTCTAAGAACTGAAACTGATTCTTTGGCTTCAAACTCTCCAGAGGCTCTGAAGCTCCAAAACCAGGAGAAGAACCCCGGAGGAAGAGCAGTTCTTCAGCCCAGAGAACTTCACGGTCGTGAATCAAAGCAGGAAAGGTTCAACATCGGGGTGAAAAAAGTCCAGCCGAAAAGAGGATCTTGAGTCGGGAAAAAAAAAACGCTGTTTGGCCACTTCCTGTTGTCGTAAAACCTTTCCACCAATCAAAGGGTTACATTGTGTGATGACAGAAGCTCCGCCCTCTCGGGTCCATTCCGTTTTCCAACTGACCTATGATGATACGGGTCTAAAAATGGTCCCAGTCAGACCTGCTTACCGGGTCCATTTTGTAATGGAAACGCTAAAAAGTCCGGTCCGGCCCGATCAAGTCCGGTCTGGACCGCTCGGTGGAGTACCACAATTGAGTACCACAGTGTTGATTGGTTCCCAAGACCATTTTCCTTTTCAATACTAATGACAGGATTCTGTGCTTAGTCATGTCATGTTCTGATTTCCCCATCAGTCTCATCATGCTCAGGTGAAATCATCCAAAACTGTCTTCATCTAGTTCATCAACCTCAGTGTATTTAAGTGTCTGGTTTTCAGTTCATCGTTGTCCGGTCAGCTGTTCTCACTGTTGTCATGTTTAAGTTTATTTAGTAAATGTTTACGTTTTTGCCACCAAGCCTGGTCTCCTGCGTTTGGGTCCTCCACCCCCACCACATCCTGAGAAATAACTCTTAATGTCCTGTTTAACTATGGCAGAATTATTAAGCAGACCCACATTTAATCTCTGGACTGTGCTTCTTGATCTTCTCTCAAGACTTATGGGTAAATATATTGTGCTGTGATATGGGACGTCTGCTACCCCTTTTTTTTACATGCAATTACTGTGAGATCATTTTCTTGCCCACTTAAAAAGATTATCTATTCCAGAATGTATCGAGTGGGGTACGAGTTGTATGTGTAGTCCCTTCCTGATGGATGAAGAATTCTCCAAATATCTACAATTCTAATTTCCCCCAGAGTAGTATTAAAGTCCCCCTATGAAAATGTTATTTTAAAAAAAAAAAGTTCTCTGTAGTGTTTTCATTATGATTATGAAGTTTTTGACCAAAATCCCACAGATGCAGTGGAAGAGCTAGAATAGTTTTGATGGGGTGGCGGGAGGGGGGCAGAAGGGTGTTAAGAAGAGTGGCAAATCAGAACAGTAGAGTGGAAGACAACACAAATGAATGGAATATGTACTTTTGAACCAAACAGTTTTATTATTGTTTAGCAGTTTGTTGTGCTTAAAATAGCTTGTATTGATGACTTATTACCCCATTAACACCTGATTTTATTTTTCAATTCTAAAAAAAATGGATGCTAAAAAAGAGTTGAAATAGTAAATTTGACAAAAACCCATAAAATAAATTATATAAATGTATGTTTTTAGGTAATCAGAAACAAGCAGCATCTACTGTATGATTCAACAGAACACCTGTTACCATCTGCAGGATGAAAAGAGTTTTATTCATACAGTTATTTCCAGTATTTTCACTCTAATGACTGACAGAACTAAACCATGAACTAAAACAAACACAGGACAAAACTGTGTAATTGTTCCTTTACTGTAGAAAGTGTGTTCAGTTTCATCCTCATTCTGAACTAAAGTAAAGCGGTTGCTGTTCTGTTCCATTCTCCACATTAGAGTCTGGATCTTTCATTGTTAGAATCTTCAGCATTGATCCTCAGATCCTTCAGCATCTGTTTGGACCTCAGAGGTTCTTCCTCTCAAACGGACGTTCTCAGAGGAGCTGCTGGTTTCCCTCCTTCAGCTGCTGGTTTCTGAGGCTTCAATGTTTCTCTCAGAGTCTTCATCACACTGCTCCTGTCATCACTGCTGCTTCCATCACCTGCTGGTCCATGAGGAGACACCTGTCCTGACTGTCCTCAGGTGGAGCGCTGCACCACAGTCCATGTGCTGTTCTGTAGAATGAAGCCATGTTCATTTTTAACACACATCTATGGAACAACAACAGACAGAAATCTCATTTACTCCACTACAATATTTGTAAAGTGACCATAAGAACTCTGTAAACATCAGATTCTAAAGAAAATACGAGCAAGTCTCAAACATTGTTACGACGCTGCATTTATGTAGATATGTGACTAAAATGTTTGAATCTACTGGATTGCTCTGATCTTCGTGTCACTGGAAATGGATTAAAGAGTATAAAGATTATTCTGATAGCAGAGGTGGAACCAAGTCATTGTTTTACAAGTCTGAGTCAAGTCCCAAGTCTTTGTCTTAAGTCCAAGTCAAGTCCCAAGTCAAAAGCACTCAAGTTGAGTCACAAGTCAAGACCAACAAGTCTCAAGTTGAGTCACAAGTCCTACTATTAATGTTTCAAGTCATTTCAAAAACAGAGTCATATTAATTCCACAGATCACGTGTGTTTATTAACTGGATTTTGTGAGCATTTTAGCTAAATTCCCTCTGATCTCATGCATCCCCACTTCAAAAATCCAAAATGATTTCTCTAGAACAAAAACTCAGTTTACTACATTTGAAATGTGGTAAGATGGAGATGGCAGGAAACCAGGGGATTCTGGGTATTTAAGGGGCTATATCATGATTTTATTAAGCCTTTCAGAGTGAAATATATCCACATATAAGATCATATATTACCTTTTGAACACTATTAAACAAATTATTGATACAATTTTACCAGTTGTTATTTTTAAAGGTGTTTTTTCCTATACTCAAGTAAAAGAACTCGACTCCACCTGTCGCTGCGTGTGGGTGCCGCCCATTTCATGATGTCATCCCAGAGCCAGCGGCGTGTTTTCACTTTTTCCACAAAAATAAATATCAATTTGTTTTAAGGATGGATGCACATTCTGTATATCTGCCCTAAGTAGATGGACACTGGTTCACAACACAAATACACACAGCATCTGCACAACTGTGCTGGACAGGGGGTGGAGATGAGGGTCTTAAAGGAGACCCGCCCACACCTAAAGTAACAAACACCTGTTTGAGCTGGAATTTATTCAAGACACAGGTGGAAGATTTACAGTATTCTGAATCTAAAATGAAAAGTTTTTTCCTGATCACCACTAGCTACGTGGAGAAATAAGGTGTTAGATTGGGGGCGGAGCTGTCAGAGCAGACTCTTCCTGAAGGGGGCGGTCTCACTCTGTGACCTCAGATCGTGAGGACCCGTTTGTTTTTGAGGACATGAGAGGAGCTGCTGAGAGCTCAGGTTTTAGAGGATTACTCTGAAATGACTGGATTAAAATACAGCTTTGAGGTTCTTTATAGTGAAGAATGAACATTATAATACACTTGAAAGTTCAAAAAGTTGTTTTTTTTTCATGGTATTGTCCCTTTAAATCCTCTCACTACAGACCAGTGATGTGCAGCTAAGTTTGTGTCTGATGAAGCCCAGACTCTTTCAGTCTGATTTACAAACTGTCAGGACTCAGGCTGCCATGTCCCCTTTTGACCACCAGAGGGAGCCATCACCATGAGTATTGACACTCTTTGAGCCTCTTCTACACTCAAGTTCCCATCAGCCTCTGCTCCCTAGTCCCATCTTCTCCTAGATGCTCTTCATCATGTCATCAGTACAAACAGTATTTAGTCAGTCATTGAGCTCTGCTCAGTCGAGATCTTGTTTGTGCATTGCACTCAGTTCAAGCGTTTAGTCTATGATCGTTTCCTGTGCCTTGACTTCTGCCTGTTTGATAGATAGATAGATAGACCGTTATTGTCATTATCACAAGGACAATGAAATTGAAGCAACCGACAGTAAGGAACCGTCAACAAAATGCGACAGCGGGGTGTTCTGTAAAATCTCTAACTAGAAAGGCTTATTTAAAAAGAAAAAAACTTGTGGGATTAATCATTGGCAAACTATCATAAATGTTTTAGCTATGGTGAATATTCACAGGAATTCAATACAATTTGTAAAATACCAGCTGAATAATGATAATTAAAAAAACCTCAAACAACCAACAATCCTCATTCAAGTTATGTACTTTACTATCAAATCACTTCTTTTTTTGGCAATAGCTTTTTCTGTGTAAGTAATAGAAATGTGAAACCACCTCCATTCATTAGAGGAGGAGAGGGAGCAACTTTCACAACCAATGTTTTATCCCCTAGAGGTCAAATAGGGAATCACACTCTAATTAACCCAGCTGCTATTTTTCATCTGTTAACCCTAACCAATAAAAATAAACTGATCACTCCTCAGCTCTCCTTATTAAACAGGGGTCTCACCTTTATTCCAACCAGGGGGAGTAGAAAAAACCTTTTTCCCCAATGTAGATATAACCTACAAAAATATCATAGGAGATAAAAATTAACGGCCTATTATAAAAATGCAAGTCCCACAGAAAAAAAGCCCTTTCTCCCACCCTCCGATTGGACACCTCCAGAAAGTTCTCTCCCCTCTTACGTCCTGGAGGTGATCAAAGAAGACCTTGATTATTTTGATAATCAGCTCAAAATAGACAAAACTAAACCCATTTTTTCCAGACCAGAAAATGCAGCCTTAAGGGAATTAATGAATAACAAAGAGGTTATTGAGAAACCAGCCATTAAAGGCAGTGTTGTTGTAATTTTGGATAAAGGAAAAAATTTATGGGAGGGTTACAGACAACTTAAAGATAAAATATATTATTTATATACTGTTTTCTTTAATTGCTAATATTGTTATTGTATTATAGTGATTGAATAATTACATATTAATAAAGTAAATTATGCTTTATATTTTAGATGACTGCTGCAGTTGACGTGCAGCTCTCTTTGACTTTCATTCTTCTCACCTGGCAGGTGTTGACTAGTCATTATGACTATCATATGCTGGCTTTTTTATCCATGAGAGATCTTAACCAGGCAGGTAGGCAGAGAAAAAAGATCGAGAGTGAAGATCAGTTGATTCTGTGTAGTTTTTTTTTTCTTTTTTTTATACTTTTTTTTCTCCCCTTGACCTCAGCAGTATTGTACTACTGTGTTTTGTTATTTTACCCCAGAAAAAAGACCTTGTATAGTTTTGTTTTTTTTCTTTGAATAGTAGTTTGATTTTGGCTACGTACCCTTAGTATGGAGCTGCTGACCATGACCATGTGGCTGGGTCGGCTGTTTCCCAGACTTTCTTTATGCCTGGATAAGGTTCAAATACCTTTTTTCTTTTTTTTTTTGACCCAGCAAAGTAATCATTTCATTTTGTTGCTTCACAGGACACACAATTTCCTTTGTGAAATAAACTTTGCTCCATGTTATCTTGGTGTCTAGTTTGTTGAGTGTTTCGGCCCATTTGGTTATGTGCCTCAGTATTTTAAATATGCGGTTGTTAAACCTCTTTTGAAAAAGCCCAGCCTGGATCCTGACATTCTGGCCAACTATAGACCAATATCTAATCTCCCATTTATTTCTAAAATCTTAGAAAGAGTCGTAGTGAAGCAGCTACAGCGCCACCTACAGGACAACAGTCACTTTGAAGATTTTCAGTCAGGGTTTAGACCTCACCATAGCACTGAAACTGCACTGGTTAGAGTTACTAATGACTTGTTATTGGCTTCAGATAAAAGACTAATCTCTATTCTGGTCCTGTTAGACCTCAGCACAGCCTTTGATACCATCGACCACAGCATCTTACTCCAGAGACTAGAGCATGACATAGGGATCAGAGGATCTGCCCTCCAGTGGTTTGAATCCTATTTATCTGATAGATACCAGTTCGTTAATGTAAATGGACAGTCTTTTCATTGTACTCGAGTTAGCTACGGAGTTCCTCAGGGCTCAGTTCTTGGGCCCATCCTGTTCATGCTTTACATGCTGCCCTTAGGAAACATAATTAGGAAACATAGCATTAATTTCCACTGTTATGCAGATGATACGCAGCTGTATTTATCCATTAAACCAGACCAGAATGACCACCTAGAGAAACTGAATTCCTGCATTAGAGACATTAAGTCCTGGATGACAATTAATTACCTCCTCCTTAACCCAGAAAAAACTGAGGTCATTATCCTGGGCCCTAAACACCTGAGAGATGCTCTCTCAGATCAGATAATCTCATTGGATGATGTAAAAATTTCCTCCAATTCTACAGTTAGAAACTTGGGGGTTTTATTCGACCAGGATTTATCATTTAAGGCTCACATATCACAAGCTTGTAGAACTGCATTCTTTCACCTTCGCAATATATCTAGGATCAGAAATATGTTATCTAAAAGTGATGCTGAAAAACTCATCCATGCATTTGTTACGTCTAGACTGGATTACTGTAACTCTTTACTAATAGCCTGCCCAAAAAGTTCTTTAAAAAGTTTTCATCTTGTTCAGAATGCAGCAGCCAGATTGTTAGCAGGAACTAGCAGAAGAGAACACATCACTCCTGTGTTAGCTTCACTCCACTGGCTCCCAGTTGAATCCAGGATTAAGTTCAAAATCCTCCTGTTGACCTATAAGGCTCTGAATGGTGTGGTCCCATCCTAGATTAAAGATCAACCAATCAGAACACTTGGTTCACTAAATGCAGGACTGCTTGTAGTTCCTAGAATCTCTAAAAGTCCAGTTGGAGGTAGAACCAGAACCAGAGATCCAGCACAGTTTCTACCTTCAAAGTTAGCCTTAAAACATTCCTCTTTGGACAGGTTAGCGTTCTGTCAGGTTAGCTAGTAATCAGAGAAGATTCCCTCTGCTGTGGCTCTTGAGAGGCTAGATTAATACTGATCCGTTTAAATGTCATTTTGAGATTTTCTATCATGTTATTCTCCGCATCAGCTCTGGGGTTCTCTCCTCTATTCTCATTTCTTCTCCTCTCTCCTACTCTTTATTATTCATTGTATTAAGTTCTCCATGCTTTTGTTAGTGCAGATCCATTCACATGTTGTTCTTCTCTCTCACTCCCCTCTGGGGAGCGGGAGTGATTTCAGATCCAGGTGGATCTCCCACGCTCCTTCTCCTGGTCGTGGACTGACTGAGGACTTCATCTCCACTCGTCCCTCAGCTCTATCTGAATGAACGCTATTCAAATACGTAGTTGTAGAAGCTCATTCTTCTATACCAGTTCTGGTATCTCCTGTCTGTCCTGGGATAGGATCTCTCCCTCATGTGGGAATCCCTAAGGTTTCTTCGTTTTTCCTGACTCAGGTTTTTTAGGAGTTTTTCCTTACCGAGAGGGAGGGTCTAAGGGCAGGATAACCAGTTTATTTAGTTTATTTAGTCTGTTTAGTCTTTAGATATTTTTCTTCCTGTTTCTATTTTCTGCATCTGTAAAATTACCTGCATGAAACCCAATGAGGCAAACTTCTTTGTGATTTTGGGCTATATACATAAAATTGAATTGAATTGAACTGAATTTGTGGTTGGTTCACCTATGCTATAGCTAGTGAGCCTCTCTGGGCCATAAAAACTTTATAGATAAAGTATTAGGTGAAGTCTCTAATATCGAATCAATCCATTCTCTTTTTGGATCAGCAATGATTACGTTTTTAATTTATGTTATGAATACATGATCTATCAAAAGATAAGCTAAGCCAGTGGTCCCCAACCACCGGGCCGTGGACCGGTACCGGGTCGCAGACCCATTACCAACGGGCCGCGGAAGAATTTAGGGACTTTTTTTTTTTTTTTTTTTGAGTCAGAAATCTTTTAGTTTGAAAATCAACCGGGTTTTCTCGATTATATTGAGCGCTAAAAGCAGTCCAGCGGCATGTCACACGAGAAAAGCTGCATGTGGAACCTTTCTCCGCGAATGGATGGGATTAGTGCAGCAACAGAAGAACAGACGGAAAACATGTGATTCCCACACATCATACCTGTTTGCATAGATATCTGACATTCCCGAACAAATCTAATCTTTAGAATGGTCATAGAAATGCTCGTCCATTCAGATACACCTTTCAGAGTGCGCAGAGAGCGGTTCGGGGATGAGGATTTTTTTTTTTTTTTGGTTCGGGAATGAGGAGAAAAGGAGGCAGTCGCACGGCTCACGCAACTGAGCACGTGCAGGGGGAGGAATAATTTTTTTTGTTAAAATGTTGCACTTGAAGCTTTTGCTTTTTTGACATGACAAAATTAAGAGCCGTTATGTTTTATCAATCCTCCATTATGCACAGATGACTGACGAGATCATTATTACATTTAAAGCAGTGGTCCCCAACCCCCGGGGTCATTTGTTACCAGGGCGCACAGAGAGAACAATTAATTTCCATTATTTTATTTTTTTGAAAATGTTTTATTTTGAAAAGTGACCGGATTTTCTCACTTACATCCGTCTCACTTGACGCACATCAAGGCCGCGACGCGTCACATGATACATCCTGTTAAATTTAACCTCAAGATAGCAAAATGAGCAAAAAACAAACTTCTTTAGAAAGTTTCTTCACGAAGGGGAAACGGTCTAATGAAGAGACAGAAGAGGAACCTGCACCTGCAAAAAAAGGGAAAGCTGCCTTTAACAGGCAGTATCAAGAAACATATTTAAAATATGGATTCATTGCCACGGGCGATATCCACACACCAAACCCGCTGTGCGTAACATGCGGTGACCGGCTCTCTAATGAGGCGATTAAGCCTTCAAAATTGGTTCGCCACTCGGAGAGCAAGCACCCCATGGTAAATAACAAGCCTATGGAGTATTTTCAAAAGAAAAAACGTGAAAATGAAGGGCAGCAGTTACTGATGGCCACCACATCAACAAATGTGAGTGCACTGAGAGCGTCATATTTGGTGGCTAACAGTATTGCTAAGGCCAAGAAGCCATTCACTATTGGTGAAGACCTTATTGTACTTCTAGGAGAGGCTGCTGTTAAAAAGATTGCACAGGTGCCTCTTTCAGCGAGCACCGTCACTCGGCGCATTGAAGAAATAGCAGAGGACATTGAGACACAGCTGTTGGAGAGAATGAATAATTCACCATGGTATGCTCTGCAGGTTGACGAGTCAACAGATATTGACAACAATGCACTACTTCTTGTTTATGTGCGATATCTTTATCAGGAGGATATGCACAAAGATATGTTGTGTGCACTATCATTGCCAACCAAAACTACAGCTGAAGAAATATTCAAGTCCCTGAATGATTATATGTCAGGAAAACTAAATTGGTCCTTTTGTGTTGGCATGTGCACGGATGGAGCTGCTGCCATGACTGGACGGGTGACTGGTTTAACTGCTCGGATCAAGGAGGTTGCACCTGAATTTTTTCCGGTTCCGGGTCACCACGAGCAGACGTGTGCCTCCAGCTCTCCGCAACTCTCTGGCTTTTCAAGTCTTTTAAAGTCGTCTGCAAGCGACCGGACTGCTGCAACACAGCTACCACAACGAGGAGAGCTGATCATGGCACCGAAGAAAAATTTTGAAGTCGATCTGGCTGAGCTGAAGACCGCATTAGCCCACATCGAAGCTCAATTAGCTCCTGCTTTGCTACAGGAAGCGAAGCTAACGGCTGTGCTTCAGCTGGAGGCTAAACTAACGCCGCTGCTGCATCTTGTGGAAGATTTCCACCAAGAAAAGGCACGCAACGAACAACGAGACAATCGCCAAGATCTGATGGAAAGAAGGATGCATGACTTGGACCAACAAGCACGGATGAATAATGTGATTCTCACAGGACTCCAACTACATCCCAGGGTGTGGCCTGGTGCTACCGGCGCTAGCATGGATGCTAACGAAGCTGCTGATGCGACCGTGGAGGATCAGATTAAAATGTTTTTCTTATCTAAAGGAATCTCCATCCGCTTCCCCGGAGAAAGACCACGGATAAACCAGCGATCCTGATCAGGTTCGTGAATCGAAAGCATAAGACTGCCTTGATGAAACAACGTAAACAATTAAAAAATACGAAGAAATTTCTTAATGACCATTTATGCAATTATTACGCTGATCTGGCAAAGCACGCGAGGATCCTCCGATCCAAACGACAGATCCAGTCAACATGGGTTATGAACGCCAGAATCTTTGTCAAACCACTCGGACCACCGGACCTGACGAAGCCTCTGGAAATAAAATCCATGAAAGAATTTGAGAACTGTGGGATTACGCATGTTTGAACCTCTAATTCAAGTATAATGTGAATTGTGGACTCATGAAACCGTCGGAACCGTTGAATACGAACTCTGACCCGATTCTGAAGAACTCGAGCACAATTCCCTTGAAATGAGACCTTCACAGTCTCTCAGTCAAAACAACAAAGATGGTTTATGTGGCCTTAAACCTGTTCCTAAACAAAGATGTAGCTCTGATCTGAATACAATCTGCTCAAACTGTCTTTTAATGAGAATATTTTGAAGTTTTCCATTAATAAATCATGATTTTTTACTTAGCACTTTTTCATAATAATAATCGTTCTTTGATAAATGCAATCTGCTCAAATTGTCTTTTTTAATAAAAATATTTTTGATATATTTTCCTGCAGTAACAAATGAAGTTGATTACTACTTGATATGTTTTTTTTTATTTTTAATGAGAATGTTTAGATTACTGTTGATGATTAATATAAATGATTTGTCTATGGATGTTTTTGAAATTCTATTACATCACTGATATTATTGATCTTTTATTACCTGAAACTATATTGATATTTAATTTTAAGTCCTGAACCAGATATTGATAATTCATGTAGAGATCATAGTATGGTCGAGTCGGGGTGGGATTATATAAGTTCGCTTCCTTCCACCCCCTTTCGAACGATCTACTTGTGATTCATTATGTGAAGTTATTGCATGCATTATAACCTGATTGCTTGAAATAAACAATTTCATTCATTCATTCATTCATTCAATGCAAGTCAACGCATTGTGTTATTCACAGAGAAATGCTGGCTAGCCAAAAAATGCCACAAGAGTTGAGCGGCGTACTGAATGATGTGGTTAAAGTCATCAACCACATTAAAGCACATGCCCTTAATTCGCGCCTGTTTGAACAGCTTTGTGAAGAGATGGATGCGGATCAAAATCGCCTTCTCTTATACTCAAAGATAAGATGGTTATCCCGAGGGAGATCGCTGACCAGAGTATTTGAATTACGAGAGCCGCTGCAGAGATTTCTCTCTGAAAGAAAGTCACCACTGGCGCCACACTTCACTGATGAGAAATGGATCGCAAAACTGGCTTACTTGTGCGACATATTCAACCTGCTCAATGAACTGAACTTGTCAATTCAAGGGAAAATGACAACTGTCTTCAAGTTAGCAGATAAAGCAGCCGCATTCAAAGCCAAACTGGATTTGTGGGGACGGCGTGTGAGCAGAGGTGCATTTGACATGTTTCATACACTGGTGGGGATTTTGGATGAAAATGAGCCTGCGCCTTCGTTCTCCCAGCTGGTGCACGAACACCTGTCCTTGCTGTCAGAAGAGTTTGAGTGCTACTTCCCAACCACAGTAGATCCAAGAACTGCCAAAGAATGGATCCGCAACCCATTTGTTAACTTACCGGGTGAATCTAGCATGTTGATGTGTGAAGAAGATCAACTGCTGGAGATCGCAAATGACGGGGGCCTTAAACATCTGTTGGAGACGTCAGCTCTGCCGCTGTTCTGGATGAAAGTCATGGCAGAATACCCACAGATCGCCACAACAGCACTGAAAACTCTGTTGCCATTTCCAACATCGTATCTGTGTGAAGCTGGGTTTTCTGCAGTGACGGCAACCAAAACCAAATCACGGAGCAGACTGGACGTAGGCAGCACACTTCGGGTATCATTGTCCCCCATAACCCCAAGATGGGATCGTCTTGTTGCTGCAAAACAAGCTCAGAGCTCCCACTAATTCAATGCTGCTGTGATTATAGAGCATTTTCATGCACTTTGTTTTTGTGTTGTGTCTTATTTTGAAGGTATGTTTAAACATTGCCATAGCGACCAGAGTGTGTTGCATTGTGTTGGGGTAGAAACGATGTTGGTCATGTGATGTTCAGTTGTTGTTGTGACGTTATGAGGACTCAGCTTCAAAAACTCAAAAAGTCTTTGTTTTTTTTTTGTTTTTTAAATGTGTCCCAGGTCCACCTGAGTGATGATGGAGGGATGGTCGCGCTGGCTTCCCTGCTCTGGGAGTACTTCTCCCAGCAGCTGGTGGAGCCGGTCGTCCAGGCGCCTCCACCTGCGTCGCCCCGGTCTGTCGTCCGGCAGGTCACTCCTAAGGTGGTTGTGAGGGGGCACTCTGTGTCACCTCGTCCAACCAACCCTTTTGAGTGGACTTGCAAGGTTAGTAACCCTAAGGTATGCATCAGCTCATTTCATACAAATGATACAAATCCTTTTGTCTGTTTTAACCTGTCAATGTATTCAAGGGGAGCGGTAAACGCAGTTTCCTGAAGCCCAGACCAGAAGCAGAATGCGCCGGTCAGGTCGGTGGTCCAACGGAGAGTCTGGTAAAAATGTCTAACAAAGTTTCTCTCCTTTTTCTCTACAGAAAGCCAGTCCTTCGGGTGCTGACCACTCTCCTCTGGCATCATGGCGCGGGCGAGGATTGGAGCAGGTCAGTCATGGGAAAAAGAAGACTTGAGAGGTCATGTTTGTGCTCTGTCCATGTGATTACAATTTTTTTGTTTGTTTTTTCTCCACAGCCTGCTCCTCTCCCGGCGTCGCCCGTGCGCTTCAGCCCTGCCATTCTGGCTTTGTTGGATACGTTTTATCCTTCAGATCTGGACTGTGCAGGAGCTGAAATGCCTGTTCCCGCTGGGAACAAGGTAACTGTTGCTTCTTGATACAGTTGAGCATATTTTTTTTTTTTTAATTTAACTGCCTCTTAATCATTTTTGTTCTGTATCTGTGGTTGTTTCTCAGACGTCTCGTGCCAGGCGTCGCCAGAGGGCTGTGGCTGGAGGGAGAGGGTGCCTGCCCAGTAGGGGTGTCGGAAAAAATCGATTCACATTCGAATCTAGATTCTCATTTTTAACGATTCAGAATCGATTCTAAATATCCAAGAATCGATTCGCCCCCTCCCGCCATATTCCTGCATTTATATGTTTTATTTAATGGCTCGAACCTGCTAGCTTACTTGCAAGCCGTAATGTTTGTCCCGAAACGGCTACCGTAGTTTGTTTTCCCTGGAGGCGAGCGGAGCTTACTGAGCGCGCGCGCTACGCAGCATGAGAGAAAAAGAGATTCCTCCTGTCCCGTTATAAATTGGCAAATGTATGGGCTCACTTCGGATTCCACAAATCCCGGGGTAAGGAGCTTGACATGACGTGCAGTGTGTAAAATCTGCTAAATCAGACACTTCGGGAACACTTCAAATGCTCGCTCATATCTCGTCCATCACCGGAGCTTAAAGTTTAAAAAGTCTTTCTCTGCCTTCATACTGTTGAAATCATCCGTCCCTCCAGGATTTCCTGATGTTTCGATAACAACTTTTAATGCAAATCCAATCAAACCCAGAGATTTGTTGCGCACCTTGCAGCTTTTTATTTTCACCGCAACTTTATTGAGATCAATCTACCGTGACAACAGTCATGGATGACCACGTGACCGTTTCCCTTCCGACTCGGCCGTGCTCTCTTTAATTATAGTTCTATAGTCTTCTCACACTTTTTCTCTTCATAACGCGCGTGAACGGTCACCCCGCAGGTGAGCATGCGCTGTGTGCACGCGGGGGTGAAGGTGCGCTGTCCCCGGGCGCGCACGCGGCACGGGGGGCGCAGGTACAGATCAGTCTGTTATATCGCGCGGGGCACAGCTGCTGCACAACAGGTACCGAGTATGAAGAGAAATACAGAGAGAGACTCTGGAAATCTGGAACTATTTCACTTTAACTGGTAATGTAAAGGAAGAATTTAGAGTCTGAAGGAGAAGAATTCCATCTAGAACTTTCTCCACAACAAACCTACAGACACCTGAGAGAAGCTTCTTTAAAACAGAGCAGATCAATAAAACCAGATCAGCTCCTCAAAGCCTTTGTCTTCCTCTACCAGCGGCTCAGCAGTGATGTTTTAGAAATAGATAAAGAGGAAGATTCTGAGAACATCTGAGGATTCATCTGTTTATCATGTTTTTAAGTTCATGATTTTTCACTGGAAATCTGGAAATATTTTATTCTAAAATATGTTTAAATCAACACATATTTGGGTTATGTTAGCAGGAAAGACCAAAGTTGATTTTGTGTTTGACAGTTCTATTCAAGTTAAATGACAGCTCAAGGGGATGATGCTGTGCTGTATTTACTTTGTGCGTATGTCATCATAAAAAGAATTGGAACATGATAATATGATTTTTATTTCATAATTAAAATTTTTAGGCGCTTTTAAAAATATGTATATATTCAAACACATTGCAACTTTTTACAAAAGCTGCTGCAACATCGGCCATTTCGGGCCAGAACAATCATAAAAATCTTCTGTGAAATCCTTGAGGGTCTGAATAATATAAGTTTGCACAGTATCATAAATACATTCCCTATTTTTGTTAAAAATTTTCCTTTGTGTTTTAAATGTCTGAATCGAGAATCGAGAATCGTTTCAGAATCGAATCGGCACCCCAAGAATCGGAATCGAATCGAATCGTGACTTGTTGTAAGATTCACATCCCTACTGCCCAGGTATACTGACTTTGTAGTGTTACTCTGTTGAAATGCTTCAGTGTTATTGTAAAGAGTGTAATATTCAATACATATCATGTTTCTGTCAAGGGCCGTGTGGGGGTGATACCGAGGTCACCTACCAAGGATGTGGAGATGGGCCGGCCCGTGGACCAGGTGGGTGGTGGTGGGGGCCCCTCAATATTGTCTTCATATGCCTTTTTTTTAAGTTTAACATGTTAATTTATTTTCCCTACTTAACCTGTTGTTGTTTTCTCCTTAAGTAAGAGACATGATACTTGGGAAAGTATGTTCAAAAGCCAAAACCTAAAATTCTTTTAATGAGCATTTATGAATCTGTTTTTGGGTGTTAGTGTATTTATTGGTCAGGATATGCAATGTATGCATGTTTTTTATTTATTCATCAATGACATGTCTTTTTTCCCTCTTTTTCTAAAGGACCAGCAGCAGCAGCGAGGGCAGCCTGCTCCCCCAGGTAAGAAGCATCTAGCAAAGGTAAGAGCGTTCTCCTTCCTGCATTTGCTGTCAGGCTTCAGCCACACACGGACCCATCACTACGTTTGGCTTGGATGATGATCGTGAGATGGTCCCTGCTTCTGCCAGTTCGAGTTTTGTGGTTTTGTCAGACTCCAGTTCAGAGGATGGTATTACATTTGGCTCCTCAGATGTTAAACTGGACACATCTGAAGTTCAGGTTCCTGTTGCTGCTGCTGGTACGTTAAAGTTCAACAGCATCAGAGGATCGTTTCACCAGGGCAGTGAGCTTTTTGGGAAGAACGCTGGGCAGCAATGCATGGCCATCTCTTTGGTTGCTGCTGCGAAACACACTGTTAAAAGTGTGTTTCTTTGGGACAGCAGTGATTTAGATTCAGTGCTGCTTGCTGGAGATCAGGTTTACTCTGACCTGCTGAGACAGAACACGATCACTGACTCAGCAGGTTTTCTGAGAGTGACTGACCTGCCAAATCAAGCAGTGGTTGAGGGGGTGGAGTTATCGTGTGTGTTTGGGGAGGTTGTTAGCGGTGATGTTCAAATAAATTCGGGTGAGTTAATTAACGATGGTGTGTTAGTTCCCCTGAAGGAGGGTTTAGTTCGGATGACGGCACAGTTCAGCACGCCTGCTGACACTGTGTGAGAATACGTGTGCCATCATTGCTGAGAATGGACGCTGGGCTTTGACAGACTCATTCTCGTGATGCTGACGGGATAGGGTTCCAGATGGGACGAGTATTATTCGGTTTTTTTTATTCTGTGGGGGATGTTCATGACTACCTGCAGAGGTTGGTCAAGGCGATTCACTTAACTGCGTTCGAAATAGATGGTGTTGTGATTTTTTTTCTGCTTCTGGAGCGTTTAACCCTCTCCTAGGAAGCCCTTCAGCAAGTAGCTCCCTGAAACTCTTCAAAGATGGCCTCTTTGATGACAATTCTATTGACCTCAACGACAAATTAAAAGAGACGGCAACAAAGAGGAAAATAGGCGTAACAAATGATCTTACAGGCCCTTCATTTGAAGAACGCATTAAAAAAGCTAAATTAGATGATGTTGCTATGGAGGAAATGGATACAATTTTTAGTGAGCCCAAGCAGGAAACATTTTACTTTAATCCTTTAAGTTGTGATGTTTTTCAGGCTCTGTGCTCAATTTTAGACATTGAGTTCCAAATGTTTAATGCCCCTGTTTCCTCCCCTATTGGTTTATTAGGGCTGCCCTGCACCAACGAAAGTATAGTGGGAGATGGGAACTGTTACTTTCGGGCCACCTCCTGGCTGTGAGCGGATCGCAAAATGCTCACAGAAAGATTAGGTTAGCCGTTGTTAAACATGTGGAAAACAATCCGGATCAATATACCTGGATTATTGGACACAAGTACTCCTCTGTAGCTGATTACATCACCAAATCTAGAATGCGTTTTGTTAGTGTTTGGGCGACAGAGGTTGAAATTCAAGCCACAGCTGATTTATTGGGAGTTAATATTTTTGTCTTGTTCGACGGCAGGTGGCTTAGACACCAGTGCAATGGTAGACAATTCTCAGCAGATGGAATATATATCCAAAATTGTGGTGGTGTTCATTTTGAAATTATTAGCTGCGTCAAAGATCCCCAACATGATCGCTGTATTAGCATTTGTTCATCTACCAACATAAACTCAGGTGCGTATTCCTTGCGTTCACAGGAAAAAGTTGACGATAACTCAACAAAAATTAGTAATTTGATGTTTGTCGACCAAAGTAGATGTGGACAATTTGCTTCTAAATATGTGTTGGACAAAAGAAGACAACAAAAAGCAAAAATGTCTACATGAAAACTTTACAGAGAAAATGAGAGAGAAAGGTTGAAGCACACCATCCTAACAAAATACATAAAAAATAAAATTTAAATGCATGAATAGGAAATGACTACAGCAAAAATATGTGGAAAATGATGATTATAGAGAAACGGTTTAGTCAAAAGCCAAAAAAATCTATGCTGCTTCATTGGAGAAAATTAAAACAAAAAGAAAAACAAAATACGTCGAAGATGCAACGCAAAGAAATATTAAGAAAGCTCTGAGCACAGAGAAATACAGGAGGGATCCATCACACAGGGCCATGGTCAAAGCTTGCTGCATTGACAAATATATATACAAGACGCAACACACAGAAATAAGGTTTTAATTAAAAAGAGATATTGGGAAAATCCTGTTTTCAGACAGAATGTCAAACGTAATGTTAAATTAAAGAGGCGGTTGTTAAAAATAAGCCACAGAGTTTTCAGAAGGTCATGAAGGGCTTCCTAAGAAAGGTGGAACATGGTCCAGAGTTCGTTTGCTGTGTGTGCAACAGACTTCTGTTCCATCACCAGGTTCTGCTGTGTGTCAGGGAGACTTACACCAAAACTGTACAGATGGCAGAGGTTGCAGATCGGTGCAGTAGCGAGGACTACATGCATCACTGCAACAGGGACTGTGACAGTCCATGTTTGTTGTTGGAGACAGCTAGGTGTGCTCTGTGGATTTGCCACAGCTGTGACTCAAAGATCAAGAGAGGTCACACTCCGCCTGAATGGTTTGGTAATAATTTAAGGGTGCATCCTGTCCCACCTGAGTTGGCATGTTTAAATAGTTTAGAGCAGCATCTGATTGCACTGCATAGTCCTTTCATGAAGATGCTTGCTTTGCCGAGAGGTGGGCAGAATGGAATCCATGGGCCAACCACGTGTGTTCCTGCCAATTTGGTGCAAACGACTAATGTGCTGCCTCGGTCTGACACGGAAGGGTCTTTGTTGCGTGTGAAATTAAAGCGTAAACTGACTTACAAAGGTCATTATGAGTATCAGTTTGTCGATACCATGCACATTAGGCGGGCCTTGCAATATTTAAAACAAAATACCAATATTATAAACACAATTTAATTAAGCTTGGCTCAATAACTTTTGTAAGGTAGAATTAGAAGATGAAGATCAAAAGGAACTTGATAACAAAGCGGACAAAAGTGAACCTAAAAAAAGAGCCGATGATGGAGAAGATGAGCTTCTCCATGACAGACAGACTCACTGCATGTTCCAGGATTCTGCTCTGTTTCCAGTGGACATCGCCAAGAAGTCCTAGATCAGTATTTTGAGGACATTTTGAATTTGGCCCCGGCAGAAAGGAATAATCCGGTCGACTACTATCTAATTGGGAAATGAAGCAAAATGTTTTCCGTAATCATTCCCACGGTAAAAACGTTTTCCATGAAATTAGGAAGCATAAATTGTCTCTCTCGCGGTATTTTAATAACAGGATCCTCCATGCCTACAGAAGGTTGGCACAGAACGTTGAATACATCTTCTTTGCACAATACATGTAGAGGTGGAGAAGGTTGTGTGTAGCGTGTCTGTGGCTCTTCGTAAGAGAAGACGGAAGTGCATCTGAAAGCGCAAGTGCCGATGCATGTTCCGAATGTTCTGAAGAAGCTGTTGGAGGTGGACCAGGGCTATCGTTTCCTCCGGCCTATTCGAGGCGCTCCAGCATTTTGGCAGGCCACACAGAAGGATTTGTTGGCATGTGTTCGTCAGCTGGGTATTCCTGTCTGGTTTTGCTCCTTCTCTTCTGCGATATGAATGGAGAAATCTCCTCGCCTGTGTTTGAAGGACAAAGGGGAGAACCAAACAGCTGACCAGTTGGATTGGATGGACAGTTGTGATTTGTTGCGGAGAAACAGCGTCACGGCAGCACGCATGTTTGATTTTCGCTGGCATTGTTTCCTCAGGGAGGTTCTGCTGTCTCCCGCCAATCCAATAGGAAAAATTATTGATTACTTTTATAGGATTGAGTTCCAGCAGCGGGGGTCCCCTCATGTTCATGCTTTGTTCTGGGTGGAGGGGGCTCCCCGAATAGGGAAAGCGATGGTTGAGGAGGTTGCCGCATTATTGATAAATATGTGACCTGCGAGATTCCTTTGGATGATGAGGTGCTGGCAGAGATTGTACTGTCTGTCCAGCAGCACTCCAGGAGCCACACAAAATCATGTAAAAAGGGGGGGAAAACATGTCGTTTCAACTTTCCCAGAACAGTGCCCGGCCTAACATTTGTTATTAACGAAGAAAAGAAACTGAAATGTCCCAAATGTTCGGACCCGAATCAGATCAGCGAGGTAGGTGAAAAAGTGAAAAATGAATGCATCTGCTGGCAGATCGTGATTAGGAAGCGAGAAGCTGAGATGGCAGCAGAAGCATTGATCGACATTACAAAGGAGATCTTCGACGAGAAATCTAAATTTGACACCCTGGAACAGATCTTTCAACATTTCCAAATTGACCAGGATATATATGAAAGTCTGTTCAGGGCTTGTAATAGGAAAAGAAAAGTCGTCTTAAAAAGGGATAAAAATGAAATCTGGATCAACCCGTACACCAAGTCCCTGTTAAAGTGTTGGAATGCAAATATGGACATTTAATACATCGTCGATGCTTACGCCTGCGTCGTGTACATAATTTTGTACATTTCAAAAGAAGAGTGCGAAATGGGTCTGTAGTTAAGGAACGCCCAAAAAGAAGCGGAAAAAGGAAACACCAGTGAAAAAGAGTCACTGAAGAAATTAGGCACCGTGTACTTACATAATCGGGACGTGTCAGCTCAAGCCAACATGCACCTAAAAAAATGTAGTAGAAAAGTAGTATTCATTCCAACCGGGGACAAAATCGTTAGAATGAGCAAACCACTGGTGTTCTGCAGGAGCAGGGTGAGTCAGGAACCCAGTAGATGCTCAATATCATCGATCGATACAAAAACAGGCCAATAAACCAAGAATTTGATGACATGTGCATCGCTGCTTTCGCGTCGGAATATCGTTTACTGTCGAAAAATGAAAAGTCTAAAAATGAGATAGAACTCTGGAATAATCATGGATTGATTGTTAAGCGTACCCGAACGAAACCAGCAGTCGTCCGTTGTGCGCGTTTTTCCAAAATGAAAAATCCAGAGCGGTTTCATTTGAGCATTCTCCAATTATTCTTCCCGTATCGCACGGACGACGACCTGAAACCGCAGGATTTCAAATTCTATCAGGATTTTTATGAAAAGGGTACGGTGCGTCTTAGAAGCGGCGAATACACTGTTGAAAGTGTTGTAGATCCGGGAGAGGTTCAAGCTTGAAGCCGAAGCGTTAGAGCTGGCCCAGGCCGAACTGACGGATGCAGAGATTCTGGAAGCTGCATGGGACATGTTGGCCCCCGGAGCACAATTAGAGCAGAGAGAGTGTGCTCAGGAGCTGCAGGAGAGACAGTCGGAGCATAGAGAGGTGGGGGAAGATCAGGATCCAGAGATTCCAGATCTGGATGCTCTCCGTGCTGAAGCTGCTCACCTGGAAAGGAGTCCAGGTCTTAGTAGGGAGGAGGGGCTGTTGCTGATTAGCTCTTTGAATGAGCTGCAGCTGTCCACCTTCCTTCATGTCAGAGAGTGGTGTCTGGAGAACGTGGCTGGTCAGAACCCAGATCTTCTGCACATGTTCGTTACAGGCGGTGCAGGGACTGGAAAAAGCCACTTGATCAGAGCAATCCAGTACGAGGCCACGAGGTTGCTGTCACCTCTGTGTTCTGTGTCTCCAACCGGACTCCATCTCAGTTCTGCTCACCACCCCCACTGAGATCGCTGCCTACAGTCTGAAGGCAGTGACAATTCACACAACATTTGGAATCTGTAAAGATATCCGTCTGTCGTACTGTCCTCTGGGTGAGGACAAAGTTAATTCTATGCGCGTTAAATATCATGATTTACAAATTTTGATCATTGATGAAATTTCCATGGTGGACCACAGACTTTTGACCTACATCCACGGCAGACTGCAACAAATTAAACAGACAGGCGACTTTTCGCCTTTTGGAAAAGTTTCAACAATTGCTGTCGGAGATTTCTATCAGTTGCCTCCCGTTAAAGGGAAACCACTTTATGCAGAAACATCAGATGTAAATTTGTGGTTCACGTCTTCAAGTGGTAGAACTGAAAGAGATCGTCCGGCAGAAAGACCAAGCATTTGCACAGATGTTAAATAGAATTAAGACGCGTTCCAAAGAAACCAAATTGTTACCTGGTGATGTGCAAATGCTGAAACAGCGTGAAACAGGCGAGGGCAGCACGGCTTTACACATTTTCCCCACAAATGCCCAAGTTTTTGCACACAACTTGGAGCAGCTAAAATCTATTTGTGAGAATTTTTTTGAGATTGGTGTAGAAGATTTCATTCCAAGTAAAGAAACAGGAAAACTGGAACTGATGAGTGGGCATCATAAAAAAGTCAAGAACAGCTGTTTGGAAGAGAAGTTGCTCTTGGGCGTGAACGCTCGTGTGATGTTGTGCAAAAATTTTGACATTACTGATGGATTGGTAAATGGGGCATGCGGCATAGTCACCCACATTGAATTGCATAAAAATGGGGGTTTTCCAAAATGCATTTATGTTAAATTTGACGACGGTGAAATAGGAAAAATATCTCGGAGAACATGTGCCAAAGCCGACTTGCCTGGTTCCACTGCTATAGAGCCCGAGGAAGAGCGGGTAAACAACAAAGGGGGGGGTGAGGCGACAGTTCCCAACCAAACTGGCATGGGCGTGTACCGTCCACAAAGTTCAGGGCCTGACTGTTGATGACGCAGTGGTGTCGTTTAAAAAGATCTTTTCCGCCGGTCAGGTTTATGTTGCTGTTAGTCGAGTTCGGACGATTCAAGGATTAATTATTTGTGATTTTAAGGAAAAGGCTATTTATTGCAATAAACATGCGAAGGCTGCTCTGGAGAAGATGCCCCCCCCTCCTGACTGATGATAGAAGATGTGATCCATCTTCTTTCAATGTTTTCCTGCTGAATGTTCAGGGACTGACCAGACATGTCTCTTATCTGGCCCACTGCACACAGCAGCTGCAGCTTAACTGCATTGCTGTAACTGCATTCTCCAGACATGGCTGACCCCTAATTCTTATTTACACGCTGTCCAAATTGACGGCTACAGTTTCCACAGCCGTCCACGAGGTCTATCTTACAGTGGTACCAACCCAGCATTGGTTGGGCTGAGGAGTCAGCAACATGGTGTTGGTATCTACTGTGTGGATGGAGGACACTATGAGATTTTGGAGAAGCCAGACCTTAATTTGGAGTGTCGTTTACAGGAGTCTGGCTCAAGATTTGGCCATCCATGGGGGGAAACGATTATTGATGATGTCTATGTTAAAACAGACAAATTTAGTGTAAAGGCTGTGGTCAGTAAAATTTACTTCAGTGACCATGAGGGGATCCTTTGTTCATTCAGTGCAGCATGAGGGGTGAAGTTCTCTGCTGGAGACAGCCTGGTGTTTATTCCAACTCTTTTTCTCCCCTGATGAGGCCAGGGACGGTTGTCGTCTGAATACTGCAGGGATGCTTGTCGTCTGAATACTGTTATATCAAGCGTGTTATACTGTGTAATGTCTCCTGACTTGAAGGCTGTGTGGCGTTTCTTCTTTTGCATTCATTTGTTTTACACTGAGGTATCTGTTTAGGGAAGATATGACTGGTCTGAGAGAAGGTTGCCGTCTTGATGACGTATGATGGTGGTCCAAGTGCAGTTTTTCTCATAATTAGAAGGTTTTAGAGTTTTTCTGTTTAATGCATGCATGCGTTCATTTTAAAATTTCATCAAAAAAATACAAAAAAAAAAAAAAAAGTCATTTTACCTTGTAAATGTTCATGTGTTATGAAATGTTCAGTTTCTTTTACTGTGTTTCAACAAGCATGTGACACAAAAACAACAAGTTGTAATGTGTGATTCTTTTTTTACTGTCAATAATTAGTCCAAATATATTTAACAATCTGTAAGTCACATGCTGGTTGAGTACGGGTTTCGCTTTGCCTTCCGTGCTCAGTCAAAAAAGCAAAAGGTTGTCAGGCTTTGGTGTGCGGACACAATTGCAGGACAGCTGCGAGCTCCAAATCAAAGTGTCTTTTAATAACAAAATCCAAAACGAAGGAAACGCACAAGGCTGGAAAAACAGGAACAGTCACTAAGATCAAAGTCCATAACTAACAAAGGCCAACCTCCACAAAAACCACACAAGAACCTGGAATGGGAGACAAGATCAGTGGGTAAGGGTGACAAGACAAACCTCCAAGGAAGTGAGGGGGAGGAACCCATTATATACAGAAAGGGGAGTGAAAAAAAACAAAGGACACAGGTGTAGCCCGTCAGGGAGGAGTGCCAATCAGCCCAGGGGAAACGCATGACAAAGGAACTGGTAGTTGGTACTCTGGCTTCAGCTAGATGGGGTTCAACTCCCTGCAGTGTCCTTGAAAATTATTTTACTTTGACATGAAACATCAATCTATGTTGCTTTGCAGATTTTTCTCGGAATTAAATATAACAAAATTAAATGTGTCTAATCTAAAATGTATATTTTTTATATAAAACATTTTTTGTATGAAGACTCTAACGACCTGACACATTTTTTTCCTTAAGTATCAGATCTGTGGAGAAAGCTGCTGCTGTTCCTGCAATCGCCTTTTCATGTGAAACTAAAGATTTTGCTCCACTTGACAACCTCCTAACTCCTGGTGTCCACATCTATTTATATAGCATTGTTTGTCATAATACCACTTCTTAATTCTGCATTACTTGGGCCCTGTGAAACCAACAAACAAAAGCAGAAAGGTAATTTAAAATGGAAGGGTTTTTCTTTTAAAGGGGGTTTTAACAATAAATGTGTACATATACAGTCACTCTTCATTTGTTTAATTGCAACTGACCAACTGCTCATTCATGCAAATTTACACTTACACTATCATAGGGCAGCAACTTAATGCACTTATGCATGAAGATATGGTTAAGATCAAAGGTGTAAACTTCAGGTTTAGAGGGTGGGTCTTTAGCTGGTTTTCCTAAAATCCTGCATTACCTTCTGCTGATTACCTGAATTGGTAGTGTTGGCCAATAAGGAGCTTCAATGACAAGGTTGGTTTGAAAATATGTTGTACATCAACTCTTAATGCCTAAAGTTTGACACTCCAGGTCAAGAGTATCTACTGTAGCTCAAACCATGCATCAGAATAGGGAAAAATCTGGCTTTTTTTCAAGAAACAGACATTTTATTTTACTAGTGGCTAAATTTAACAATAGCAGTTGGGCATCCCTTATAACACTATAGCCCAAAAGTAATCCAAGCTGAATTCAATCTGCCGATCTGCAATGATGTATGCTAGTTCTGCAATACCACGCAAACCAGGGCGAAAAAGAAGAAATGTATTTTATTTCTGAATTAGCTATATCATCACAAAACTGTTGTCTTTGTATGCATAATGAGATACTTCATTAGACATTTTTTTAAAATCATACAGTAAATTTGACACCCAAATTTAGCTATAAAAACAAGATCTCCAGGCACAATTCACGTACCTCAACTTTTGTAGAAAGATTTATTTTGAGATTCAGATTAATCAATAAATTATGACAATAGGGAACATAATCTCACAGAAATATGATCAATCCAAAAACCTTTCCAGTGAGTAATCATTTCATTTTTGAAGCACAATTACATCATTAAAGTGAAAATTGTCCAATTCTGCCAAAGTTTCCTCTTATAGCTGTTCCTGACATTATGAATGTTTTTAAGAAATCATTTTAATGTCCCTGTTTATACTGATGACATCTCTCCATGTCTCTCTCTTATCTATCTTATCTATCTATCGCTATTGCTACACCGTATAGAAATGGCCTGGACTTTTGAGAATAAAAGGGCTGAGGAGAATTAAATTAAAATTCTCAAGTGTTAGTATTACTTTTTTGAAACACTGGGAGACACTACATCAAAACATTTTTTCCCCCCTTTTTGTTAAAGCCAAAACCCAGAGGAAGCCAAAACCCAACCGAGAAGAAGTCCGACAAGTCATTGACCTTAACTGTTGAGCAAGAAGAGTAAGTGATGTTCTGAAAGAAAAGGAAAGTCCAACCAAGGCTTATCCATGTTTTAAAGAGATTCACAGCATGTGTTTTTTTTTTTTTTTTTTTCTTTGGCCCAAAGTAAGCACTGCTGCATCTTCTAGAGTTCTAGAGTCTTCTAGGACCCCAATGGCTACTTTGAAAAAGCGTCCTCCTTCTTGTCCAGTCCTCTCTGTCAGTACATCTGCTAGCTACTGGAGATGTACCCGTAACTACAATCCCTAACAAGAGGGTTTTTGAAGTTGCTTTGTACCTTATGGCTTATTATGTTCTACATCTCACACCCCCAAATTTGTTGATACATTCTTTTCAAAGATACAAATAGATGTCCCTCTGGACAACATCCATTAAGTCTTTGAAAAGTCTTGGGCTGACTGGAAAACATTTATTGGACAGCTGTTGGATTTGGATCTTCATTCTGTAAATTATAATTTAGTTCTACTTTATACAATTCCATGTTAAAAACAAGGCAGTAATGAGATTTTGAGGGTCTTTTGTTGAAATGAATTGATTGTTTTCAGAGGTTGAGAAGAATTAATTGCATAAGATAATTCTGTTTCTGTAAAGCAGGTCTGAGATGTGTGTGACAAAATGATAGAAAACACTTCTTTCAAAATTGCTGTTGGTTTTACCTACATAGCAACCAATTTATGTTTTGTTCGGCTGAGGTCAAAAAACAGTTTGACATCAATATCATAAAGATCAGCAACAGTAATTTTTGGATTTCCTTAGCAACGTAGGTTATTTGTTAACCACGCCCACATTCCTTATATGTTCATATTCTATGTTACTATGCCTTTTACAGCTTAAGCCTGCGATCAACATATTAAAGTCTCATAGCAATGCATAGAAATACGAGCGTTTATTAAACACTTTTCAAAATGGCGGCTTTCTGTTGTTTTTATCTCCCAAGCAACCATTTTATGTTTTCTTTGTCTGAGGTCACTGAACAGTTTGACGTCAATATCATAAGGATCGGCCAAAGTAAATTTTGGATTTCCTTAGCAACCGAGGTTATTTGCTAACCATGCCCACATTCCTTATATATTTTCACGACCATAAGGCGCACCTAAAAGTCTAACATTTTCTCCAAAATGTGCGGCACACCTTATAGAGCTATTGTATTGTTTTTTTTTGTAAGGCGGATGACATAAGAACGTTGAATGGTGAAGTGTGAGACGGAGCGAGGGAGCGCGTGTCTGTGCGTGACCGTGCTTCCTCGCTTCTCCCCACAAGCAGAAATTAAAAAATCCAATTGTTCAAATTAGTTCTAATTAATTTTACATTTTATGTCAGATAATTTGATATTATTGATACAACCTGTGAACTTTCAGTCAGTTAGTTTTATATGATCATTGTTTTCTAAAGCGTCAGCGTCCATATTTATTTCCCCTCCATTTATTAAAATTTCCTGCACTTTTCTTTTAGTGCAGTGTTTGGACCGGTTACTGTTGTTAGCGGTCTCACAAACCATGTTATGTTACATTAAAAGCAGGGTTCTGTCTGCATATAGATCGGTACTTTAGCTCGGATCTTTTCCTCGCAGCCGCTCTGCCTCGCGCACGCTTTCACCTGTCAGTGGAGCAGGTGGAGGAGCGCACGAGGAAACTTTCACTTCCTCACTGTGGAAAACAGGGAAGTGCACTCCGTGTTCGCGCGTGTAGCCCGCCCGCCGCAGCAGCAGACCCTCTCGTCCGCGGGAGACAGAGCGGCCGCCCCGGTGGGCGTCGGACCCAGACCCGCGGTCCGCTGTCCGTCTGTCGGCTGAATGCATGCACCAGCAGGAAGCACTGATTCGTTGGTTTTAGGCAGTTCCAACCACCGTAATATAACAGAAATAGGAAACCATAAATTTTTTCCACCATGGAGCGCTGAGTTTGCGACTCCTCTGCCGCGCGCAGCGGCCCGTCCCGCTCGTTCCTTCAACCACTATTGCTCCCTACCCATTCTTACTCGCTAATCATGCGTCTGGCCGGGAGCGGGGGGGAGCGGGGGGGGGGGGGCTTCAGCTGTTTCTGTGACTGGGATGAAGGCTGTCCCGCATTAACCCGAGACGAGGAGCATAAGGGACATGTTTTTATTTATAATAAAATAAATCAAACATCACAGATCAGGAGAGTTAAGCAGGTTGCTGCCCGCTCCCTGCAGCACATCTCTCTCCCCCGGCGTGTGAAGGGAGGCTGTCTGCAGACAGAGCCGCCGCACCAATAGGACAAAGAAAGTCGGAATGGATTCTATTGTACTTCTTTAATTCCGATCGGGTCACTGAACAGCCCGTGCTGAAGGTTGAGTTCCTGTGGAACTCTGTGATCTGCTGTGAAATGAAGTCTGACTTTCAAGCTCTACACAGCACGCGCTCTCGTCTCGTGTTCGCCTGAACAGAGTTTTTATATGAACCCGCCCACTATGGCAGGAAAAGTAAAGGGATTGGCTAAAACTTCACAGTACTTAAGAAAGTAGAAATGATTGACATGTCCAAAGACCAATAGACCTTTAATGAACTGCTGCTCTGCTTGCAGCAGCTCGTTTCGGTTTCGGGAGAGCCGCGTTAATCAGAACTGTTTCTGCTTGGAATCAAACTTCAGTGACCAACCCTAGTTTTACCATGCCCGCGCCTCATAGTCAAGAGTGCCTTATGCATTTGTTAAATACAGAAAAAGCACCAAAAACTCAAACTGCGCCTTATCACTTAGTGCGCCCTTTGGTCGTGAAAATACTGTAGTCATATTTATGGCCCGCAGCAGCAGTCTACTGACTGCAAGGACCATGTTGTTTTTGCTTAGAGTAAAAAATTGTAAACTTTCAACGAAAATTACACCCCCGCCACATGAACGAAAAGTACCTCAAAATCGGACCACGCCTAGGAAAAATTGAAAATGAATTTTTGGCATAGGGTGCATCACCCCGCCTAAAACGATGATATCATGGCGAGTGTTTCCGCAAAAAAAATGAATGGTCCGAAATTCGCTTATGGGAAGACAAAAGCCATATTTCGTAAAACACATAAAACAGCCAACGACCTATTTCGGGGATAACCCCGGGAACATTTGAAATTATTATGGAATGGTCACACGACCCACGCCTTGGCGCCAATCTGGCAGCAAAAACTGAGAAATGGCGTTTTTCAACAATATGGGAAACATCACTTTTGTTTGTCCAATATTCACGAAACTTCAAGTCGAGTCTACAAACACCCAAGAAGTTTGATTGACGTTTGACCTTGGGAAAAGGCAGACATCCTGAAACGTTAAAAAAAAGGGGGTTTTATCAACTGTTATGTAACTTAGTTGGGCAGTAATGGGAACCTACTGAGGGGAAAAAAAAAGATTTGAAACTGAAAAAATGATTTGACACTGAAATTTTGAGCTTGGAAACATATTTTTTCAGCTAAACATGAATATTTCTTTCAAAATATTTTATTTCGGTTTTAAATAATATTGGCCCAAATTTAGCTCCATAAAAATGTACGTTACTTTTTGGATATATAGAAGGTCACATGCACACTGCAATTTCACAGCTTGGTTACATGAATACATTTAATATTTCACAGGTAACGTACCAACAATTATTGGCCAATTACTTATATATATACAATAAAAATATACAACTAGATAAATTGCATTTCCTGCGGAAATACGTTTGATTGCAGAATTGCTAAAGGTGGTTGCATTAATTGCATAACTTTTAGCAGAAGAAGCTGAAGTTTACCATAAGTTGCAGAAGAAACTGCAGAAATCTGCAATACTGTCAAAAACTGGCAGAAGTTTTACGATCAGTAGAAAAGTTAATGGTTGCAGAAACATCATGACTTGCAGAAGAAATCGCAGATATCAATAAAAATGTCAAGAAATTGCAGAAATTTCTTGGATGGCAGAAAATCTATTTTTGCAGAAAAAATTAAATCACTATTTGCAGAAGAAGTTGCAAAAGACAGCAAAATTTTTAAGAAATTGGCAGAAATTTCTTGGATTGCAGAAAATCTATATTTTGCAGAAAAATCAAATAAATATTTGCAGAAAAAGTTGAAGAAAACAGCAATATTGGCTACACATTGCACAAAAAATATACATTTAAAACAAAGTATACAGAAAAATTAAGGTTAGGTAAAAAAAAAAAAACCATAAGCATTTTAGTTATATTGCAGAAGGATTTAAAAAACTGCAGTGTGAAAAAAAAACCCTGAAAACTACCTAAAAATTATGTACTCTAACACAGACTTACCAAAAAGTATCAAGAAGAGATATTTTCAGAATAGTTTACAGACAGCAGAACAGTCCACAAAGAGCAGAGCAAGTACATGTTTGAATTTTTCAAATAAATCACAGTTACATTAGATAACTGAGCAGAACAGCTTTATCAGTATCTTGTCAAAGTTACTGTAACACAAAAACAGGCAGGGGAACTTGAAACTTCTGATTCTTAAGTTTGGGGGATCACAAACTGTTGAAACCGTCTCCCTGTGTGTGTGAGGTGGGGGAGGGGAGAGATTAGCACCTGCAGTTGAGCACAATGACTCTGCAGATTTTTGCTTCTCCTTGTTTTCCTCCGAACAAATGACCGCTGTTCGCCAACCATACGTCCGATCAGAATAATTCTTTCAGTTTTGTAAACCTGAGGCTTAGAAGAATCTAGAAATGTGTTTTATTTGTGTCAAACGTAACATCTTTTTGTGAAACTGTTCTGAAGTGAGAGGAGAAAGACCTTCCTCTCAACTCCTCAAAATCCCATGTTAACGAATGGATAACGCCAATTTCACATGCTTCAAACAAATGTCCATGTCTTCAAAACTACTTCAGATATCAAAATGGTTGAACCCTTGTAAGAACCACAAGGCTTTCGGCTGTCATTTGTGTAAGTTTCATATTTCTAGGTTCAAGGGTGATCTCACAATGGCAATCTAAAAACAGTCCACAACAAAAAAAGCGATCGAGCTCCCTACAATGTAAAAGTATAGGGGAAGAGGTGGGAGTTTGTCTCAAACCTGGGGCTCTTGCGAAAAAACTGTTCACCCATGACTTTGAGGGTGATATTAATCGAATCGAGACAAAAATTCCTACGTTTTGGTGAATAAATTGTGACTCTACGACCAACGGTTCAGGAGTTATCGCAATTTGTTCGGGAAAGTTTTGTCTTTAGAATCCCGCTGGCCACGCTCTAGGCGATGACGTCACACACTCTAACAACGGCCAGAATCGGCCCAAAAGTCCCAAAATACCTGATTTCAAACACCTGTAGTTCAAAAACTACAAGACGTATTCAAAAGAAAAGTAATACCTGAAGAGTCCCGGCTCAGCTCTCAGTTTTAAAGTTTGAACGGCGTCTCTAGCCCAAAAATTGTAGGAGGAGATACATTTCAAAAACAGTGAAGTTGAAGAACTGTCTCCATTGACTTCAATGTTATTTTAAATTTGAAAAAGTTCAAAAATTTCAAAAACTATAAAAATTTGCAGAATTGTATGAAGATTGCAGAAAAGTTCTCAAATTGCAGAAAAAGTACATGTTTTGATTTTCAGAATAGCATAAGGTATGCAGAAGTTATGACTGCAGAAAGTTTGAAGTTGCAGAAAAGCCTTTTCAATGCATTTCAATGGGACAAATTGCAGAAATTTTGTTGAATTGCAGAAAAACAAAAAGTTGCAGAAGAGATTGCAGAAGAGAGCAATAATGTCCTTAATTTGCTGAACGTTTTGATACTTGAATGGCAGAAATCGGATGAAGTTTGCAGAAGTTATGGATCGCCGAAAAACGTACGGAAGAAAGAAAATAAGAAGAAGAAAAATAACTAGATAAATTGCATTTCCTGCGGAAATACGTTTGATTGCAGAATTGCAGAAGGTCGTTGCTTTAATTGCCTCATTGCATAACTTGTTGCAGAAGAAGCTAAAATGTTTTAAAAGGAAAAAGGTTGAATAAATTGCTGATGCTTATTTGCATAAATTTAAAGCTATAAGTAAGACCTCAGTAAATCCCAAACTAACTAAAACAGCAAAAAAATTTGCCAAAAAAATGAGCTAAAGGCTAAATTAGCTTGAAAAAACCTTGGTAAATGTGCATTGAACAAAAAACGTCTAGCATAATGCTAAGATATTAGCAAAACTCAAAATTACTTTAAAAACACCAGTAAATGCAAAATTAGCCAAAATAGCTAGCATATTGCTAATACGTTTGCTATAAGCCAAATTAGTTTGAGAAACCTAGGTTAATGTCAATTTAGCTAAAAACAGCTAGCATGTTGCTAAAAAAATAGATAAAATCCAATTAAGCTTTAAAAACCTCAGATGATGTCAAATTAGTCAAAACAGCAGCATAATATGAACATATGTGGTTTCATACCAAATTGGCAGGACAAAAATGGAATAATAGCTAAATGAGTTATAACAGCTAGCATATTGGTAAATATTAGCAGAATCTCAAAATATGTAATAAATCTTCACTGGTTGTCAAATTAGCTATATTGTGCTATGAGTGAAAGAAGACAAAAGTTTGTAATGGCATTAGATGTGATTTATTACATAAAGATGCATGATTCTATTAGTAGAGTTTATTAAAAATGTATATACATGTAACCATGTAGTGAACTCTCTACAATGTGACTTTTAACATGTGGGCTGACTAAATTCTTGCAAAGCCATGCTCTAAGTCATCTGTCCATGCAAAATTATATCCAGGATGTAGACCACATCAAAAATGTGTCTGCTAATAATGTACACATGATGATAAGTACACTGTCATCAAGGTGAGTCAGATTTAGAATGTGAAAGAGTGTAAACTACTCAATGCAGTCACATTAGCAAATCAGTAATGAATTCAACCAAAATTTGTTGCAGTATGATTACTGGAAGTAGACCTCTAACTTAAGGTTCAGCACACTAACAAAATTGTATTGTTAACTCCCATAATGCATTCCTGCAGTAGATGTGATCATATGTTTATTTGTTTTTTTCAAAAAGCATGAAAAGCTCATGAAGGCTTTAAAATAGATTGGAAAATTCTTCATGTACTGCGTGACATGTAATTAAGTGTAAAATGTTGAAAGAAATGCAAAAATGTGTCTATAAATCTTGTTTTAATGATGAATATGTGCAAAAGTGAATGAATCTATCAGATTAATACATTGTGAGTGTTCATTGTGAATCAGGAAGACATCAAAGGCTCTGACAGGCAGGTGTTTACAAACATTGATTAACGCAGGTGCAGCTCGTTAACTGATCACCTACAGAGCAGAACCTGTGAGCAGAGTACAGAATCAATGCATTTCAATGAGGGTTACTACCTTCAAACAAATGTTTATATCTTCAAAAGTCTTTTACTTATCAAAAATGTTGAACCCTTGTGAGAACCACAAGACTTGGGGTCATAATGTGTGAAAGTTTCATGTTTGTAAGTTCAATCATGTTCTCAAAATGGCAAGTTAAAAACATCATAGGCTTTCAGACGAAGCGTAAAATTTAATATGGCTCGGTATAGGGCAGATGAGGCAACTTCATGTCACTCTAGGCAATATTGGGGCAAAAGTATTTGCACTATAGGTTTGAGAGTTATATTTTATGAATCTAGAGGAATTTTCCTGCATTTTGCTGAAAAAATGATGACTCTGTGACTAACGGTGGCTGAGTTACAGCAGTTTATCAGAATTTTTTTTTTCTTGGAAGAAAAGTTTTTCTCACTCTAGGTGATGACGTCATCCACTCTAGATTCTCCTTGAATCTGAAAAAAAGTCCAATTCTGCCTGATTTCAAACAGCTGTAGTTCAAAAACTATAAGACTTATCTAAAATAAAAGTAATACCTGAAGAGCCCCGGCTCTCCTCTAAGTTTTGAAGTTTGAATGGCGTCTCTAGCTCAAAAATTGTAGGAGGAGATACATTTCAAAAACAGTGCAAAACCTTTTGAGAAAAGCACACTTCTCATTGACTTCCATTATATTTTATTTTTAAACAACTTCAATTATTTTAAAAACTATAAATAATTGGAACAGTTTTTGAAAACAGTTAAAAAGTGCATAAATAGCTGAAGGAATGCATGCTTAAATTTTTAAGATAGCATAAAGAATGCAGAAGTTACAAATGCAGAAAGTTTGGAGCTCCAAAAATGCCTTCTCCATTCATTTCTATGGCAAAATTTGCATAAATTTGCATAATTTGCATAAAAACCATAAGATGCAGAATAAATTTTAAAAGAGAGCAATAATGTCCTTAACAAGCTGAACATTTTGATACCAGAATGGCAGAAATTGCATGAAGTATGCAGGAGATATGGATCGCCGAAAAACGTACGGAAGAAGAAGAAGAAGAAGAAGAAAAATAATAAAACAGAAAAACAATAGTTTGATTGCATACTGCAATCAAACTAATAAAACAGAAGAACAATAGTTTGATTGCATACTGCAATCAAACTAATGATTGCATACTGCAATCAAACTAACTAGATAAATTGCATTTCCTGCGGAAATACATTTGATTGCAGAATTGCAGAAGGTCGTTGCTTTAATTGCCTCATTGCATAACTTGTTGCAGAAGAAGCTAAAATGTTTTAAAAGGAAAAAGGTTGAATAAATTGCTGATGCTTATTTGCATAAATTTAAAGCTATAAGTAAGACCTCAGTAAATCCCAAACTAACTAAAACAGCAAAAAAATTTGCCAAAAAAATGAGCTAAAGGCTAAATTAGCTTGAAAAAACCTTGGTAAATGTGCATTGAACAAAAAACGTCTAGCATAATGCTAAGATATTAGCAAAACTCAAAATTACTTTAAAAACACCAGTAAATGCAAAATTAGCCAAAATAGCTAGCATATTGCTAATACGTTTGCTATAAGCCAAATTAGTTTGAGAAACCTAGGTTAATGTCAATTTAGCTAAAAACAGCTAGCATGTTGCTAAAAAAAATAGATAAAATCCAATTAAGCTTTAAAAACCTCAGATGATGTCAAATTAGTCAAAACAGCAGCATAATATGAACATATGTGGTTTCATACCAAATTGGCAGGACAAAAATGGAATAATAGCTAAATGAGCTATAACAGCTAGCATATTGGTAAATATTAGCAGAATCTCAAAATATGTAATAAATCTTCACTGGTTGTCAAATTAGCTATATGGTGCTATGAGTGAAAGAAGACAAAAGTTTGTAATGGCATTAGATGTGATTTATTACATAAAGATGCATGATTCTATTAGTAGAGTTTATTAAAAATGTATATACATGTAACCATGTAGTGAACTCTACGGTGGCCGAGACGGCTCACATGATTGCAAAAGCCACTACACAACGGCAAAAGCCAAAACACAACGACAAAAGCCGGAGCACGACGGCAAAAGCCGAAGCACGACGGCAAAAGCCGGAGCACGACGGCAAAAGCCGAAGCACGACGGCAAAAGCCGAAGCACGACGGCAAAAGCCGAAACACGACGGCAAAAGCCGAAGCACATCGACGAAAGCCAAAACACAACGGCAAAAGCCACAGCACTCCAGCAAAAGCCAACACAAAACGGAAACGAATCAGAACGGAAGTGAATAATGGACTTTTTTTTCTTAACCTTTCATTCAGTTTCAAGCTATTGGCGATTCTTGAGAGATACGTGATTTTGGTAAGGGATAGGTGAGGGTGGACGTTCGGTGTTGCCGCTTTTATTTCTTCTTTCAAAGCCTTCACGAGAGCTTTCGGGGGGAGAGAAAAAAGGAGGAGCTTTCGGGGAGAGAAAAAGGAGGCGGGGAGGGAAACGGGATCTGGTTTTTGTCTGCCATTCTTTCTTTTTTACCTATTTTTTATTACTTTTAAATATCTTCCACGTTATCGCCAGTGTAAACCCTAATACTGGGGATCTATATATTGAGTTTAAACGATCGGATATGCAAGCTGTGTGGTGGCCTAATGGGTAGCACACTTGGTTAGTGTCCCAAAGGGTGTGGGTTCGAGGCTTGCAGGAGTCATTTAGTATGTATACATTTTTTTTTCTGTAAAAAAAAAAAAATATATTGTATCATACGTGGTTCTTACGTACATTTTGAGAATCAAAATAAATAAATACTTCTTGCAACATAATTCCAGGCAGTTACGTCGTTTCAGTTCAGGATGGTGGGGTTGTGGCACACGGCGCCAAAATTCCCTTTTCGCCATGCACCCCATGCAACAAAAATGACTAAACTACCTGGAATTATGTTGCAAGAAGTATTTATTTATTTTGATTCTTAAAATGTACGTAAGAACCAGTATGATACTTTTTTTTTTTTTTTTACAGAAAAAAAATATAGATAATAATAAATGACTCCCGCAAGCCTCGAACCCACACCCTTTGGGACACTAACCAATTGTGCTACCCATTAGGCCACCACACAGCTTGCGTATCCGATCGTTTAAACTCAATATATAGATCCCAGTATTAGGGTTTACACTGGCGATAACGTGGAAGGTATTTAAAAGTAATAAAAAATAGGTAAAAAAGAAAGAATGCAGACAAAAAACCAGATCCCGTTTTCCCTCCTCCGCCTCCTTTTTTCTCCCCGAAAGCTCTCCGTGAAGGCTTTGAAAGAAGAAATAAAAGCGGCAACACCGAACGTCCACCCTCACCTATCCCTTACCAAAATCACGTATCTCTCAAGAATCGCCAATAGCTTGAAACTGAATGAAAGGTTAAGAGAAAAAAGTCCATTATTCACTTCCGTTCTGATTGTTTCCGTTGTGTTGGGCTTTTGCTGGAGTGGTGTGCTTTTGCCGTTGTGTTTTGGGCTTTTTGCCGTGTGCTTCGGCTTTTGCGTTTGTGCTTCGGCTTTTGCCGAGTGTTTCGGCTTTGCCGTCGTGCTTCGGCTTTTGCCGTCGTGTTTCGGCTTTCGCCGTTGTGCTTTCGACTTTTGCCGTCGTGTTTCGGCGTTTGTCTTCGGTGTTTCGGCTTTTTCGTTGTGTTTTGGCTTTTGCCGTTGTGTAGTGGCTTTTGCAATCATGTGAGCCGTCTCGGCCACCGTAGAACTCTCTACAATGTGACTTTTAACATGTGGGCTGACTAAATTCTTGCAAAGCCATGCTCTAAGTCATCTGTCCATGCAAAATTATATCCAGGATGTAGACCACATCAAAAATGTGTCTGCTAATAATGTACACATGATGATAAGTACACTGTCATCAAGGTGAGTCAGATTTAGAATGTGAAAGAGTGTAAACTACTCAATGCAGTCACATTAGCAAATCAGTAATGAATTCAACCAAAATTTGTTGCAGTATGATTACTGGAAGTAGACCTCTAACTTAAGGTTCAGCACACTAACAAAATTGTATTGTTAACTCCCATAATGCATTCCTGCAGTAGATGTGATCATATGTTTATTTGTTTTTTTCAAAAAGCATGAAAAGCTCATGGAAGCTTTAAAATAGACTGGAAAAATCTTCATGTACTGCGTGACATGTAATTAAGTGTAAAATGTTGAAAGAAATGCAAAAATGTGTCTATAAATCTTGTTTTAATGATGAATATGTGCAAAAGTGAATGAATCTATCAGATTAATACATTGTGAGTGTTCATTGTGAATCAGGAAGACATCAAAGGCTCTGACAGGCAGGTGTTTACAAACATTGATTAACGCAGGTGCAGCTCGTTAACTGATCACCTACAGAGCAGGATCTGTGAGCAGAGTACAGATTCAATGCATTTCAATGAGGGTTACTACCTTCAAACAAATGTTTATATCTTCAAAAGTCTTTTACTTATCAAAAATGTTGAACCCTTGTGAGAACCACAAGACTTGGGGTCATAATGTGTGAAAGTTTCATGATTGTAAGTTCAATCATGTTCTCAAATGGCAAGTTAAAACATCAGAGGCTTTCAGACGAAGCGTAAAATTTATATGGCTGGGTATAGGGCAGATGAGGCAACTTCATGTCACTCTAGGCAATATTGGGGCAAAAGTATTTGCACTATAGGTTTGAGAGTTATATTTTATGAATCTAGAGGAATTTTCCTGCATTTTGCTGAAAAAATGATGACTCTGTGACTAACAGTGGCTGAGTTACAACAGTTTATCAGAATTTTTTTTTTCTTGGAAGAAAAGTTTTTCTCACTCTAGGTGATGACGTCATCCACTCTAGATTCTCCTTGAATCTTGAAAAAAAGTCCAATTCTGCCTGATTTCAAACAGCTGTAGTTCAAAAACTATAAGACTTTATCTAAAATACAAAGTAAATACCTGAGAGCCCCGGCTCTCCTCTAAGTTTTGAAGTTTGAATGGCGTCTCTAGCTCAAAAATTGTAGGAGGAGATACATTTCAAAAACAGTGCAAAACCTTTTGAGAAAAGCACACTTCTCATTGACTTCCATTATATTTTATTTTTAAACAACTTCAATTATTTTAAAAACTATAAATAATTGCAAAAGTTTTTGAAAACAGTTAAAAAGTGCATAAATAGCTGAAGGAATGCATGCTTAAATTTTTAAGATAGCATAAAGAATGCAGAAGTTACAAATGCAGAAAGTTTGGAGCTCCAAAAATGCCTTCTCCATTCATTTCTATGGCAAAATTTGCATAAATTTGCATAATTTGCATAAAAACCATAAGATGCAGAATAAATTTTTAAAGAGAGCAATAATGTCCTTAACAAGCTGAACATTTTGATACCAGAATGGCAGAAATTGCATGAAGTATGCAGGAGATATGGATCGCCGAAAAACGTACCGAAGAAGAAGAAGAAGAAGAAGAAGAAGAAAAATAATAAAACAGAAGAACAATAGTTTGATTGCATAACTGCAATCAAACTAACTAGATAAATTGCATTTCCTGCGGAAATACGTTTGATTGCAGAATTGCAGAAGGTCGTTGCTTTAATTGCTTCATTGCATAACTGGTTGCAGAATAAGCTAAAATGTTTTAAAAGGAAAAAGGTTGAATAAATTGCTGATGCTTATTTGCATAAATTTAAAGCTATAAGTAAGACCTCAGTAAATCCCAAACTAACTAAAACAGCAAAAAATTTGCAAAAAACATGAGCTAAAGGCTAAATTAGGTTGGAAAAACCATGGTAAATGTGCATTGAACAAAAAAACGTCTAGCATAATGCTAAGATATTAGCAAAACTCAAAATTACCTTAAAAAACACCAGTAAATGCAAAATTAGCCAAAACAGCTAGCATGTTGCTAAAAAAAATAGCCAAAATCCAATTAAGCTTTAAAAACCTCAGATGATGTCAAATTAGTCAAAACAGCAGCATAATATGAACATATGTGGTTTCATACCAAATCAGCAGGACAAAAATGGAATAATAGCTAAATGAGTTATAACAGTTAGCATATTGGTAAATATTAGCAGAATCTCAAAGTATGTAATAAATCTTCACTGGTTGTCAAATTAGCCATATGTTGCTAGGAGTGAAAGAAGACAAAAGTTTGTAATGACATTGGGAGTGATTTATGACATGAAGATGCGTGATTCTATTAGTAGAGTTAATTAACAATTTATATACATGTAACTATATAGTGAACTCTCTACAATGTGACTTTCAACATGTGGGCAGGATACATTTTTACAAAGCCATGTTCCTAGTCATCTGTCCACCTACAACAATGACCAGAATGGAGAACATAGTAATAACTATCTGATAACAACGTGCATGTTATGAAATACACACTGTCATCAAGGTGAGTCAGACTTAGAATGTGAGAGAGTGTAAAACACTCAATGCAGTCACATCTGTAAAAATAATAATTTTCAACCAAAATTTGTTGCAGTATGATTTCTGGAAGTAGACCTCCAACTTAAGGTTCAGCAGACTAACAAAATTGTATTGTTAACTCCCATAATGCATTCCTGCAGTAGATGTGATCATACGTTTATTTGTTTTTTTTTAAAAGCATGAAAACCTCATGAAAGCTTTAAAATAGACTGGAAAATTCTTCATGTACTGCGTGACATGTAATTAAGTGTAAAATGTTGAAAGAAATGCAAAAATGTGTCTATAAATCTTGTTTAAATGATGAATATGAGCAAAAGTGAATGAATCTATGAGATTAATATATTGTAAGTGTTCATTGTGAATCAGGAAGACATCAAAGGCTCTGACAGGCAGGTGTTTACAAACATTGATTAACGCAGGTGCAGCTCGTTAACTGATCACCTACAGAGCAGAACCTGTCAGCAGAGTACAGATTCAATGCATTTCAATGACGGTTACTACCTCCAAACAAATGTTTATATCTTCAAAAGTCTTTTACTTATCAAAAATGTTGAACCCTTGTGAGAACCACAAGGCTTGGGGTCACAATGTGTGAAAGTTTCATGCTTGTAAGTTTAATCATGTTCTCAAAATGGGAAGTTAAAAACATCATAGGCTTTCAGACGAAGCGTAAAATTTAATATGGCTGGGTATAGGGCAGATGAGGCAACTTCATGTCACTCTAGGCAATATTGGGGCAAAAGTATTTGCACTATAGGTTTGAGAGTTAGATTTTATGAAACTAGAGGAATTTTCCTGCATTTTGCTGAAAAAATGATGACTCTGTGACTAACGGTGGCTGAGTTACAGCAGTTTATCAGAATTTTTTTTTTCTTGGAAGAGAAGTGCTTCTCACTCTAGGTGATGACGTCATCCACTCTAGATTCTCCTTGAATCTGAAAAAAAGTCCAATTCTGCCTGATTTCAAACTGCTGTAGTTCAAAAACTATAAGACTTATCTAAAATAAAAGTAATACCTGAAGAGCCCCGACTCTCCTCTAAGTTTTGAAGTTTGAATGGCGTTTCTAGCTGAAAAATTGTAGGAGGAGATACATTTCAAAAACAGTGAAAAACGTTTTGAGAAAAGCAGACTTCTCATTGACTTCCATTATATTTTATTTTTAAACAACATCAATTATTTTAAAAACTATAAATAATTGCAAAATTATTTGAAAACAGCTAAAAAGTCCACAAATAGCTGAAGGAATGCATGCTTAAATTTTTAAAATAGCATAAAGAATGCAGAAGTTACAAATGCAGAAAGTTTGGAGCTCCAAAAATGCCTTCTCCATTCATTTCTATGGCAAAATTTGCATAAATTTGCATAATTTGCATAAAAACCATAAGATGCAGAATAAATTTTTAAAGAGAGCAATAATGTCCTTAACAAGCTGAACATTTTGATACCAGAATGGCAGAAATTGCATGAAGTATGCAGGAGATATGGATCGCCGAAAAACGTACGGAAGAAGAAGAAGAAGAAGAAGAAGAAGAAGAAAAATAATAAAACAGAAGAACAATAGTTTGATTGCATAACTGCAATCAAACTAATAAAACAGAAGAACAATAGTTTGATTGCATAACTGCAATCAAACTAATAAAACAGAAGAACAATAGTTTGATTGCATAACTGCAATCAAACTAAGAAAACAGAAGAACAATAGTTTGATTGCATAACTGCAATCAAACTAATAAAACAGAAGAACAATAGTTTGATTGCATAACTGCAATCAAACTAATTAGCGAAGCAAGAGCAAATATTCCCAATGGTGAGAAACAGGAACCTGTCTCCCTCCGTTTCTCATCTCCTGTACTCCAAATAAATGGCGGGCACAACCACTGTTCCCCCTAAGCTGCGCGCGTGCGCAATTGCGCACTGCTCTCACGCCTGTTGCGCAGAGGAAATCCTTTCTGCGCACATCACAAAATGCATTCTGAACTTTAAATAGAATTATCATATAAAGACATGTATTCTTCGTCACTTTTAATGTAATTCAGCGATTGACAGACTAATTAAAACGCGCTGATGAAGACGAGTGTCCAGGATACAAAGCTGAGTTCAGATTGAAGGCGGGGTTTCAATGCGTTCTGTCTTCAAAACACCGTCAGTTTGGCCGCACGCGCAATGAACATGCGCAGTGAGCACGAACAGTGAGCTCTCCAAAACACCGGGGAGGCTGTTGATGGACTTTTTTCTGCGGCCAGAGCGTCCAACAACAGGATGAAAAGTGCGCGAGCTCCGGTGTTCAAGTGAACAGCGGACTTTAACCTGAGAGCGGAGGAGGGGCCGTGAGTGTTCTCAAAGTCCTATTCCTTCTTCTTCTTTTAGTTCAGATCTCATATAAGAACACACAACACACAGTTTTTCCTCCATGTCATTTCACATCTTGAACGTGCATGCGGCAGCGGGGGTGGGGCTGCGCGTGCAACGTGCTGGAGAAGTGATGAGGACAGGTTAGTGTCATCTGAGTAGTAACATGCTACTTAAAAACGTTGCATGATTTAAAATTGATGTACACATGTTACATCTTCCAGACAATAATCCCAGCCAGATCACAACATGGTTACTCTACATGTTATCATAACATTTAGAAACATTTCAGCACTGTGGACCTCACCTGTTGAACAGCCTGTGGATGCTAAGGCTTCATCCACTGTGGAGGTTTTATAGAAAAAAATGAAAACGAGTTTTATTAGTACAGCTTTTACTTAGTTTTTACATGTCCACATGTTTTAATTTGATTTTATAAATTGTATTAATAATTGGTATAAGTAATTATGATTACTTGTCTAGAATGTGTGTGTTGAGCTTGTATTTGTCCCTATTTATTTCATATGCTTCATATTTTATTATAATCTACATTTTATTATTCATTATTTATATTTCTATTATTTATTTATGTATTATGGAAAACACTTTAAGATACTGTGTAGTAGGAAAAGTTTCATACAAATGAGGTTGAATTGGAATTTATTCCCAGACAGCAGGAGTAGGACCCACTTTCTGATTTGTTTTACTTTTCATAGTTATTGTTGCATTCCACTTATATTAAACCAAATTAGATGAAAATTAGTTTTATTAATTAGTTTTATTCTTTCAATAAGCTACATGACTTGTTAAGATCTGAGATTTCAGACAGTTGAGATATAGACATGAATACTGAGTGAACCCCCAGTGTTGCTCAGGGGGGTCGAAGAATCGCTCAGTGAGTTTCTGTGTTTGCTCAGACACACAAAAAATTAGAGGGAACATAGGGCACAACAGCATCGAACAGTTGAAAATTCGCAGGAAATGTTACGTACTGCAACGGTCCTCAGGCAGGTGGTCTATGCTGCATTCAGATGCTATCAGAATAATCGGTTAAATGATATCAGACTGAGAAAAAAATCACTCAAACACTGATTTGCTACATCAAAAATCTGCCCATGAGGAATAAAATAGATTATTTATTTATTTGCATTAACCATGATATCAAGTAAATATTTTTGTGGTTTTAGGTACTGCAGAGTGTACTAGTAGAATACAATATCCAGTATGGAGTAAAACCTCTGATTTCAAGCTTAAAAAGTGTTTCAGCATATTTGAACAACATTTAATATCAAAGGTAACAGTTAGCCATGTCTTTATAAATGCTTTTAGTATGAAAATATAAAAAGTCTTCTTTGTAGCATCCACTAAATTGAAAAATGACTTTGGAAACTATCTGAAGAAGGTGTTGGTGCAAATAAATATGCCACAGTGGCTGAAGATGATTGCTGCTTTCATCATTTTTCTTATGAGTTCAACAAGGGGAAAGATAGAGAGCCAAAAAACTATACAGACAATGACCCAACATGAAAAGATCAAATTATTGATCAAAATACAATTATATTTTAAATTAAATTAAAATTCAGTATTCAAGATATGTAGGAGCCAGTGGTAAACATGCTTATATTGAAACACCTTATTGGTCAAATTATAACTAGAATCAGTTTTTGAAAAAAAATAGATTTGGCAATAACTTGTTAAGAAAGATGTGTCAGATTAAAAGTTGTTATTCTGAATAATGCAATGATTCATAGCTCTTTAAATTTTTATTTTTTATAAATGGAAGTATGTAATTTTGTCTCTCTGGGACCAACGGTTACTTTTGATTTGTAATGCCTTGGGGGAGGGGTCATCCAGTCGAGTTCCAATACACTGGATGGCGTGAGAGAGCAGCAATGGCCACTTTTCAATGTATTTTCTTGTGTAGCCTCCTCGGAGGCTACACAAGAAAATAATTTAAACATAGTTATCAACCGTGTTTTGAATGCTCTCAATATGGCACAACAAGAGCTGTCTGTTCACAGGGACGACGACAATTTGTTGAGATCCACCAGGAGCTCTTTTCGGCGGAGAAGACGACATTTGAGCGGTAAGTTGCTAATACATATTAAATTATGATCACTATGTCTTTAATTTGCCCCCCCCCAAAAAGAAAAAAAAAACCCACTTTTTTTCATTGTACTATATATAATGATAAAAGATAAAATAAAAAAATCCATTTGATTATATTTGTTAGCATTTTCAGAATTAGCTAACATTTCTAACTAGATAGATAATCTCATTACGTTCAATAAATCCAGTGTTAGCTGAATGTGAAGCCAAAAAATTGAAAAAATATTATCTACATGTAAAATATAAAAAAAGTAAGAAAAATGTCTAATTTTGCCAGAAATGCTAGCTTAACTCCAAGTTAGCCTAAAAAGCTGTAAAGGTTTTAAAACTAGACCAAAAAAAAATAATAATAAAATAAATCTTGAATAATTCTAAAATTTAAGATGGACTCCAAATAAGCCAAAACAAACTGGAAAAATGTGTCAGGGCAAGTGACAAGACCACCCAAAAATGACAGACCCAGGAGTGGAATGAACTTCTATTTATTATTGCTGATAGAGTCAACCAGGTTTGGCGCAGTAACGCCGCTGGACGACAGGGGGGGCTGGAGACGAGGGTGCCGTCAGAGAGAAAGACGAAGGAGCAGAGAGGAATAGTCCTTAACTTTGTTGACGTCTTAATAATAATAATAATAATAAATTTTATTTGAAGCGCCTTTCAAAACACCCAAGGACACTTTCCAGTAAAATAGCAATAAATAGTAAAATAATACACATTAAAAAAAAATAAATAAATAAACAAAACAAAACAAAAAAAAAAAAAAAAAAAACACAGAAGATTGGGTACAGGGTCAAGGTGCAAAGGCGGATTTGAACAGGTGAGTTTTGAGTCTGGATTTGAATAGAGGAAAAGAGTTGACATTACGGAGGTCAGGAGGGAGAGAGTTCCAAAGTTTGGGAGCCGGCTGAAGGCTCGACTCCCCATGGTAACTAGACGGGCTGGAGGTACGATGAGCTGGAGAGAAGCAGAGGACCGGAGAGAGCGGGAGGGAGTGTGAATATGGATAAGATCAGAAAGGTAGGGAGGAGCCAGGTTGTGGAGGGATTTAAAAGTGAGGAGAAGGAGTTTGAACTGGATTCTGAATTTAATGGGTAACCAGTGAAGTTGCTGGAGGACGGGGGTGATATGGTGAAATGATGGAGTTCTGGACACAATGCGGGCAGCTGAGTTCTGGACCAGTTGAAGTTTATTGAGGGTTTTGTTTGGTAGACCGGAAAGAAGTGAATTGCAATAATCTAGACGTGAAGTGACCAGACTGTGAACTAAGATTGAGGCGGAGTGAACGGTGAGAGAGGGGCGCACACGGTTGATGTTACGAAGATGGAAATAAGCAGACCGAGTGATGCTATTGACGTGAGAGTGGAAAGATAATGTACTGTCAAGGATGACACCCAGACTCTTTACCTGAGGGGATGGAGAAACCAGGGAAGAATCGATGGGGAGAGTTAAACTTGGAGCTTTATTGAGGGTGGATTTGGAGCCAATGAGGAGCAGTTCTGTTTTGTCGCTATTGAGTTTGAGAAAGTTTAGAGTGAACCAGTTTTTTATTTCAGAAAGGCATGAGGAGAGGGATGGAGGGGGGAGAGCAAAGTCGGGCTTACTGGATAGGTAGAGCTGGGTGTCATCGGCAAAACAATGAAAACTAATGTTGAATTTGCGGAAAATATTGCCAAGGGGTAAGAGGTAAGTGATGAAAAGAAGTGGGCCTAGGACGGACCTTGTGGAACACCGGAGGAGGAAGTAGAGGGCTGAGATTTGAATGATTTAAGCTGAATGAACTGAGTACGGCCTGAAAAATAGGATTGGAGCCAGCGAAGGGGGGTGGAGGTGATACCTAGTGAAGAAAGTCTATGGAGGAGGATGGAGTGAGAAATGGTATCAAACGCTGAACTCAGATCAAGGAGGATGAGGATGGTGAGGAGTCCAGAATCGGCTGCCAGCAGAAGGTCGTTTGTGATTCTAACAAGAGCAGTTTCTGTGCTGTGGGAGGGGCGGAAACCAGACTGAAAGGGTTCGAAGAGACTATTTTGCTTGAGGTGATTATGGAGTTGGGTGGCGACTACTTTTTCGAGGATTTTAGAGATAAAGGGCAAATTGGAGATTGGACGGAAATTACTAAAAATATTGGGATCTGAACCAGTCTTGTGGCGGTCTTAAAAGAGGCGATCCGTGAGGAGATAGCGGCAACAGGATCTTTTGACTGGCCTTGAGCAGGGTTTGAAGCGTGGTGGAAAACAGGAAGACGATCCCAGCTGAGTGGCAGCGTTGTCGCGGGAAACATAGGGCTTGGAGGCAGGCAGGTAAGCAGAGCACGAACTTGAATTCCTGAGCATGGAGAAACAGAAGTTTAGGCAAGGCTGCTGAGCTGAGCTGAGCTGAGCTGAGCTGAGCTGAGCTGAGCTGAGCTGAGCTGAGCTGAGCTGAGCTGAGCTGAGCTGAGCTGAGCTGAGCTGAGCTGAGCTGAGCTGAGCTGAGCTGCATAGCAAGACGTTCCGGCAGTGATTGGAGCAGGGAAGCAGACTTAAGTAGGTGGACAGACAGGTGCAGGTGATCGACCTGATGAGCAGCAGCAGTGGGAGGGACAGAGGCAGGGGCTGCCATGACAGTATGTATCAATTAGCAAGAAACTGCTAGCATAATGCTAACATTTTAGCTAACTTCAAACTTGCCTTAAAAACGGAAGAAACTGTCTGAAATCTGCCATAATTTTGCTAAAATAAAATTATCATAAAACAGAAGTTCACAAGATTTAAAGATTTAGAAGAATTTGAGCAATTTCTCATTCCTTCCCAATGAGTCACATTTTGCTTGAAATTTTAAAATTATAAAGTTTATGAATAACATCATCATATCATCATAAATCATATCATCTATATTTATAAAATATTTATAAACAAATAGCTGCATTTGATTCATGTCTGGGTTAAAGGCCAATTTACATTTCAGACGTCAGTCACTATTGAAAAACTTTAAGTTAAGTAGAAATATAAATCACACCAAAATAAAAGAAACATGATCAAGGTTAAGTTGCAAAAAGACACATTTAAACTAAAAAAAACCAATTTATTTACCGAAAAGTATAAAAAAACATTTTTGTTCAAGTTATATTATTTTTGTTGTATTAAAAATGAAATTGAATAAAAATTAGACGTGTATAGGTTTTGGTGTACTTACAATTGAACTTAATCAACAATATAATGTAGGTTTTTTTTTTTTTTTTTAATAACAAACATGCTGTGATCATGTATGTTTTTAAAATTGCATCTGCTCAAACCTAAAAAAAGTATTTCCTCACTAATAAAAAATATTTAATAATATATTATTATTATAAAATGTATTATTACTACAATAGCTTTTTCCATTTGATTTCTGTTGGGTAGTAAAGACTTTTAGGTTTTTACTCTAATCTCTACTAAGTAATTTACCATTTTTTTCTTGTATATTGTTAAAACTTTATTTGTCTCAACAACTTACACAGATGATAGTCGAAAGCCTTGTGGTTCTTACAAGGGTTCAATCATTTTGATATCTGAAGGAGTTTTGAAGATATGGACATTTGTTTGAAGCATGTAAAATTGGCGTTCTCCCATTCGTTAACATAGGATTTTGAGGTTTTGAGAGGAAGGTCTTCCTCCTCTCACTTCAGAACAGTTTCAGAAAAAGATGTTAAGTTTGACACAAATAAAACACATATCTCTAAATTCCTCTAAGTCTCAGGTTTACAAAATGGAAAGAATTATTCTGATCAGGAACAGCGGTCATTTGTTCGGAGGAAACCAAGGAGCAGCAAAAATCTGCAGTCATTGTGCTCAACTGCAGGTGCTAATCTCCCCCTTCCCCCACCTCACACACACAGGGAGACGGTTTCAACAGTTTGTGATCCCCAAACTTATGAATCAGAAGTTTCAAGTTCCCCCTGCCTATTCTTGTGTTACAGTAACTTTGACAAGACACTGATAAGGCTGTTCTGCACAGTTATCTAATATAACTGTGATTTATTTGAAAAATTCAAACATGTACTTGTTCTGCTCTTTGTGAACTGTTCTGCTGTCTGTAAACAATTCTGCAAATATCTCTTCTTGATACTTTTTGGTAAGTCTGTGTTAATTTACACAATTTTAGGCATTTGTCAGGTGTTTTTTCTTACTGCAATTTTAAATACAGACCGAAATGTCACATCACTGCACAGGCTTCTTCCAAACAAGCTTTGCTTCATATGCTGGATTTAAAAAAGCAATAAGATGTTAGCTTTTTCTCTACGATTCGATGTTTTATTTAACCTTTTGTGATAATCAGCTTACATGTTACTGTCACAATGTAGTGCACCAGTTATCGCAAAGTCCGCTTAAAAAAAATATAAACAGAAAAAAATTACACTCAAGTAGTGCAGATTGATTGGAGATTCAGGCCCTGTCCACACGTTGCCGGGTATCTGCTAAAACGCATATATTTTTATCTGTTTTGGCCTATCATTCACATGAAAACGGCATTTTAAGTCACCCAAAATGGTGCATTCGGAAAACTCCGGTCAAAGTGAAGGCTTTTGAAAACGTATGCGTCTGAGTGTGGACAGGAATAAGCGGTGATTTGCGTTTTTTAAACGCCACTTTTTGCAACAATTAATGCATGCACGTCATATAGGTGCGTTTCCATTATGTGCAAATTGGAATTTTGACAATAAATTCGCCTAATGGAAACACCACAATTTCAGAAAAAAACTCTAATTTTCCAAACAAAAAAAAAAATTGCGCTTAGAGGAGATGGTATTTGGGGAGTATCAAAAAATTCTTTTTTTTTTCGCAAAACTGTAATGGAAACACTTTTTTGGATATAGATGAGCCTCTTTGTATGCGTCTGTCCTGAGCGCAGCACAGCGGGCGCATCGAGAGATCCAGCAGTTTCACAGATCTTTATAAATTGCGTGTCATACAGAATCATACAGATCCTCTATAATAAAATCACCAAGATTTCCTCATGGCTGCATCTGCTCTTTTGCAGCTTGGAGTCCGAGTAAGACGCAGAAGTCTCCTTTGAGGAAAAGCGCGAGTGCAGACTAACTTTTTTTTCCTTCTTCTTTTTTATTTTTATTTAAAAAATATATATATATTTTTTCGTAAGTGCTCTGACAAACTTTAATCGACCTTTTCCTGTTTTCAAACAGAAAACAAGGTCCAACAGCTTACTAATTAGAATGGTTATTTATTTAAAAACCTCTGCACAGGTTTCTCACGCGCACTGTCAATAGACTCACGCGCTCACCAGACAGTGCTGTGACGTCACTGCAATGCTCCTTTATCAGTGAATCAAATATTGGCTATTTTACATCAAATATCCCTTCCTCCTACTCCTCGAAGGCGTGTCACTCGAGAAAGACGCCGTTGAAGATTTTGGGTCCGACCAGAACGCAAAATACGCGATAGATTTACACTTACTTTTAGGAAAACACTGCCAAATACTGTTCTGACAAGCTCATAACCGCGTCCAGGAGCGCAAGTATGCGGGGACATGTGGATAGAATTATTTTTAAAACAATCATGTGTGGACGCAACAGTTTTTATAAAACGGAGATCAGCAGATATGTGTTTGTAAAAATATCCGCCTACGTGTGGACAAAGCCTTATTTATTTTGTAAGTGATCATGGAATAAGCGGGATAATGGCCTTCAAAATGTGGATCACATAAAACTAATGCTCTGTATGTCAGTGCCTTATTTTTGCTTTGCGTAGTAGGTTCAGGCATCCACAGTGCATGTTTTTTTCTTGTAATGCACTCCTTGTCTGGCATTATGCCTTACTTATGCTTGTATTGATATTTTTTATTACCTGGCAGACAAATCTTCAGATCTGAGCTACGAAGACCTTCTGGTACTCATCACAGGAGCAGATGAAGTTCCTACACTTGGTTTCTCTTCCAAGCCAAGTGTTGACTTCTTCACTCAAGAAGATGGACAACGCCGCCTGCCATACTCATCAACTTGCGCATTGGTTTTGTTCTTGCCAAGAGGAGTAACCGAAGAAGGAGAACTTCATGCCATGCTTTGCCAATGTGTCAGAGAATGTGTTGGGTTTGGGAAAGTATAGCCTGTCACATGGACTCCTGTGACCGCTTCCAAGATTTTTTTTATAACCTAGTTTTGTTTTACAAGTCACTTTTCTTTGTTAATTAAACAAAGTTATCGTTCGAAAAGTAACCCCAATCTAACAATGTACTTTTTGTTTTGGAAGAAAAATAACAATAATTTTGCCAACGGAATATTTTCAAAAAACGTTTCTTACAAAGCAACATTATTTATACCTACAATGCTTGTTTCTTCTAAGCATCATCAATAAAAGTCATTAAAAAAAAAAAAGATCAAATTCATTGTTACTAAAAAAAAAAAATTATGAAGTACAGTGTTGTCTAAGTTTAAATTAAAAGAGACTTCACTATTAAATGTGTTTGTGTGATCATTACACATAATGATTGAATAAAAGTAAAAACTTTACATTTATGGAGGGTGGGCAAAACAACAGAGAATGATGGAGGCGCTGCGGTCTTTAAATCCTTGCTAGATAGACCTATTAAAACTTTTTAGATTTTTGACTGATTGAGTTTGTGCACATGTATGAAGGCTACGCTCAATACCAACCCAGTCTCAGTGAAATGCGTACATGGGAATACCGTGCATAGTATACGCCAAACACGGTTTTTGCGTGCATATGATATGCAGTTGCAACCCATACAAAACAACAGCAGCGGCTTTTAGGTTTCGTTTTGATTACGTGGTCGGATGTTTAGGTTTCTCCAGATCACATGATTGGTCACGTGACTTTTGAGTTTCTGTCTGTCCCGGCTAACAATATGGCGGTAGATCCACTCTTTTTCTGTTGTAAAATCCCTCAGAATAAAATATTTTGTGGACTAATCTTTATTTTGGTAATATTTCTAGCGAGAAATGTGCCCGTTACTATCACGACATGCATTTATTTTGGACATACAGTTCGTAGTTTGTCTGTTTTGCTTGACTTTTCGAGCTCAAAAATCGTAAAGTAGCAATGTCAGGGCTGCACGGAACAATCACGGAACCGGGCGATCAGCAGGATTTGGGACCCGACCCGCATCGGTGCCGGGTCAAGGTTAGGGTTAGTGTAGGTTCGGAGAAACCTCCCGGAACCTTTTTAATCGGGCCCCGAATGACTTCTGTAAAGCTAGAACGTGATCACAGTCTGACTACTTCCGGTCCAGGAGACGGTCAAACGTGATCCCGAAACGAAGATTATCAAGCATAAAATAATGTTCCTTTAATTTCTGCCTCATAAACAAACACAAATGTCGGTTATTTTAAGTGACAATAACGAGTGATGCTTCAGACTAAATAAAGAAAGAAAAACACAATTGTGTTATTTTTTGCCGTTCTTTTTATTTTATTATTATTATCATCATAATTATTATTATTAGTGGTAGTAGTAGCAGTATTAATCTATTATTATTAATAATAAATAATATTATAGTTATTATTATTATTAATAATAAAGAAATAATAATAATTATTGAGCCATAAGATCAACAGACTCCAAGTTTTTATGATTCTTGAAAGCTGAAGGGTCAAGAGAGAATCTCACTATTCAGACAATTTTTTGTTATTTATTAAAATTCATCTATCAGCACTCATCTTCAGCAATCAAATCCAGCTTACAGGATTCACACCAACATTTTCGCAGGTGATGCCATTAATATTTAATTCATAATTATATTAAAAAGTTACAGTTTTAAAGTTTTGATAATGTATTTTTAGTGTGTTCAATAACTGTTTATCCTGTTTGGCCCGAAAACTAAGACGTGTTTTGGATGTTGGCCTCCTGTGCGACTGAGTTTTACACCCCTGGTCTATGCCATTCAAAAAAAGCTTTATGATATTTGGAGAATTACCGTCAAGTTTCTCTAGAGATTGGGTTGGGAAGCAATTTTTGGTGTGAAATAAACAAGTCGTTTTGGGGCTGACTATGTAATTGTTTTGATTTGTACATTGTACCGAATGTATGTAAATAATATCCCTAATTTATTGTGAATAGTTACTTTTAACTTCTTATCAGACCACAGGTCAAAGAGATGGGAGGCTTAAACAAATTATTTATTAATAAAATAATGATATAAATGAATATGAGCTCTGGTATTGCTAATACATTGATAAATTAGCAGATGTTTTTTAGATTTAAATTGGTAAAGTTGACAGTGCTGTAAAAATTGACAAACTTGTTTTTCAGAAACTTAATTATTTAGAACTTCAGCATTCTTGCATGCTTGTGTTTAATGTATTCTGTTGGTGACTAGGACTTAAGACTCTGTGTAGGAACAACTCCTAGTTTGTACATTTTAAGAAGTTCAGAGGATTGTTCCCAGACAACAATGATCACACATGGGACGTTTGATCAGTCCTCCCTGAAACTTTGATAAGGTTTATGCAATCTGAATAGACATTAATTGGAGCTTCATAACTTTGTCGACTTTGCTGCTAACAGTGTATAATTTCAACCCAGTCTCCTCCTCCTGGGTCCCCGCCTGTGATGCTGCGGCATGCTGGTTATGCAGTTGTCTCCAGAGGAAGAGGCTCCAACTACATTAGTGTCTCCAACATCAAACTTCTGTGCTCAGCCTGTAGTCATTGGGGGTGTGTGGGGGTGTGTGCGTGTGTGTGTGTGGGGGGGGATTGGGGGTATACTTGTGGATCTGGGTGAAGGGGGGAATTATGTGTTTTTATTGTATTTTGCATTTGTTTTTATTGCGTTTGTTTTAAGATGTTTTATGTGTAAAGCACTTTGTGTTATTCTATATATGAAAAGTGCTATAGAAATAAAGTTGATTGATTGATTGATTGATAAAATGTGCAGTACATTTATGGGATGTATCATGACTTCTGCGAAGAAATATAGTCTAACCTTCCAAATTTTGAGTACATACCAAAGCTATTTCACATTTTTTTAATATATAGATGAATTTTGAATTTTACAGAGGTCCCACACTTCAACAGTGACGTATGTATCAATTCTAAAGAGAGCGACCCATCCAGGTTTTACAGCATCCACGAGCTTAAAGCCCCATCGAGGGTTATCCAGGCTCTTTATGGCTCAGTGCTGTTTTGTTTTTTCATATATTTTTCTAATGTAATTAAGTTTATTACAAACAACAGGTGACCTGTCCCACCATGAATGCTCTGGACCACTACTACACGATGCATATCACTCTGTTCCCTGCGCTGCTTTGAGACTTTCACACCACGCCTCATCTCATCCCAACCGACAGAAGAAAGCTGAAATCAGCTAAACCCAAAGTGAAGACTGTTAAGAGATGGACGGATGAGATGAGATGAAAAATGCAAAGATTGGAACACCTGGATCAGTTTTTGTGAGGACATACCTGCAGACCAAAACCTTCTGCAAATTCAACAACATCAAACAACGGTTTTCAGCTGCTGAGGCAAACACACAAGGACAAGGAAGAAGCCTTAAGGAGTGGGGGTCGTGACCTTTAGAAATAGGTCAGGAACAAGATGAAAAAGAAGATTAAGGCAGCTAAAATGACCAACACTGCAAAGATAACAGAGCAGTTTTCTGCCAACAACTGCAGTTTGTAAAGTTCTGCAGACCCTCATGAAAAGAGATTCCCCACCCCCACCCTGCAGAGATCTACCACCATAAGGACCTCAAAGACTTCTATTCAGGTTCTAAAGGAACATAGCATTCCCTTCCCCATCAATCTTAATCAAAAGGATTGACTTGTCTAACTTCCTTCAGACTGGACACCGAACCTGGACTGAGGATCTGATGTGCATCAACAGCTTCAGAAGCAGAAGATCAGGAGGTTCCAGAACCTGATGGAGTGTCCATCTTGTCTGGAAGTTTGCACTGACCAGCTGCCTCAAAGTTTCACCTGTCTCTTCAACTGCTCCACCATCATCCAGTTCCTAAGAAGTCCTCTCTCACATGATTAAATGACGCAGACGATGCAGTCAACACAGCTCTCCACTACATCTGACATCACCTTGACTCTGCAGAGAACTATGCATGATCCTGTTTGTGGCCTTCAGCTCTGCATTTAATACCATCATCCCAGAGCTCCTCCATCAAAACGTCACTGTGCTTTCCTCCACTTGTTAGAGCGGGAAACGGAGCGTCTAGTCCTTTGATGCAGCCAAAGTCACCCGGAGCTGAACATACTTAAAACTGTAGAGATGACAGTGGACTTCAGGGAGAAGGAACACAACCCCCCCATCCCCATCCTCTTCACACAATTCTGAACAGAACAGTCCCCTCTATAGACCCATACGCGTTCTTAGGGTCCACTTTTTCGAGGGACCTTAAGTGAACCTCCCAGGTTGACTCACTCTGGAGAAAGGCCCAGCAGAGGTTGGACTTCCCTTGATAGCTTAAGAAGTGACTGAAAAAGCTTGTGTCAGGAGCTGCTGACCATCTTCTACACTGCTATAATCCATTCTGTCCTGACCACATCCATTGTGGATCTGCAAGCAGACAGGGACTGACTGAAGAGAATCATAAGATCTACTGAGACCTGTGTTGGTTATTTTTTGTTTATTTTTCAATTGAACCAAAAGAAAAGGAAAACACTTCAAAATCTTGAATGTTATTTATCCATCTAATTATAACCTTCATAATATTTTAAATATTGACAAAATTACGGACACTTCTTGCAGCAACGACATATAAAAAGTTTAGCAACTGTTTTATTCATTGTTTTTAAAAATGGTAGAAATCTAAATTTTTCTGGTATGATTTTCAGTGCTGGTTAACTTTCAATAGTGTTCCTTTTACATTTCAAAACGATTAGATGTGGTCTAAAAACAGAAAACCAAAAAGCAAAATTTGGTATTAACACTTTCATAATATTTGAAAAATTTGATACATAAATGTCGTTTTTTGACAGTGCCACGAGTTCTTGTTGGTTTCAAACATGATTTACTGATGTAACAAGGCCTGTCTCATTTGAATTTTTAGAACACATTCTTAAAATAGTTAATAGACCTTAATTTGTACATTTATTTTTATGAGAAACTGCAAGCTATGAAACATATCCCACATTGTTTGGATGTTGTTTACTGTTATTTTTTCCTTTCTTTCTCCCTCTTATTCTGATTTGAGATCTTGTTTATGTATGCTGCTTTTTTCTGAGCCAATTATATTCAATAATAATTGTATTTTTGAATTTTTATTGTAGCATGAATGGCTAGCAATTAATACTCATATGAAGGGTTGAATATGTGATATTCGCCTTCAGATCTGGTCAAAGTTATAAAGTTTATTAATCTGCAATTTTCAGATTCACCTGTAGGGGGCACACCTCCTCAAGGAGGAAATTATCACTTTAATTATTAGTTATTATTTCTAATTAATAAAGTAATACTCAAATTTATCAGTCTACTTATCCAAAAGGAAACGTGAGTGTCTTTACCTTGAAGGACTTTTGTGAACCATGGAAATTATGAGACAGAACAACGACTTCTTATACACGTTCATTTATTGCATAAAACTGGATTAACAAGAAGGATTATTAAGTGTGAAAGCACAGCATTGATTATACTTTGCAGAGATGAAAAGAAGAAATAAAACACTTTTTAAAACTATTCAAAATGCATAAGTGAAGAGCAATAAAGAAGTTTAAACAAATTCAAGGTTATGTAAGTGGGCTGAAGGTGTATGACTGTAATGTCTGATGTGTCTGATCTAATGCAAAAATAATGTTTTAATAAAATCGAGATAAATGTCCTTCTGGTGATTGAAAAACACTAGTTACTTAACAGTTAAATTCTAAATCAAAGAAAATCTACCTCTGACCACAAACAGTAAAACGCTGGGAGCTATTCTTCTTACCATGCGGCCTTGAGTTCTGGTTCCAAAGAGCACAGGAAGGCCTCTCTTAGTTTCAGCTTTGAGAGACGGCTCTTCTCCCGAGAAGTCAGCCAGGTGTTGAAGTTAGAAATCTGTTCCCAAAGGAAGATTCAGGTTGTTGTCCAGGGTTTTTTTCTTTTAGTCTCAAGTGGTCAAGTGAGGCTTTATTCCAAAAATTAGCGACTAAATTAAAAGTTTTCAAAGCTGGCCGGGCTACAAAAACTTAATAATTATCTTGTCACTTATAAAAATTAGAAAGAAAAAATGAAAAGTTAAAATTGCATAAAACGTAAAAAGGTTGAAGGTTCGGTTTGTTTAATCTTAAAGATGGAAAAATCTCACAGAAGTTTTCATCTCGAAGCTATTAAAATCTTACAAGTTAATTCTTTGTTCTGAGCTTTCTCTGTTCTGAGTTCTCTTTGTTCTGAGTTTCCCTCCAAAAATCTTCTGTCCTCTGCTTGGAGCTACCTTCCCTGTTTTCTGAGAGTGTCCTCTCTTCTTGACTTCTGAACTTCTTCTGCTGACTGACTGAACTGAACGTCGCGCGGGACAAAGGCCCTGAAACTGACCAATCAGAAACGAGTTGGGCCGGTCTTACGCCTTCATCTAATTAACATACTCCAATAGGCTGTTTTTACTTTTGTGGAGTGTTTGTGGGCGTGTGCGTGTGTATCAGAGAAGACCTGATAAGCCAACATCTCTTACACATTAAAGAATAAAGAAACATTTAATTCTTTTTTAATCAGCTTGTCTCCTTATAAGTAGAAACCCCTTTTGGCTGGAAAGAAAACAAAATAATAATAAGCATCAACATTTAGAAGGTAATAACAGATAAGAAGAATTAAAACAAAATCCAAAAAGAAAAACGAATGATAATGGCTAAAGATAAATAAGACCTCTGGTTCTTTTCTATTTACCTGCCAGATCCTTCTTATAAAAGATGCACAACTTTAGTTAACTTTTACCAGTAAAAAGATGTTGAAGTGAAAAACATTTCGAGACCAGAGAACACAGAAATACACTTAAGTCTAATCGCCAAGCCATGGGGGGGTCAAAAGTTTTTGTAAAATCCAGTCTGGGATGGACTTGTTCTGTCAGAGACGTTAAGAAAGATCCTCAAAGACCATTTGGGCTACATTTTCTTGTGGCTTCTAAAGAACTTTATTCAATGGAATGCACTTCTTTGGTCATCCTGTAAATCAAGATGGCTGGTTAGGCTCCAAAGTGGCTGGTCGTCATGGTAACCTGGGATTACCCACGTCTTCCTTTGCGGGGGAGTTAAGTGTTTCTGGGGTCTGTTGCCATACAGTCTGACGAGGTGTTACGGGAGTGAAGACAAATGCCTGTTGAAAGGGGGGGGAGGTGATCTTTTATGGCCTCAGGGTCAATTTCTGTTGGTTGGTCTGGAACAGGCTGAAGCATCTGGGTCTGTCATGCTACATATCCCCCCTTTGTTTCGACTTGTTCCTGTGGAATTGGTTGAAACACCAAATAAAACGATGCATGGCATTCCTAGATGAACTTTTCTGGAAGCTGCTGGAACGCCAGAGTAATCCGCTGAAAACAGTTGGATCAGAGTAATTCAGTGAAAGGGGGTCAAAACATCCGAGTAATCCTCACGAGAGCCACCAGGGTGCTGGGCGACTCTTCTGGGAGCGTTGGACGTTCAGCCGGGTCCTCAGGCAGGTGTGGGTGTACCTGCAACTTTACTGCTGTGGTCAGGGGCGTGACTCAAATCTTAAAATGAGTCTATATATTCACTTAATCTTAGTTACTAGAGTAGTGTAATCAGTCTAGTGTCTAGATCTAAGTGTTCTATAATGTAAGAGAAACACATAGAGAGGAAGAGAAAGAAGAAAGGAAATACTAGTTAGCTGTTCAGGTTAGGCAGGAGTGCCTGACCCTCACAGAGGATCGACGAGGTTGAGAAAGGCTGGAGAGAGGTTCTGCTCTAATGTTCTTCTCGAGGGCCCCCCCCCCCCTTTGACCTGTCGCTATCTTGTTATCTCTTCTCAGCAAATCTTCGTCGGGTCTCTCGAGCCACTCGCGCTGCGGCACCTGTCTATTTGTCTGCTGCTGCTTCTGGAAAACCAAGAGCAGCAAATTCACGAAGGTGACTGATCGTTGCTGTGTGGGGGTTCGCAAAAACTCCCAAATGATGGCTGGTTCCAGGATGGAGGTTTGAAGGAAAAGAAATTGAAGTTTCAAGTCCTCCTCCATTCCTGGTTCATTACGCGTACCAAAGTATGCTCGTAACAATCGGTAAATATTGCTGGGGAGACTCCTGTCTACCTTGTTTTACCGACATTGCAAACCGTTAAACCTGACTGTGTAGGGCAATCAGAGAATTCCCTCTCGATGGCCTGTCGCAAAAAGTACCATTCGCGTCTGGTAAACTCGCTGCCTTTCGATGAAACGGATTACTCACGGCTCGAAGTGCGTTTGATTAAGATAAATCTTATCTGGAATGGTGGCCTCTGGATAGTTCCCTGAGATAGAACTCAATGTCATCCAGGTATGCTCGAGGATCATTAGAGCCACCAGGGTTTGGTTCGAATCTGGTAAGATTTCGAGAAAATTTTGTCTAAATCTCGATCAGAAGGACCATGATGACGAGATTCATCTGCCCTAAAGTCATGGAATCGATTCGCCTTGTCGACCTTGGAGTCCGTGCAGAAAAGGAGGCAGGTGCAGGTGCTAAAGGAGGTGATACGCCAGAACTACCCCTTTTAGCCTGTGCACCCCCTTTTCGTTTTGAAAGTTGGATGAATCGGCTGACAGGTGTCAGATTCAAAAGATGGCTTGATGTCTGTTGTTGCAGACTTTACGTTCCACCATCAAGTGTTCATCTTGTTCATCGGAGGCTCTCGTTTGGTGGCGGTGTAGGCTAGTTGCTCTTGCATTAGCTCAACCTGTCCTTTTTGGTTCATCTAACTGTCTGTTTAGATTAGCATTTTCTTGTTGCAATGTAATTATAATCGTCTTCAGCTGCATGCAGTCCTATTTGAGAAGCTTCGTAAGCTTCTTTTAACCTCCATTGAGCTGCAGACTGTTTTGCTACCAGTTCATGCTGATAGGCTGGGGCCTGGGATTCGCAGTCTTTTATTTCTCTTTTAATTTGACTGTTTTCAGTCTTCAGTTCTTCATTCTGAGTCGTCAGTGCAGTGACCTGACGCTCCAACTCATCTGTTTGTCTTTGAGCAACCTCGCGCTGATGCTGCAAAAGCTTAATTTCCCTCTGAGTTTGAGAAGTGAAAAGTTTTGCGCGCGCTTGAGTCCTAGCGCATGGTTTAACAAACTATGAGCGGTTTTGAGTCGAGCTGTGAGCAGTATGGCTAGGCTACCAAGTGTTTTGGTCAACTCCTTATCCTTCGGTGGATCATTGGTAATTTCAGCCACTACCTCAGAGAGCTTAGTCTCCAGTTCAGATGCGGTTAAGTTCTGAACTTGATCTTCAAAACCTGGAATGTGATCTTCAGTGATTTCTGTCAAGGCAGCTTCAAGATCATCAAAAAAGTCCCTATGGCTAGAGGCCTCAGAAGAAACTGCGTCAGTCATTTCTAAATCTGTTGCTCAGCTGATGAGGAATGAAGCTGGAGGGTTTAGACAGCTTTGTTTAGCCTCAATTAGCAAGTACCGAAACTTTAGCTTTTAGCTTTCAAATCACTATATCATTAGCTTTTAGCCCCTTAGCATTAGCTTTTAGCATTAGCGTTAGCTTTAGCCTTTTAGCTTTTAGCATTTACACCTAACTGCCAGTAGGGGGAGATGACAAGTGTAATATCTATTTCAAGCCACAAGGGGGAGTCAATGAACCACTGACTTAGCAGACCTTCCACCTACTGCTGTCTACCTAGATTGCACAAACTTTCAAGTCTCTGAGTGGATTAAATATAGGTCTCTATATCTATGTTTCCACAGTCAACCTGCTTTGGTTCAATGCAGTCCAAGTACACACACCTCCTCTAGGCCAGTACGTCTATGGATATTAATCCCAACCTGTAACTTGGTTCAACACACAACTTCTGATTATTATTAGAAGAGGGTAACACCTCTGGCTCAGAGGTCCACCTCCTATGACCCTGACTGCGTCACAGCTTTAGCCACACCCCTTGGGTGACCCGGAAGTTCCTCCTTCCTTTCTCCTCAGTTTTACTCAGTGTTCGTCGCGAACACACCTAAAGCAGGCAGTTTTTTGTTTTTTTTTAGCAGAGGCAGCTAAACGTCCTGAAGACAAAGCAGTTATTCACAGCAAACCCTAAAGCTGGAAAAACGGAGTGATTGCAACTTTTGGATTTAAGCTAGTTTGGTGTAACAACTTGCTATCTCTAAGGTGTCTTTTGCACTGATAAAGTAGGGACAAAGAGTCTGCAGACCGCGCCTGCGTGTGCTTTGTGCTATCAGCACAAGAAAAAGGGGGGTCAGGTCTGCCAACAGACTGATAATTGCCCCTTCAGAGAGCTTATCACACAGCCCAAAACGCGCAGTTATATCCTAAAATCCTTGTTAATTTTAGTAACCCGCTACGGCTGATAAGAGTGCTTTCCTGCACTTTCATAAGACGTTTACGTCTTATAAACGTCCACTCATAGATAAATCTATGGGGTGAGGTCCGGCCGGAATCCTCAGCCACTGGGACGACGGAAGTCGGGCCTGTGTCCTGGAACACGCAGGTACACAGCCAGAACTTTCCGTGGAGAGAATTACACAAGACAGGAACACGCTGAACTTCTGTAATCCTTCCAAAGGCCTTTCAACTTATTAAAACGCATAAGCATAAATGCGCAAACGCATGCAAATTATCACGGTTCTGCTCCGTGCAGAAAAGTTCTGTTTCACAGAATCATCTGTTACGCTGATCGCACAGCGTCACAGGCTTCCAAAGACACACAAACAAGTTCTCAGTCTTAAATAAGGGAAAAGTCAACAGCTCAGAGTACTCAGGAATTTCATTCAGAACCGCAGTTACGTTTTAGATGCACAAACCTTTCTAATTAACCTGTTTATCTCAATATTTCCCAGTTCACAAAACGTTTTGCAAATGCCTCGCACGGATGCGCCATAAATTAAACTGTAGCATGAATGGCTAGCAATTAATACTCATATGAAGGGTTGAATATGTGATATTCGCCTTCAGATCTGGTCAAAGTTATAAAGTTTATTAATCTGCAATTTTCAGATTCACCTGTAGGGGGCACCACCTCCTCAAGGAGGAAATTATCACTTTAATTATTAGTTATTATTTCTAATTAATAAAGTAATACTCAAATTTATCAGTCTACTTATCCAAAAGGAAACGTGAGTGTCTTTACCTTTGAAGGGACGTTTTGTGAACCATGGAAATTATGAGACAGAACAACGACTTCTTATACACGTTCATTTATTGCATAAAACTGGATTAACAAGAAGGATTATTGAGTGTGAAAGCACAGCATTGATTATACTTTGCAGAGATGAAAAGAAGAAAGAAAACACTTTTTAAAACTATTCAAAATGCATAAGTGAAGAGCAATAAAAGAAGTTTAAAACAAATTCAAGTTATGTAAGTGGGCTGAAGGTGTATGACTGTAATGTCTGATGTGTCTGATCTAATGCAAAAATAATGTTTTAATAAAATCGAGATAAATGTCCTTCTGGTGATTGAAACAATAGTTACTTAACAGTTAAATTCTAAATCAAAGAAAATCTACCTCTGACCACAAACAGTAAAACGCTGGAGCTATTCTTCTTACCATGCGGCCTTGAGTTCTGGTTCCAAAGAGCACAGGAAGGCCTCTCTTTAGTTTCAGCTTTGAGAGACGGCTCTTCTCCCGAGAAGTCAGCCAGGTGTTGAAGTTAGAATCTGTTCCCAAAGGAAGATTCAGGTTGTTGTCCAGGGTTTTTTTCTTTTAGTCTCAAGTGGTCAAGTGAGGCTTTATTCCAAAAATTAGCGACTAAATTAAAAGTTTTCAAAGCTGGCCGGGCTACAAAAACTTAATAATTATCTTGTCACTTATAAAAATTAGAAAGAAAAAATGAAAAGTTAAAATTGCATAAAACGTAAAAAGGTTGAAGGTTCGGTTTGTTTAATCTTAAAGATGGAAAAATCTCACAGAAGTTTTCATCTCGAAGCTATTAAAATCTTACAAGTTAATTCTTTGTTCTGAGCTTTCTCTGTTCTGAGTTCTCTTTGTTCTGAGTTTCCCTCCAAAAATCTTCTGTCCTCTGCTTGGAGCTACCTTCCCTGTTTTCTGAGAGTGTCCTCTCTTCTTGACTTCTGAACTTCTTCTGCTTGACTGACTGACTGAACGTCGCGCGGGACAAAGGCCCTGAAACTGACCAATCAGAAACGAGTTGGGCCGGTCTTACGCCCTCATCTAATTAACATACTCCAATAGGCTGTTAATTACTAATTTGTGGGAGTGTTTGTGGGCGTGTGCGTGTGCATCAGAGAAGAACCCTGATAAGCCAACATCTCTTACAAACATTAAAGAAATAAAGAAACATTTAATTCTTTTTTAATCAGCTTGTCTCCTTATAAGTAGAAACCCCTTTTGGCTGGAAAGAAAACAAAATAATAATAAGCATCAACATTTAGAAGGTAATAACAAGATAAGAAGAATTAAAACCAAAATCCAAAAAGAAAAACGAATGATAATGGCTAAAGATAAATAAGACCTCTGGTTCTTTTCTTATTTACCTGCCAGATCCTTCTTATAAAAGATGCACAACTTTAGTTAACTTTTACCAGTAAAAAGATGTTGAAGTGAAAAACATTTCGAGACCAGAGAACACAGAATACACTTCAAACGTCTGGGGAGTCTCAAGCCATGGGGGGTCAAAAGGTTTTTGTAAATCCAGTTTCGGTGATGTCTCCGGCCTGTTTTTCAGAGGATCTGTAGAACGTCATGTAACCCTGGTTAAATTTTAGCATCAATATAAATCTTCTAAAAGAAAGGGTAAAAGTTTATGAATATGTTTTATATTTTCTGAAAATAATAATATTCCAAAATGTTACATAAATGTAATTTATTGTGTTTTTGTTATTTTAAATGTTCTTTGGATGAAAATGTATTTGTAATATGACAGGATTTTCAGAATGCTTTTGTTACTAGGCAGATTAGACAGAGGGCTGAATACATTTTTGTTACTCTTAATTTGATTGGAGGATGCAGAGAGAAAGGAGAGAAAGCAGAGAGATGACGTCATGAGGAGGGGACGAGAGACTCACGGCAGAAAAACGTGGATGAGGAATTAATAAAACTCTTTAAGAAGTTCCAGAAACTGCTAAATATGTTGAGGACGAACGGAAAGTGAGTTCTGAACAACGTGTTTAAAGTTTCAGAAGTTTAGATGCACTTTGTGGGTGTGAGCCTGCTAGTCAGCTCGACTTAGCTAAAGTAGCATACCCGCATCGGACTGGACTTTGAGCCGCTAACGCAGCGACTGAAAACCCCGGGACCGCAGAAGAACACCGGAATCGAGTGAGTGGGACACGCGAGCTTCTACGGATTCCAGTTTGACTCTGACAGGACCGTCAGAGTTCATCACAGTGCTTCATCTTGGTGCTGCCACACGTCTGCTACAGGACCACGTGACATTCTCTGAGTGAGTCTAACAGGAAAAGATTGAGGAGACATCCAATCCAAAGATAACAGGCCTGCAACGAGGGTACATTTGAGTTTGACTATTTTGGATTTAATTAATGCCGGCTTAGGTATATTTTGGGGCCCATTTTATTTTATTGTATTTTATTTTTGGAGATAAATATTTTTGTTTTGAAATCTGTCTGAAAGGAAAAAAAAGAGTTAATGTATAACTTGTGATGAACGAGAATATAAATAGTTAAATGTTTAAGAATTGTGTGTTTATTTATGAGAAAGTGAAACGCTTTATTTGAAGGTTTGGTTATAAAAATATTGGGTTAGTTTATTTCTACAGATTTAGTGACATACCCAATTCAGACGGGGAGGAGATATTAATTTCTAATTAAACAAGAGTTTAACACCCGTTAACTAAGAATTCAGGGATAATACCTCCACTTTTAAAGCTAATATAGCAAGGGGGTGTTACAGTCATGTCAACAAATAATAACATTTTCTTGTGGCTTCTAAAGAACTTTATTCAATGGAATGCACTTCTTGGTCGTCCTGTAAATCAAGATGGCTGGTTAGGCTCCAAAGTGGCTGGTCGTCATGGTAACCTGGGATTACCCACGTCTTCCTTTGCGGGGGAGTTAAGTGTTTCTGGGGTCTGTTGCCATCCAGTCTGACGAGGTGTTACGGGAGTGAAGACAAATGCCTGTTGAAAGGGGGGGGAGGTGATCTTTTATGGCCTCAGGGTCAATTTCTGTTGGTTGGTCTGGAACAGGCTGAAGCATCTGGGTCTGTCATGCTACATTATGCATGTTGTATTGTTGAGATATCTTGTCAATCAAAAACAATATTGAATGGAAACAGTTTCATTGCAAACCTATGTTTTTTCTCAATTACTAGAATTTTGATAAAATTGAGCTCATGTGTGATGGAAACGCAGATGATTTCACATGGAGCAACAGCTGCTTCTTTCTGGTTTTGCCTAGCGTCCTTTGTTACCGCCATAGCAACATAAAAGCGTTCCATTCCCACTATGTAGTTGAGACACCTGAAAGAATGTACATTAAAAAGAGTACGTCTTGAACAAAAAGAAGTAAATAATGTTGAAAACAACTGTCTAATTGTCACTTGAACAGTGCTCAAAACACAGCCCAAGTGTTTATACACCCTAAAATATGTTAAATCCCTCCCAAAACCCAGGTGATGTCCTCCATATCTTGCCACTAAGAAGCTTGCCCTGTGAATAAACGTGACTAGTTTATGAGGCAGAAATCACAGGAACATTATTCTGATGGTTTAGAATCTGTGTTTTGAGATCACTTATTTTCATCTGCTAGACCAGAAGAAATCAGACAGCGCTACGTTACATTTATGTTTCATCCTATGGATGATACAGCACCATCCTCTGATATTTTATTAAACCAAGCATACAACAGAGACAAACTTGTATCAATAACATTTTAAGAAAGAATAATAATTAAAAAAATGTTCCCTGAATAGCGAGATTCTCTCTTGACCCCTTCAGCTTTCAAGAATCATTAAAACTTGGAGTCTGTTAATCTTATGGATCAATAATTATCATCATTTATTTATTATTGATATAATGACAACAACACCATTATTTTTTATTATTATTTTAATGATAATAATAACGATATTATTATTATTAATAATAGATTAATACTGCTACGACTACCACTAATAATAATAATAATGATTATAATAATGAAATAAAAAGAACAGTAAAAAATAACACAATTGTGTTTTTCTTTCTTCATTTTGTCTGAAAGCATCCCTCGTTATTGTCACTTAAAATAACCGACATTTGTGTTTGTTTATGTAACAGAGGCACTGGGACATGCGGATCCATATGCAAAGGTTTAATGGCATCAGTAAAAAACAAGGGATAGGCAGAGCTGAGTCAAAATCCAGGCTGGGGTCAAACACATGGAGCGAGGCTGGGAGACGAGAAGACAGGCAAAGGTCAGGACACAGAGAAACTGGCAAGAAAGACTACTCAGACTGAATGTAATACAAGACTTCGCATAGAGCCCTGCTTGGTGCCAGACTAAATACTGTTGGAGATGATTGTCTGATGTGGAACAGCTGGTGAACCTGGGAGCAGAGAGCAAAGACTGATTGGAGAGTGAGGTAATGTCAAAACTCAGGCGATGGCTCCCTCTGGTGGTCGACAGTGGAGGAGGATTGTTGAACTGTGACAGAGCCCCCCTCCTGCGAGCGGCTCCGGAAGCGAGAAAGCCTCCGACGCCTGGGTCGACCACGAGGTCGGGGAGCCGGTCTGTGCGGATGGTCACGGTGGAAGTCTGAGAGGAGAGAGGGGTCAAGGATGTCGTCCGAAGCAACCCAGGAACGTTCTTCTGGGCCGTACCCCTCCCAGTCCACCAAGTATTGGAGTCGACCACCTCGGCGTCGGGAGTCCAAGATCTCGTTGACCCGGTATGCCTCTTCATCGTCCACCATCAAGGGGGTTTCCTCGACACGGGGGGATGATCTTGTTTCCACATTGTGAGGTCCCGTGGCGAGTTTCAGCCGGGAGACATGGAAAGTGGGAGAGATCCGGTACTCTGGAGGCAATCTGAGACGGAAAGAGACAGGAGTGATCTGCCTGATGATTTGAAAGGGACCCACGAACCTTAGACCGAGCTTCTTGCATGGTAGTTTCAGTCGTAGATCTCGTGTGGACAGCCAAACCCACTGACCAGGCACCAGGCTAGGACCCTCACGGCGATGCCGGTTGGCTTGGTTTTGAGATCGACGGACAGCGTGCTGGAGCTGTATGTGGGCAGCCCTCCAGGTCTCCTCACTACGCTGAAACCAGTCATCTATAGCAGGTAACTCGGTGGGTTCCCCTGACCAGGGGAAGAATGGTGGTTGAACTCCTAGAACACACTGGAAAGGTGTGAGTCCTGTGGCTGCTTTCCTAAGCGAATTCTGGGCGTACTCAGCCAAAGACCAGGAACCGGCTCCAATTCTCTTGATGACGACTGCAGTAAGTCCTAAGGAATCGGGTTACCTCTTGGTTAAGACGCTCCACCTGGCCATTGGATTGGGGATGGTAGCCGGATGTTAAGCTGACATTTATGTCCAATCCTTTACACAGCTCCCTCCAAACTCTGGACGTAAACTGTGGGCCGCGGTCTGAGACGATGTCTTCAGGGAGACCATAATGCCGGAAGACGTGACTGATGAGTTGCTCAGCAGTCTCTAGAGCAGTGGGTAACTTGGGCAGAGGTAGGAGACGACATGCCTTGGGAAAGCGGTCTATTACGGACAGGATTGTGGTATTACCTCGAGAGCGGGGTAGGTCAGTAATGAAGTCCACCGCTATGTGTGACCAAGGGCGTTGAGGTATAGGCAGAGGCTGTAGGAGACCCGCTGGAAGTTGGCGAGGTGACTTGGCCATTTGACAGGAAGCGCACCCCAAGACGAACTGGGCCACGTCTGCTTGCATTGTGGGCCACCAAAAGGAGTTCTGCAAGAGAGACTGAGTGCCCGCTATACCTGGATGTCCTGCTGCTGGTGTGTCATGCACCACATGTAAGACCCGTTGCCGATGAGAGGGAGGAACGTAGACCCGATTTGCTGGACAGGATGGCGGAGGCGGGTCAGCAACATTGGATTCCTCCAATTCAGTCATTATGTCCCATTGGACAGGGGCCAGAATCAGAGAGGCAGGCACTATGTTTTCAGGATGACGTTGTTCGTCTATGTTGGTGTCATGCAGGCGGGATAGGGCATCAGCCTTCCCGTTCTTGGAGCGTGGTCGATAGGAAATCTGGAACTGAAAGCGGGAGAAGAAAAGGGACCAACGAGCTTGACGGGGGTTTAACCTTTTTGCTGATTTGATGTATTCCAGGTTTTTGTGGTCAGTCAGGACCAAGAATGGTTGAGAGGCTCCCTCCAACCAATGTCTCCACTCGGTGAAGGCGTCCTTCATGGCAAGCAGTTCTCTGTCCCCCACGTCATAATTACGCTCTGGACCAGTGAGTTTCCTGGAAAAGTAAGCACAAGGAAACATTTTGGGCGGTTGGCCGTGACGCTGGGACAGCACAGCACCAATACCAGTATTTGATGCGTCCACCTCCACAATGAATTGGGCATTTGGGTCCGGATGATGCAAAATGGGTGACTCTGAAAAGCGTTTCTTCAAGGCCTGAAAGGCAGAGCTTGCCTTTGGAGTCCAGAGAAGATGTTTGGTGGCTCCTCTTAGGAGGGATGTGAGAGGAGCCGCCACTGAGCTAAAACCCCGAATGAAACACCGATAAAAGTTTGCAAAGCCGAGAAAGCGCTGTAGTTCCTTCACAGTAGAGGGTTGTGGCCACTGCAAGACTGCCTCGACCTTGCCTTGATCCATGGAAACACCTTGAGCACTGATGATATAACCCAGGAACGCTATCGAGGTTTGATGAAACTCACACTTCTCCCCTTTTGCATACAGGTTGTGCTTGATGAGACGTTGAAGAACCTGCCGGACATGGGAGACATGTATCAAAAGTGGTGGAGTAAACGAGAATGTCATCAATATACACAATGACATGGCTGTGCAGCATGTCACGGAACAAATCATTTATGAAAGCCTGGAACACAGAAGGGGCGTTGCAGAGTCCGAAGGGCATGACCAGGTACTCATAATGTCCAGACGTGGTCGAGAACGCTGTCTTCCACTCATCGCCCTCATGAATGCGAATCAGATTGTAAGCACTACGAAGGTCCAGCTTGGTGAAATATCTAGCTCGACGCAGTTGTTCGAGAGCCGGTGGAACCAACGGGAGGAGAAACACATAAGACATCTCCAAATATTTTTCTATAAAAGGTCATAGACACGAACAGAGAAAGTGGAACTAATGGAATTGCAGTCATGCTAACGTAACAGCTTCAGAGTCAGTCAGCTAACGCAGAACTACCGCTGTCCATTTCAAAACCCAATAAAAATAAACTTTGTCTATTGTTCCTGATAATAAAGCAATCGTAGTCAAACGGTACCATTTTTTTTTAACAGAATAATATAATGGTGTAATAATGACTTAGACGAAGGAGAAAAACAAACAAGTGTACCTTCCAAGGACCGACGGGAAAATCTTCGTAGTTCCTGTGCAATAGCTGTTATGATATGATGCCCTCTGATTGGCTGTTCCCTCAGAGTTGGGATCTAAGTGGTCAAAGTTGATATTTGACTGTTTAATTCTCTTTTCATCAATCCAATCACAGTAAAGTATATTGCGCTCATTTTTACCGCTTAAATTCTAAAAATCCCGAGGGTATAAATACAGCAACGCGACAGGGGGTTGATTTGTGGCGAAGAATGGCAGAAAGAAGATTTCAGCGGAGAATTGCAGACATTCGGGATCGGATGAATGCTCAACTGAAGCGGCTTCTAAATGAAGAACCTTCATCTGAGGGTACTTCATTGGTTGAACGGTAAGTTTTTTCCAAGATATTTAACTATTTTTCTCATAAATTTTCCATTTGACTACTTAGAATCTTGTCTGACAAAAGTAAATCCAGCGTGTTCATTTGGGGCTTTTTTTTTTAAAAAAGCATATTGCATACAGAAGCCGAAAACGGCCTGCCCTACATTTTCCCTCTTCCCCAATGATAAAGAGATAATATCTTGTTATAGCAAGATAATCAATAACGAAGAAGCATGCCTCAACCCTCTTTCCACAGAGACACTGAGACTTTACCTGAGAACCTTAAAAGCAACCGAATGTCTTTGCGTCTGTGTTTGGAAGGGCGCTACAGTATATTCAAAAATCAAAAGGATGGGGTTTCATGAAACCCGAACCACCCCCCGCCACACACATTTTTCCTTTTACATGTATTACAATTCTATAGCTTAAAAATGGTGTACTTCTAAAATGTAAATAAATAACTAAATTGCCCTGGCTTTTTAAGCAAGTTCTCAGAAATTTCTGTTTTTTACTGTAACCACGACGAGATCAGTTTATAAAAATGTCTAGGAATGAAATTCAAATATGTTGTTTTATTCATGTTTTTCTCGGTTTTTATACATTTTCTTTCTTTTCTACTTTCTTTTTTTTAGGTTCAGCATGTTCAGGAGGGAGGAGGGCGGTGGACCGCAAAGGAGAAGGCGGGAGCGACCCGACCGCATTAGACAACTTACATTCAAAGTGTCTGTCTTAAGGACCCATTCCGTGAACATCTACAGGTCACATCGTGGTAATTATCACTTTTGTTTCTATTTATTTATACTGAATTAATTCTAAAATAGATGATTACTACATATTTTAATAATAAAATATTCATTAATCAAAAAAAACCTAATACAAATTAGTTTAAAGAAAAACAAGTCCCACTCTGTTTATGCTATGATCTATTTTCATAGATCTTTAGGATTATAATGTTTTTAGCCATTATAAAATTAAATTTTTTTAGAGGACAAAGTGTCAGCAGCGGACCAGGAATACATTAGAAGTCAGTCACTCTGTTGTCTGTGGGTCTGTTTGAGCAAGCAGACCTACAGACTAGTTTGATTTTATTGAGAAACAATTCATTTCATTTCCATTCCCTGTCAGATGTCACACCTGCCTGCAGAGTGGTGGTCAATGAGGACCTGGACAGCCAAGCATTTGTTGAGGCTCTTCGCCACAACTTGCCTAATCTGCCAGAGAACTTCCAGCTCTGCAGAGTTAATGGCCAGCGGCAGGTTTTGGCGCTCCAGGAGACATGCCCCGGACGAATAAGGTAGACCAATGAACTTGGACGTTCAAATTTATATATCCTTCCAAAGGTATGCCACATTTGATTTTTTTAAAAGTTATTGAGTTCTCCGTGTTCTTAAGGTTTGTGAATTGTTGTATAATAGTTATATAATATAGCCAGTTATTGCTGTTATTTTAAGTTGTATATTATCAGGAAAATATTAACGCATTTTACAAATAAATGCCAGCTATAACTTGTATTCTAACTAATCCATACACACATTTTATAACCTCTGACTTTCACCTTTCACGGAAGTGGGTCAGAGGAGGAAAATTATGTATTTACTTTTTCTTTTGACTACACATTTTTTCAAGAGTTTTTTCACCCTTCAGCATCCATGATTTTATTTTTTTTTTATCTTCTTTAGACTGCCTACTTCTCCGGGACAGCAAAATCAAGATAATGCAGACAGACAGCCCCAGGAGTCTATGTAAGTTTGTATGGTTATCACATTATTGTATTTATTATTTGTAGGGACATTACCAAATAAGTTGTCTTTTGTGACTATAAGTCTGCCGTCAGACCTCTTTTTTCTTTTCTTTGTTAAACTTTATTGTAGACCGTGAATTTTTAAGGTTCACTAAATTCCAGCTTTACCTGTAACATACTTCCAGCTGGTCTTCTGCACAACAGAGTTTCTATTTAAAGGATTAATGTGAAACTAAACTTGTTTTCTTTTGATTTTCTTTTTTAGCAACAACTTTTATATCGACTCAGAATCTTCTCACTCTGAAGATGTGGATATGGATGTGGAGTCTGAAGATTCTAACCATGAGGTTTGTGATTCAGGATTTGAGCATCATTGTAAACATGCTTGTATGTATCGGTTGTAAATTAATTTTATGTCTATATGTCCTTTTAGGATGAAAAAAAGCTTGGTGATCTGATTCTGGATTTCCAGAACCAAAACATAAACTCAGACATCACCTTCCCAATGGTTGCCAGACGGAGGCACATTTTAAAAAGTGCTTGTGTGGCTCTTAAAAAGTCCTATTTTGATTGGAAAAAGGTGCCATTGGTTACATTCGTAGGGGAGATGGCTGACGATTATGGTGGTCCAAGAAGAGAATTTTTAAAGTAAGTTTGATATTGAAAAAAAAATCAATAATAATCATTGTCTTTCAGTTTAATCCTTAAATGTGATATTGCTTCACAAATGTATGGGTATGTTTGTGTCTTTGTCTTGTAGATTGCTCATGATTGAGATAACAACATCTCTCGGCATTTTTGAGGGCCAGCAGGGAAACCTGGTTTTCAATTACGATCTGCAGTCCCTGGAGCAGCAGAAGTACTACACTGCTGGGAAGCTCATTGCTTGGTCCATTATTCATAATGGACCAGGGCCCAGGTGCCTTCAGCGGGAGCTCTTCCACATGATGTGTGGACAAAGACCAGACCTCACCCATGTTGATGTGGACTTGTTGCTGGATCCAGAACTAAGTGCCAACATGGAGAAGGTATTGGGAGTGAAAAAGTATTGTAGTACATGTGTGGGTGTGAATGAAAACATCCAGTCATCCAGTCATGTTTTGAGCTGATGAGAAAGGTTGATTTATAAATAAATCAATAGATAGTGATACTTTTACTTTCATATTTTTGTGTTCTATAGCTTAATTCATGCAGAACACCAGAAGCGTTGGCAACAATGAAAGGAGGAATCGGGGACTGGATAGCTGTCTGTGGTGTGCCAGAGGTTTTTAGCGCCACTTTGGATGACCTGCCACGCCTCAAACAGCAAATTGTGGCCCATTTCCTTTTTCATCAGTATGAACAGAAGATCAACTTGGCATTATTCTTTAGTAATTTCTGACTACTACCAAAGTATTGTTTTGTTAGATTAGACTTAAATATTTACAACATATAAGGTTTAAAGTCCAACATCGGTTAGGAGATGTAGTAATTTGCTAATTATGACATCTGAAGTCTCTTTTTTAAGTTCACTAGCTCATCTTTTTAATTTATGTTTTGTTTTATTTATTTTATTTCAGTGTGCCAGCGTGATTCAGCAATTCGTGGCTGGTGCCGATTCATGTGGACAATTTTGGCAAGTGGTAAAAAGATTGTGGAGACAGTTTCTTCCAGTGTTCACAAACACTGGAGAAAAGCCATCAAAAAACTGCATCCAGAATCTTTTCACCACTGTCTGGAGTGCCCCTGGGAGCAACAGGAGGGACATGGAGGAGGAAACCATCGTCCAGTGGGAATGGTGGTTGATTGGGATCCAGGGTGAGTATTGGTGGCAGAAACATAAACGTTTACTAAATCAACTTAAACAGGACAAACTCAGGAGACCAAACCAGTGCAGTGACAGAACGAAGAAGAGCAGATGACCTGACAATGAGAAACTGAAAACCAGACACTTAAATACACTGAGGAGGATTAACTAAATGAAAACAGCTGTGGATGATTAACCTGAATGTGGTGAGACTGACAGGGAAAACAGAACATGACAAGACATAAGCACCAAATCACGACACTTTAATTTGAAAATGTGGAAATAAGGCATCAAAAAGCGTTACATTTAAATATCTTGGCCTTACAAATGTTGCAGTTTAAAACTTTTTCCTTGTGACTTTTCTGGTCTAAAATTGAAAATTCTTAACCACGATTGTGGTCCACTCAGTGGATCAAGTTTGATCCACTGAGTGGACCTAGAGGAGATCATGGTCTGAAACTAATCTGTGACCTCATCTCTTTTTTGACGTCTGACCGTCATTAAACCTTTGGAAATGTTGAACATTTTTTCTCATTTACGTGGGGGTCAATGGTTTGCACTGTGAATAAAACATGTTTTAATGGCGCTGCAGTGTGTTTATTACAAATTTAAAATGAACAAGTTTTTTTTATGACATAAAACATATAGAATTTTGAAATGTAAATAGAAATTTGGAAATAGCACCTCAGCTAAATTTTACTCCAAATTTTAAAGCTGTTTAGAAATGTCTTTTCTTGCAGGTGAAAAACCAGAATGCTGATGTGTGCATTGTAATAATGGATTATGGCAATAAACAAAATGGTTTCATGGCAATGCAAAGGATTTATTACAAATTTAAGAAGAACATGTTTTTCTGTAACAAAAAAAAATATAGAGCTCGGGATTTCATGTTGTTCTACATGGATTCAATCAAATGTTACATTCAGCATTTATGTCTGTCAGTCACAGATGAAAAAGGCCGTGCTTGTGGTAAACTGAATCAAAACAAGTCAGGGTAGGAAGTCTGTCCATGTCGCTGCTCAGCACCACACCTGCGGAGAAAGGATCCTCTTCAGGTGAAGATACTGAGGTACTGGACCTCAGCTCACATGCTTGCAGGTTCCTCTGCACTGGACATCAGCTCTACTGAAAACCACCAGCTCTGTTGATCTTTCAATCAGAGTTGAGTTCACCAAGATGAGGAAAAAACAGGTTATTCCAGACAAAAAACATGGAGGAGATCAAAACACTGAACTTGGGTTACAATTCATCCAGTGAAAAAAAAACAGAAAAAAAACATTCTGAAAAACTTTGGTGCTCCTCTGCCTGAAAATCCAAACTGTGTTTTTATCAGTATAGATGACACTTCCATATGTGGCAGACATAACCAAATCTTAAGACCCTGCCTATCTGTAGTAATACATCTAATGATGTCATCATGCAGTCATATTAAAAAAAGAAAAACACAGACACAATACTGCAGTTTTCCTGTCAGCGCAGCTGTTACACCTCTGAGAATCCTGGCCATGTGACATCCCCACCCCGCCCCATCTCTGACTGATGACAGGTTATTAGTCATTAGGACTCAGCAATGTAATTTTTCTACAAACATTTCTGCAGTCACGCCTAACGCAACGTGACGGCTTCATTTAATAACAACAAATGTATGTCCATACCTTAAGTGGGGATGAAGTGATCTTTCAAGTTGTTGATCTTTAACAAGAAGTCAATGAAATACTTTTTTTTTTAAATAAATACATTAATAAACTAATACAAATGTTAAAATAAAAATAAATTAAATGCTTTTTGCTCCCGTTAAAGGACAAGTTAAAATATTTTGCCAGACAATATTCAGGGTGTGATTAACAGTAAGAATTATTTAAATTACTTGTTTCACATTGTTAATTGGTGATCGTTAGAACATTTTTAGGTAAATTTATTTCACAGCTGCAGATTACGTTGACGAAGCCGTCGATATCCGCGCAGCTGTTCACTTCCAGTCATTTCGTTCGTCCTCCGCGACAAACCAGATCCCCTCCAACTCTGTGATGCTTCCGTCTGAAGAGGACTAGTTTTGTGAATTTTCAATGTTCTTGTGCTAATGTAACAGACAACTGTCATTTCTCAGTGTTGTTTTGTGTTGAGACGGGATGTTTCATTCGGGGAAGGAGGCGTCCGGAGCTCTGTTTACATTCTCCTCTGGTTGTCATATGATGTAAGGTGGCGAAAGGGCTTCTGGGAAATGATAGGCAAAATAAAGTGACGGACCTGATAAACATGCATTATTCTGAGCTCTTTATTTACATATGAAACTCCACACTACCGACACCGAACCAGGAAATAATTTGCATTTAAATCAATCATAAGGTTCAGAATTTCTTTGTTTTTAACACCGATCTGGAAATAAATCTTCACAAGATACTCCACGTCAGCTCTGATAAACAGACACATTTGGGTTTGTTTCTCATTAATTTACGACTTTAAATCTCGTAGATTTAGATAGATAGATAGATAGATAGATAGATAGATAGATAGATAGATAGATAGATAGATAGATAGATAGATAGATAGATAGATAGATAGATAGATATACTTTATAAATCCTTCTGGAAATTAAGTGGCTGTCCTTGCTCCATACACACAACACAGTTCAAACAGTGACAGACACAAAGTAAAAACTAATAAGTTACATACCATAAAAGCAGCTAAAAGTCAGATAAAAATTCAGAGATAAAATAAAACGTAGTAAAATCCTCATGTTCAGTGTTCTCGTCTAATCCTACCCTTCCCAGCAGCATTGTGGAGTCTTATTGCACTGGGCACAAAGGACCTCCTGAGTCTCTCAGTGGAGCTGGGCAGAGAGTGGAGGCGGCTGCTGCTGCAGAGGAAGCTCCGCTGAGCAGAGAACACAGAGTGCAGAGGGTGGCTGGTGTTCATCAGGATATTTTTCAGCTTCAGCTCCGTCCTTCGCTCCAGCACCGACTCCACCGTGTCCAGACCCAGCCCCACAACACGACCTGCCTTTCTGATCAGGCCATCCAATTTCTTTGTGTCCTTCTTGTTGGCGCTTCCCCCCCAGCACACCACAGCATAAAAGAGGACACTAAAAACAATAGACCGACAGAAGGTTAAAAGGAGTTCAGAACAGACGTTAACGCCCCATTCACACTGGACGCGAAAGCGCCGCGGAACGGAGTCCGCTTCCATTCGGCGCCCTTGTTATCCTATGGCGTCGTTCACACAAGGCGCAGAGCGGCGCGGAGGGCCCGCGCGGTGCAGCGGATCGTTTCCGCGTCTGACCTATTTTGTGCGCGAGCCGCAAGCGTTCCGCGTCAATTCTGGCTGGAAGTTGCTTCAAGATACATGAGAAAATCCGGTTTCTTTTCAAAATATAACCAGTTTTTCACAATAAAATGCCGCGATTGACAAATGTGATCATGTTTTTGTATCTAAATAGATGGTAGACACCGATTTAAACATACAATCACATCACAAACGTGCGCGCGAGAGCACAGAGACACACAAAACAGACAGACACGCACACATTTTTTTTCTTTTTTCACAGACACGTACACATGCAGATCAACGTGGATAAACTCCGGTGCGGGGTGAGAAGTTTCGGGAGTTAATAAAACGAAAACAGAGAGACAGAGAGTGTAACAACTTTCTCTGCCTTCTCACAAAGAAAGAGTACACATAAGCATTTTAACAGCTTAAATGTGTGAGCAACATCCACTTTACACATAAAAAAACACTCTACAACAGTCTCACTTTAGCTTTTGCCTTGGTTGTATTCATATTAAGGTGCACCACGCCCCAAACAAATTTTCAATTAACAGGTCCACCACCAATTGACACATTTACAAACATGAATGTTCACACCATTCAGTAATGTCTCTGAAACTGATCAGTTCTTCTCTCAGTCCAGGCTACGCGTAGAAAAAAAATCCGAAATAAATAAACAGGCTCGGTCTCACCAGTTTCTGTCCAAGTCTGTGAAGATGATATCCAATGGGAAGGGGAAAAAAAGGAAAACAAAAAAACCCATGCGATAATCCATCCACAGAAAGGAGCAAAAAGGTAATTTGGTGACGAAAAGCAGGTAGCAACAGGTTCTGGATGTCGGGGGGGAGAATCCTCAGGCCAGCTCCTCTCTTACTCCTCCAGACTCTGTTCTCTGTGATACACCTGGCTTCCTTCTTCTGCCGCCCCTTCCTTGACAGCCTTTTTTCCTGCTCCAGGTGCCGATGCCCTGTTTTTCTATTAAGTTCATTTGTGCTTGTTTTTAAACAGTCCATCCTTCTACAAACACTAGCCACTTTATTTCTAACAGTATACAGAAAACATGTTGCCCTTGCAAGGTTTTTTTTCACAACATGGTTACATACATTCCAATATACTTTAATGTGGTGACAGTGTCACAGATCCCCCCCCCAGCCAGAGGCATGGGAGGTTTTAACCCATAATAAGGTTTAAGACCATCTATGTGCACTGTGTCATCTTGATCATGGTCTGGCCATTTTATTTTGTAGTTTAGCGGACCTAAGATTTTCGTCACTTCAGCAGGACCTGACCATTTAGGTGCTAACTTAGACGAAAATTTTTGCGAGGCCTTAGACTGTGGGTGAGCCCGAACCCAGACCAGATCTCCCACTCGAAACAGCGCAGTTCTTCGGTGAGTATTGTAATATCTGGCTTGTCTGTGTCTGGAAACCCCCACTCTTTGCCGTACCTCCTGTGCAAGCTGGTGTTGACGCTCCATAAGCGTGTACTGTGGTTGACGTGGATCTGGTGGTGGTTTCTGGTAAAGCAGTCGTTCCAAGGGTCCTTTGAGGGTCCGACCCAAGGCAAGTTCAGCTGGGGAACGTCCGGTACTTTCATGCTGGGCAGTATTGATTGCAAATCGAAATTCTGACAGCCATTTGTCCCATTCATCATGGTGCTTGCCCACATATGATGCGATCATTGTCTTCAAGGTCCGGTTTACCCGTTCAGTCAGGTTGGTTTGTGGATGGTAAGAGGTAGTTAATTTCTGAATGACACCCACTTTTTGCAGAGGTCAATTAGGAGCTGACTTGTGAATTGAGGCCCCCTATCTGAAACCAGATATTTGGGTACCCCCCAGCGGGTAAAGATCTCATCTTTGAGGAAGTGGCATAAACGTGGTGTTTTGCTGTCTTTTAGTGGAACCATCTCTACCCATTTGGTGTAGTAATCTACTACAACTAACAGAAAGCAATTGCCTCTTTTACTCCTGGGAAAAGGACCCATAAAATCGAGCCCAGCATGTATGCTGGTTCTTCAACCTGGGTGGACTGTAGGAAACAGCTGGCTTTTGATTGCTTGGTTTGTATTGTTGGCAGACTGAACAGCATGTGACATGGTTCCAAACATCTTTTCGGATTGTGGGCCACCATGCGACTTCCAGGATGCGTAGCAGAGTCTTAAGCCGTCCTAAGTGAGCTCCCAGTGGATTGTCATGAAAATAGTGGATCAGTATTTCAGTGAGATTTCGTGGTACCACTAACTGATATTTTACACCTACACCTTGGGTTGGTATGGTCCTATACAAGACGTCTTGCAGTATCTCCCATCCAATCCTAGCCATCTGAGGTCCAGTTGTGACTGCTTTGTTCCGCATTTCCTTGACCTCTGGATCTTGATGTTGCGCACGTGCTATTTCAGCCAAGGAAATGGGTAAACCTGTGGTGCAGGTATTGAGGCGATCAGAGGTGTAAGATGCTACAACAGCGGCTTGGCCTTCTTTGACAGCCCGGGATAAGGCGTCTGGTACCACGTTCACACATCCTTTCCTGTACTGAACATCAAAGGTATATTGTTGCAGCTGTAGGGTCCATCTTGTCAATCTGGATGATGTTTTGGGGCAATTAAATGCCCAAGAGAGGGCGCTGTGGTCAGTGAAGACGGTGAATCTACTCCCTTCTAAATAATGCTTCCACTTTTCAACAGCCCAGACGACAGCCAAACATTCTTTTTCTGATGTGGAGTAGTTACGCTCTGCTCCCCGCAGAAGACGTGATGCGTAAGCTATCACCTTCTCCCCCTCATCTGACCGTTGGGTTAAAACTGCTCCTAACCCCAGGTCGCTGGCATCAGTTTGTACCTGAAATGGTAGTGACGGATCAGGCTGAGCTAACACTGATGAGGACTTTAGCGCTTGTTTGAGTCTGTCGAAACTCTCTTGACATTCTGTGGTCCACTCCACTTTACTCCCTTTCTCTTTAGGTGGTTCAGTGGAGCAGCAAGATCTACAAAGTGTGGTATAAACTTGTGATACCACCCCACGAGTCCAAGAAATCTCTGAAGATCTTTGATGCTTTGCGGGATTGGGTAGTTAGTCACCCCTGATGTTTTATCAGCATCCGGCTCCACGCCCTTTCCGGTAACAAGGTGTCCAAGAAATTTCAGGTCGTTCTTCAAGAAATGGCATTTCTTGAGGTTCAAAGAAAGGTTGCTAGCAGCCAGTTTAGCAAATACTGCTTGTAGGTCCTTCAAGTGTTGTTCTGGTGTAGGGAGTACACTATGATATCATCGATGTAGACGAAACATATGCGCCCTTTTAGTTCTCCCAGGACTGTCTCCATTAAACGCTGAAAGGTGGCCCCTGCATTTTTCAGTCCAAAAGGCATGACTCTGAACTGAAAGAGGCCCATGGGTGTGATGACGGCTGTTTTTTCTTTGCTTCTTGGACCCATGGCCACTTGCCAATAACCAGATTGCAGGTCAAGGGAGCTGAAACATCTGGCACCATGTAGTGACTCCAGAATGTCATGTATGATGGGCATGGGGTAGGCGTCTAACGGAGTTTTGGCATTTAGCTGCCTGTAGTCAATACAAAAACGATGAGTGCCATCTGGTTTTTAACCACAAAACAGGTGAAGCCCAAGATGATTGGGACGGCTCTATGATTCCATCACTTAACATTTGGTTTACATGATCTTCAATGATTTGTCGCTTCAAAGGAGAGACTCTGTAAGCTTTGGTTCGGACAGGTATCTCATCATTTGTTAGAATGTGGTGTTGTATTATTTCAGTCCTTCCCAGCTTCTCTGTACAGACCGTTGGCCACTCCTGAAACAGCCTTCGCATTTGAAGAGGAGGGTCTTTGAACGCATCTTCAGGTTCGACTCCAGATGCATGGTGTTGGGTTACAAATGGTAGTAATGACGAATCCAGCACCACATACAGGTTCAGAGGATTTTGAGTCGGAATCCATGACAGGTGTCCTGGGGTCCTATTTAGGAAGGGAAAGGAAAGTGCTTTATCTCTGAGACGTACTTCATAGGTGTTGTTGCTAAAGTCAAACTGTGGCTTGGTTTTTCTCAGGAAGTCCAAACCCAGAATCAACGGGAAAGTCAGGTGCTTATCAGCCATAATGTGGGTGTCGATAGTCCATACTGCACCATGCCAGGTATAGGCTAACTTCACTTTACCCTCTGAGGCATGAGCCTGTCCATCTGCCAACACAAAAGTCAATGGGTCGCCAGTCTGAAGGTCATCACCTGGTTTTCTTATCCTTTGCCACAAACTCCTTTGCATAAGGGTGAAGGTGCTGCCTGTGTCCAACACAGCTTCTCCCTGTAGGCCTCTAGTCTCAATAGGGATGACCAGTAATGTAGATGGTGAGGCTTTAGCTAGAGCCAGATGGTGACTTGATCTGCTTCCGCCCTCCGAGGTCCCGGAGACATGGTGGCTCTTGCCGGGATGCTTTTTCTTGGTTTTGCTGCTGGAGGCTTGACTGTTTACTTTTTCCCAATAATGTTTCTTGGAGGCCCAGTCTCGCTCCACCATGGATCCGACCTTCACCAGCTGCTCCACCGTCTGCACAGTCCCTCTTAAAAAGCTCACCAGAGCGGGATTACAGTTGTTCATGATGCGTCGCACTAGTTCACCTTTCCCATGTCAGCCTTCCATTTTAAGCAGAGTGCTCATAATCATAAACAAAGTCCCGTAAACGTTGACCTGTGTCTGTACTAGGTCCCTCAACTGCTCTTCTACTCTGTTTAATAGTCTGAAGGTAGAAAAGCGGCTAGAAAGGCTCTTTGAATTCTTTCCAGTTGTGTATTTTGGCCCTTTCAGCAGCCCACCAGTTTTTAGCAGAGTCTTTCAGGACAGTAGATAACGTAGCCAGCAGTTCTTTGTCTGTGAGAGGGCGTAAAGAGAAGAAGGTTCTACTTGCTCAATAAGTTTAGCACATCTGCGGTGTCCTTGATTCTCCAAATGTTGGAAATTCTATCCGCACAGGAGGCTTGGACCCAAGAGCAGAGGCTCCAGACACGAAAGCTGGTAGACGGCAAAGGTTCGCCTATTGTGGGTGTAGGAGAAAAAGAAGAAGCTGAATATCTCACAGAACCAGATCTTCATTAAATCATCAATCTCCCTTTCCACCTCATTCTCTTCTCTTAAAACAACCCAAACTGGCTTGTTCTAAACGTGTCAATGAATCATTTAGGTGATGCTCTAAAGCATCAAACCTTTGATCTACATATTCACGGAAACCCTGCTCTCTGTTTATTGCACTCTCTAATGAAGCTTTGAAATCTTCTTCTAGAGCAGGGGTATTCAACTCCAGGCCTCGAGGGCCGCAGTGTCTGCATAATTTCCAGATATCCAAACTCTACTTATGACTGATTACCTGGTTCAGGTGTGTCCAACCAATCTGAGCATGCCAGATCCGGGTATGTTGGAAAACCTGCAGGAATGCGGCCCTTGAGGCCTGGAGTTGAATACCCCTGTTCTAGAGTATTTAGCTGCTCTCTGATGACGTCAACAGAAATCAAGTTTTCATCTTGAACTGGGTTTTCATCGTTAATTGGGTTTTCATCATGAACTTGAGGTGTTTCTTCATGCAAAGGCATTACATCTTCATCAGCACTATTGTCCATTTCATTATCTTCCTGTAGGTCATCAATATACATTTCACTTAGCAAAGATGAGATGTCTGATACTGGTTCTCTGAACGTGACAAAAGGACCTGGGTTACATTCAGGTGATTTTGATTTTTCCCCTCCTACTTCTTCCCTTCTGACCTCCATTTTAATACATATACATCAAAAACTCAAAGGAAACTGATTTAATATGTGTGCTGTGAGTTGCTTCACTATCAAAGCTCAAATCCCCGTACGGGCCACCACTCTGTAACAACTTTCTCTGCCTTCTCACAAAGAAAGAATACACATAAGCATTTTAACAGCTTAAATGTGTGAGCAACATCCACTTTACACATAAAAAAACACTCTACAACAGTCTCACTTTAGCTTTTGCCTTGGTTGTATTCATATTAAGGTGCACCACGCCCCAAACAAATTTTCAATTAACAGGTCCACCACCAATTGACACATTTACAAACATGAATGTTCACACCATTCAGTAATGTCTCTGAAACTGATCAGTTCTTCTCTCAGTCCAGGCTACGCGTAGAAAAAAAATCCGAAATAAATAAACAGGCTCGGTCTCACCAGTTTCTGTCCAAGTCTGTGAAGATGATATCCAATGGGAAGGGGAAAAAAAAGGAAAACAAAAAAACCCATGCGATAATCCATCCACAGAAAGGAGCAAAAAGGTAATTTGGTGACGAAAAGCAGGTAGCAACAGGTTCTGGATGTCGGGGGGGAGAATCCTCAGGCCAGCTCCTCTCTTACTCCTCCAGACTCTGTTCTCTGTGATACACCTGGCTTCCTTCTTCTGCCCCGCCCCTTCCTTGACAGCCTTTTTTCCTGCTCCAGGTGCCGATGCCCTGTTTTTCTATTAAGTTCATTTGTGCTTGTTTTTAAACAGTCCATCCTTCTACAAACACTAGCCACTTTATTTCTAACAGTATACAGAAAACATGTTGCCCTTGCAAGGTTTTTTTTCACAACATGGTTACATACATTCCAATATACTTTAATGTGGTGACAGTGTCACAAGAGCAGCTCATCTTAGCAGAAACAGGGGGTAATATTTATAGAATACACACAACACAGACAGACACGAGCCCGCACAGATCAACGCAGTAAGCCGACTCCGGAGCGGGTGGGCGGGGCTGCGGGATTTTGGGAGAGAAAAAAGAGATGCAGTGAGCTGCTCCTCTTAGCAGAAATATGGGTTAATAATTGTAGTTTATTAATTTACCCACACACACACACACCTGCGAGCGCGTGCGCACAGACACACACAAAACAGAGATACACACGCGCGCGCACACAGATCAGTACAGTGGGCCGACAGAGCGGGTGGGCGGGGTTTTGAGAGAGCAGTTTTTCTTGGCAGGAACATGGGTTAATGTCTTTAGGCTATGAAATTATCAACCATGATGGCAAAAACAAAAAAAGCTCTAGCAGAAGCGCCTGTGGACCGCCGCGGAAAAATGCCCGTCTGGTGTGAACTACAGAGCGGAGCGGAAGCAGCGCGGACTCCGCTCCGCTTCGCGGCGCTTCCGCGTCCAGTGTGACCCCGGCGTAAAAGAGGTGAGTCTCCTTAAAAAGTACATCCTGCTCTGCCCTTTCTTGTAAACAGTGTTCATGTTAGCCGACCAGCTCAGTTTGTTGTCTAAAACCACTCCAAGGTACTTGTATGAGTCCACCACCTCCACCACCTTTTCTCTGATGTCAATGGGCTGGAGATCCGTGGCAACAGGTGCCCGGCGGAAGTCCACGACCATCTCTTTAGTCTTTGTGATGTTCAGATGGAGGCAGTTCCTCTCTGTCCACTCCACAAAGTCCTGCACCAGGCCTCTGTACTCTCCCTCCTCACCCCCCTTTATACATGCAACAATAACAGTGTCATCTGAAAACTTTTGTATGTGGCATGTACTGGAATTGTACTGAAAGTCATGGGTGTAGAGGGTGAAGAGGAGAGGTGAGAGCACAGTGCCCTGCGGGGCACCCGTGCTGCTGATCAGCATGGGAGAACTGGACCTCCCCATCCTGACGAACTGTGGCCTGTTGGTCAGATAATCCGTAATCCAGTTCACCAGGTGGGGGTCCACAGCCTGGGATAGGAGCTTCTGCTGGAGCAGGAGGGGTTGGATAGAGAAGTCAAAGAACAACATCCTCACCACACAACCCCTCTCATCCAGGTAGGACAGGGATCAATGTAAAAGATAGAGGACAGCGTCCTCTACCCCCAGCTTTGGTTGGCAGGCGAACTGGAGAGGGTCCCTGTCCTTCTGTTCCTGTGGTCGCAGCTGCTGCAGGACCAGCCGCTCCAGCGTCTTCATGACGTGTGAGGTACGGGCGACCGGCCTGTAATCGTTCAGCTCACTGGGGTGACTCTTCTTGGGCACAGGAATAATGCAGGAAGTTTTCCAGCGTGATGAAAACCTTCCCTAGCCGCAGGCTCCAGTTAAACACTGCTGGAGGGGTTCTCCCAGCTCAGCAGCACAGGCTTCAGTAGCCGCGGGCACACCCGGTCAGGACCCGCTGCCTTCCTGGAGTGGAGCCGCCTCAGCTGTCCGCTCACCTGGTCTGCAGTGATAGTAGGAGGGTGATGGCTGGTGGCAGGTGAAGAGGAGGGAGAATGGGGAGGAGAGGGCGAAACTGAGCACAGTTGGTCAGGAACCTCGAAGGAAACCTGCGGGGTGGGGACTGGAGAATTGAATAAGGTTGCTGAACAGGCTTGAAGAAGTTTGTCCTTCACCGCTCTGTTCAACCCTCATCCACCACATTGCCATCCTTTTTGCTACAGCCAGTCATAGCTCTCATGCTATGCCAGACTTCCCGCATGTTGTTGTCCTTCAGCTTTGTCTCCAGTTTTCTCTGGTACTCCTCCTTGGCCTCCATTATGCAAATTTTAAGTTCTCTTTGTACCCTCTTCATCTCCCTAGAGTCTTTGTTCCTGAATGCCCTTTTTTTTCTGTTCAGAACCTCCTTCACCTTACTGGTGACCCAGGGTTTATTATTAGAGAAGGATCTCACAGTTCTGACAGGACCACCATGTCCATACAAAAATGTAATGTGTTCGTCATGCAGTCCCACCGCTCCATCCACATCCTCCCATGCTGCCCCATCAGGACCTCCAGTCCGTGCGCTGGAAGCAGTCTCTGAGGACTCCTCTGCTCCAGCAGACCACCTCCTGACTTCTCGGGTGTGACCACTTGCCTCTTCACCAGAGGATGTAGCGAGGTTTGGAGTGAATAAGGTTATGGTCGGATTTTCCCAAGGGGGGCAGGGGGGCTGCTGTGTATGCATCAGTGGTGTTTGCATATAGCAAGTCAATGGAGGTGTTATTTCTTGTGGGGCAGTCAACATACTGGCGGAAAGTGGTCAGAGTGGCATCCAAAGTAACATGATTAAAGTCTCCAGAGTTGAGGATGAAAGCCTCTGGATGCTTGGTTTGTAGAGCAGTGGTTGTACTGTGTATGGATTCCTGAGCCGCCTCTGCATCCGCTCTTGGTGGAATGTAGACGCACAACGCCGATGACGTGGGAGAACTCCACGTGATATGTGGTAGGTCGGATGCTAACCGCTAGCAGCTCCCAGGTTGGGGTCACAGATCGCCACTTTAACGGTCAGAATGTTTTGGGTGACACCACCGCTGGTTTGCACACAGGATGAGACCACCTCCCTTCCTCTTCCCGGTGGTGTTTGGGTCGCGGTCCGCACGCACGGTGGTGAAGCCGGGCAGCTCTACGTTAGCGTCCGGGACGTGGCTGCCTAGCCACGTTTCAGTGAAGAGGAGGAGGCTGCACTCCCTGTAGCATCGCTGTGTCCTGATCAGTCCTGTGAGCTCATCCGTTTTATTTGATAAGGAGTTAACATTCCCCATCAAGACAGAAGGTATTGATGGCTTAAAGCGCCTCCTGTTTTCAGCCTTAGCCTTGAGTCGTGCCTTGTATATGCGACCGGCTCGGCAGCCCCGATACTTCCGCATTAGCTCCAAGGGAATGACAGGACGGAGATCTGTTCGTTTCTTCTTCTTAAGTGCAAGGATCTCTCCTCGCGAGTAAACGAGTCTTATAGCTTGCATTAGAAGAACGGCAAAACTAGCAATCCAAAAGGACAAAGTCCCTCCCAAAAAAGTGCACAAACACATTCATACGAAGCACAAGCAGCAGAGTAACGGACATGCAGCCACGCTCGCGCAGGCGCAATAAGACTTACGAGTAATATTACGACTTTTTTTCTCGTGAATTTATGACTTGTTTCTCGTAACTTTACGACTTTGAATCTCGGAAATTTACAAGTTTTTTCTCGTATAAATCCTAATATTGCTGTATGCCAGCAAAATAGCAGTTTAAAAAAGGTTATGAGCTGGATGCAAACCTGGTCACTCTGAATCACAATCCAGTAACATTGCCTCTAGGCCATGGGCCAGGTAGCTTATATATGCAACTAAAATGGGGTATTCGATATATAGTAATAGAGACAAGGAAAGAAAGCCGGCTGTTGCATGGTTTACAGTTTATCGGTCAAAAAATGCATCTGTCAGAGGCAAAGGAGCAAAAAAGAAGCAATGACTACGATCAAAATCCTAATATTGCTGTATGCCAGCAAAAGAAAATAGCAGTTTAAGAAAGGTCATTCGCTGGATTCGAATTCGGTGATACTGAGTCGCAGCCCAGTGACATTACCTCTAGGCCACGGGCAAGGTAGCTAATGAATGGGCAGTTTAAAACGCCGGTTTCGACATGCGGTTTTGACTGCACTAGAACGCCGCTTTGAACGCGCGGTTTGCACACGCTAAAACGCCGGTTTCGACGTGCGGTTTTCACATAATAAAACGCCGCTTTTTACGTGCTACTTTTAAAACGTGCGTTAAAACCGGCGTTTTAGGTGGCAAAAACGCCGGTTTTTACGGCGGTTTTCCTGGTGATTATTGACCCCATTGGCTTGCTATATTTTTGATGGCCAAAACGCGTGTTGTTACGGCAGTTTTCCTGGTGATTATTGGGCCTTTTGGCTTGCCAAAGTCTGCATGCCCCGCACGCTTTCACCTGTCAGTGGAGCAGGTGGAGGAGCGCACGAGGAAACTTTGTGGAAAACAGGGAAGTGCACTCCGTGTTCGCGCGTGTAGCCCGCCCGCCGCAGCAGCAGCAGACCCTCTCGTCCGCGGGAGGCAGAGCGGCCGCCTCGGTGGGCGTCGGATTCAGACCCGCGGTCCGCTGTCCGTCTGTCGGCTGAATGCGTGCACCAGCAGGAAGCACCGATTCGTTGGTTTTAGGCAGTTCCAACCACCGTAATATAACAGAAATAGGAAAACATTAATTGCGCTTTTTTCCACCATCAGGCGCTGAGTTTGCGACTCCTCTGCCGCGCGCAGCGGCCCGTCCCGCTCGTTCCTTCAACCACTATTGCTCTCTCCCCATTCTTACTCGCTAATCATGCGTCTGGCCGGGAGCGGGGGGGGCTTCAGCTGTTTCTGTGACTGGGATGAAGGCTGTCCCGCATTAACCTGAGACGAGGAGCATAAGGGACATGTTTTTATTTATAATAAAATAAATCAAACATCACAGATCAGGAGAGTTAAGCAGGTTGCTGCCCGCTCCCTGCAGCACTTCTCTCTCCCCCGGCGTGTGAAGGGAGCACTGCGTGAAAAGAGCCAGAATCCATAGATATCTGTTGGGGATACTTCCTTAAATATCAGAGGAATCCGGACCATTTCTGGTACATATCAAAACATGTAGCATATCTGGAGATATCTGGGCATAAGATACTGGCACAGGCCATATAGTGTGTCCGGATACTAGTTGTATCTTATTTGGGTCATATACAAGTTTGGAAATTGACCTGGAGTCATATCTGGTAATATCTGGTGTCAATATACTGAAAAAGGTCAGAATCTTGTCATTTCTGTAGTGCCTATTTTTCTAAGTGTTTACCCATTTCTGATGCATATCCTGAGTGATGACCATGTGCCATATCTTGGGATATGTGGGAGATATATGGGGGTTGGGTAAAGGGTGGGTTGAGTTTTCACTTGAGCTTTTGCGTTTCTGTTTTCTGGATTTGCTAGCGCTTGTGGAGACCGGCTGCTGCTTGCAACAGCTCCTGCGCTCTTATCGCTATCTTCTATTTTTCCGACTTTTTTCCCCCTTCTTTACTTAACTTTTTTTGTAAATATAGCTTCAGTGTGTAGCACTGCAACAAACTGCTGTCTTTTTCAGCATTTTTAAAGACTTTTTAACAATCCACCATGCACGAAGTAGATAGCGTGCGCTTTGTTTACGGCCGGGATCATCTGATCACGCTGCGCCCCTCAGTGGTGCCCCAGTGACAAACATCAGATCCCGCCGGAAGTCCTACGGGAGTGCGGCCGGGGAAACCGTGCTGGGAAGAAACGCCATGGAAAGAAGAGGTGCTTTAGACAAACTCTCCCAACCATTACCATGGGAAACGTGAGATCTCTCCCAAACAAGATGGACGAGTTGGCGGTGTTAACACGGCATCAGCAGGAGTAGAGAGAGAGCAGCATCCTTGTGTTTTTACAGACATGGCTTACCCCGAACATCCCGGACACCGCTGTTTTGCTGGATAACCTTCACCTCCTGAGGGCCGATAGGACAGCAGACAGCGGTAAGAGGAAAGGAGGGGGGGTAGCTGTGTTTGCGAACATGAGGTGGTGCAAACCGGAACACTGCACTGTTAAAGAGCAACTGTGCAGCAGGGACATTGAACTGATGGCGGTCAGCATGAGGCCATACCATCTACCACGCGAGTTCTCACATGTTATTGTTCCTCATCTCTGGAGACTTTAACCATGTGTCTCCCTCATCTGTTTTACCCACATACACTCAGTATGTCACCTGTCCCACCAGAGACAATAGAACACTGGGCCTGTTTTATGCCAACACCAAGGAGGCATATTCTGCATCCCCCCTCCCTCCCCTGGGAAAAGTAGACCACAACTTATTTCATCTGCAGACTGTGTATAATCCTGTTGTGCACAGACAGCTTGTGGTCCCATGCACGGTGAAGAGGTGGACTGAGGAGAGTGAGGCGGCTCTCAGGGACTGCTTCAACACCACTGTGTGGTCTGAGCTCTGTGACCCACATGGGGAGGACATCAACGCCATAACAGACTGTGTAACGGACTACATTGTAGCATGAATGGCTAATAATTAACAACCATATGAAGGGTTGAATATGTGATATTCGCCTTCAGATCTGGTCAAAGTTATAAAGTTTATTAATCTGCAATTTTCAGATTCACCTGTAGGGGCACCACCTCCTGCAAGGAGGAAATTATCACTTTAATTATTAGTTATTATTTCTAATTAATAAAGTAATACTCAAATTTATCAGTCTACTTATCCAAAAGGAAACGTGAGTGTCTTTACCTTTGAAGGGACGTTTTGTGAACCATGGAAATTATGAGACAGAACAACGACTTCTTATACACATTCATTTATTGCATAAAAGTGGATTAACAAGAAGGATTATTGAGTGTGAAAGCACAGCATTGATTATACTTTGCAGAGATGAAAAGAAGAAAGAAAGAACTTTTCTAATACTGTTCAAAATGCATACGTGAAGAGAGCAATAAAATGAAATTTAAACAAATTAAATTATGTGAATGGGCTGAAGGTGTATGACTGCAATGTCTGATGTGTCTGATCTAATGCAAAATTAATGTTTTAATAAAATCGAGATAAATGTCCTTCTAGTGGTTGAAACAAATAGATTACTTAGTTGAATTCTAAAATCAAAGAAAAATGTCTCTCTGACCACACAGTAAAACGCTGGAGCAAGTCTTCTCACCATGCGGTCTGTGGGTTCTGGTTCCAAAGAGCACAGGAAGGCCTCTCTTTAGTTTCAGCTTTGAGAGGCTGCTCTTCTCCCGAGAAGTCAGCCAGGTGTCGAAGTTAGAATCTGTCCCCAAAGGAAGATTCAGGTTATTGTCCAGGGTTTTTAGTCTCAAGTGGTCAAGTCACGCTTGGTTCCAAAAATTAGCCGACTAAATAAAAGTTTTCAAAGCTGGCCGGGCTACAAAAACTTAATAATTATTTTGTCACTTATAAAAATTAGAAAGAAAATGAAAAGTTAAAATTGCATAAAAGTTAAAAGGTTGACGGTTCGGTTTGTTTAATCTTAAAGATGGAAAATCTCACAGAAGTTTTCATCTCGAAGTTATTAAAATCTTAGAAGTTAATTTTTTGTTCTGAGCTCTCTCTGTTCAGTTTTCCCTCCAAAAATCTTTGCTTGAAGCTATCTCCTTGTTTTCTGAGAGGTCTTTCCTCCTTGACCTCAAACTCCATCCCTGAACTGACTACAGTTTGAACGTGCGAGAGACAAAGGCCCTGAAACTGACCAATCAGAAACGAGTTGGGCCGGTCTTACGCCTCATCTAATTAACATACTCCAATAGGCTTGTTAATTCCTAATCTGGGGTGGGGTCCTAATTGTGGGGTGTTTGTGGGCGTGTGCGTGTGTATCAGAGAAAAGGCCTTATAAGCCAACATCTCTTAACATTAAGGAATTAAAAGAAATTTAATTTCTTTTTAATCAACTCGTCTCATAAGTAGGAACCCCTTTATGCTGGAAAGAAACAAAATAATAATAAGCATCCACATTTAAAAGATAATGCATCACACTGAAATTCCACACAAGATGAGCGAGAATCAAAGCGAAATGATTTGTTTTTTTTTCTTTTGAACTCTTCCTGTGGAAAGATTAACAACTTTAGTTAAATTCACTAAGATAAAAAAAAAACAACGGTTAAGGTAACAAGCTATAAAACATTCCATGACGGAACAGGAGGATTCTTCTCACCCCATCTGGTGTGAGTGAAGATGGGGGTTGGCTGCAAGGCTGTAAATTTGATCTGGTGGGTTGGTGATCCTCAGACCTGTGAAATGTCGATTGTCAACAATCATAGCATTTTCCTGTGGCTTCAAAAGAAACTTTATTCAATGGAATGCACTTTTCGGACGTCCTGTAAATCAAAATGGCTGGTTAGGCTCCAGAGTGGCTGGTTGTCATGGTAACCTGGGATTACAACGTCCTTCCCCGCGGGGGAGCCAAGTGTTTCTGGGGTCTGTTGCCCTCAAGTCTGACGAGGTGATTTTTCAGGGGAGGCTGAGGTGAAATTTTATTGGAGTGGAGTGGAGGCAAATGGCCTTTTTCGGAGGGGGGGGGGGGGGTAATCCTTTATGCTTGGCACAAGATTCCTTGTTAGTTAAGGTTCTGGATCCATGGTTTACTGCTACATAATCCCCTTTGTTTTCGACTTGTTCCTGTGGTTAGTTGAAACACAGATACAGAAAAACATGGGATTCCCCGATGAACTTCTGGAAGCCGCTGGACGCCAGGTAATCCGCTGAAAACAGTGGGGTCAGAGTAATTCAGTGAAAGGGTCAAACATCCGAGTAATCCTCACGAGAGCCACTAGGGTGCTGGGCGACTCTTCTCTGGGCGTTGGAACGTTCAGCCGGGTCCTCAGGCAGGTGTGGGTGTACCTGCAACTTTACTGCGTGGTCAGAGGCGTGACTTCAAATCTTAAATGAGTCTATATATTCACTTAATCTGGGTACCTAGAGTAGTGTTTCTAGTCTAGTGTCTAGATCTACGTGTTCTATAATGTAGAAAACAACATAGAGAGGAAGAGAAAAGAAGAAAGAAATAAGAGTAGCTGTTCAGGTTAGGCAGGAGTGCCTGCAACCTCACAGAGGATGAGTTGAGAAAGGCTGGAGAGAGAGGTTCTGTTCTAATGTTCTTCTCGAGGGCCCCCTTTGACTGTCGCTATCATGTTATCTCTTTCAGCAAATCTCCATCGGGTACCCTCGATGGTTTGTCACCCAAAAAATGACCACTCGCGCTCTGGTAAACTCTGGCTGCCTTTCATGAAACGGATTACCTCACGGCTCGAAGTAAGATTGATAAGATCGATCTTATCTTGAATGATGGCATCTGGATAGTCTCTGAGATAGAACTCAATGTCATCCAGGTATGCTCGAGGATCATTAGGGCCACCAGGGTTTTGGTTCGAATCTGGTAAGATTTCGAGAAATTTGTCTAAATCTCGATCAGAGAAGGGCCATGATGACGCGATTCATCTGCCCCTAAAGTCATGGAATCGATTCGCCCTGTGTAGACCTTGAGTCCGTGCAAAAAGGAGGCAGGTGCAGGTGCTAAAAGAGGTAATCCGCCCAGACCATCCTTTTAGCTGTGCACCCCCCTTTTCGTCTTTGAAAGTTGGATGAATCGCGCTGACAGGTGTCAGATTCAAAAGATGGCTTGTGTCTGCTGTTGCAGACTTACGTTCCACCATCAAATGTTCATATTGTTCATCGGAGGCTCTCGTTTGGTGGTGGTGTAAGCTAGTTGCTCTTGCATTAGCTCAACCTGTCTTTTTGGTCATCTAACTGTCTGGTTAGATTAGCATTTTCCTGTTGCAATGTAATTATTCGTCTTCAGCTGCATGGTCCTATTTGAGAAGCTTCGTAAGCTTCTTTAACCTCCATGCTGCAGCTGTTTTGCTACCAGTTCATGCTGCCAGGCTGGGGCCTGGGATTCGCAGTCTCTTTATTTCTCTGTTAATTTGACCGTTTTCAGTCTTCAGTTCTTCGTTTTGAGTCGTCAGTGCAGTGACCTGACGCTCCAAATCATCTGTTTGTCTTGAGCAACCTCCGCGCTGATGCTGCAAAAGTTTATTCTCCTCCTGGGTTTGAGAAAGAAAGTTTCTGCGAGCGCGCGCGAAAATGTCGCTTTCCGCGTGGTTTAAACACTATGAGCGGTTTTTGAGTCGAGCTGTGAGCAGTATGGCTAGGCTACCCAAGTGTTTTGGTCAACTCTTATCCTTCGGTGGATCATGGGTAATTTCTGCCACTACCTCAGAGAGCTTAGTCTCCAGTTCAGATGCGGTTAAGTTCTGACTTGATCTTCAAACCTGGAATGTGATTTTCAGTGATTTCTGTCAAGGCAGCTTCGAGATCATCACAAAAGGTCCCTATGGCTAGAGCGCTCAGAAGAACTCTGCGTCAGTCATTTCTAAATCTGTTGCTCGCTGATGAGGAATGAAGCTGGAGGGTTTAGACAGCTTTGTTTAGCCTCAATTAGCAAGTACCGAAACTTTAGCTTTTAGCTTTCAAATCACTATATCATTAGCTTTTAGCATTAGCGTTAGCTTTAGCCTTTTAGCTTTTAGCATTTACACCTCACTGCCAGTAGGGGGAGATGACAAGTGTGCATACCTATTTCAAGCCACAAGGGGGAGTCAATGAACCACTGACTTAGCAGACTTCCACCTACTGCTGCTACCTAGATTGCACAACTTTCAAGTCTCTGAGTGGATTAAATATAGGTCTCTATATCTATGCTTCCACAGTCACCTGCTTTGGTTCAATGCAGTCCAAGTACACAACTCCTCTCTAGGCCAGTACGTCTATGGATATTAATCCCAACCTGTAACTTGGTCAACACACAACTTCTGATTATTATTCTTAGAAGGGGGTATACCTCTGGCTCAGAGGGTCACCTCCTATGACCCTGACTGCGTCACAGCTTTAGCCACACCCTTGGGTGACCCGGAAGTTCCTCCTTCCTTTCTCCTCAGTTTTTACTCAGCGCTCGTCGCGAACACACCTAAAGCAGGCAGTTTTTTAGCAGAGGCAGCTAAACGTCCCTGAAGACAAAGCAGTTACTCACAGCAAACCCTAAAGCTGGAAAAACGGAGTGATTGCAACTTTTGGATTTAAGCTAGTTTGGTGTAACAGCTTGCTATCTCTAAGGTGTCTTTTTGCACTGATAAAGTAGGGACAAAGAGTCTGCAGACGCCGCCTGCGTGTGCTTTGTGCTATCAGCACAAGAAAAAGGGGGTCAGGTCTGCCAACAGACTGATTAATTGCCCCTTCAGAGAGCTTATCACACGCCCAAAATGCCGCAGTTATTCCTATCCTTGTTAATTTTAGTAACCCGCTAGCGGCTGACAGAGTGCTTTCCTGCACTCTTTCAAGACGTTTACGTCTTATAAACGTCCACTCATAGTAAATCTATGGGGTGAGGTCCGGCCGGAATCCTCAGCGCCTGGGGGGGACGACGGAAGTCGGGCCTGTGTCCTGGAACCACGCAGTACACAGCAGAACTTTCGTGGAAAAAATTACAGCACCAGAACACGCTGAACTTCTGTAATCTTTCCAAGGCCTTTTACTTATTAAAACGCATAAGCATAAATGCGCCAAACGCATGCAAATTATCACGGTTCTGCTCCGTCGCAAAGTTCTGTTTCACAGAATCATTCTGTACGCTGATCGCACAGCGTCACAGGCTTCCAAACCACACAAACAAGTTCTCAGTCTTAAATAAGGGAAAAGTCACCAGCTCAGAGTACTCAGGAATTTCATTCAGACACAGTTTACGTTTTAGATGCACCAACCTTTCTAATTAACCTGTTTATCTCAATATTTCCCAGTTCACAAAACGTTTTCAGAGGCCTCGCACGGATGCGCCATAAATTTAACTGTAGATGAATGGCTAATAATTAACAACCATATGAAAGGGTTGAATATGTGATATTCGCCTTCAGATCTGGTCAAAGTTATAAAGTTTATTAATCTGCAATTTCAGATTCACTGTAGGGGGCACCACCTCCTGCAAAGGGAATTATCACTTTAATTATTAGTTATTATTTCTAATTAATAAAGTAATACTCAAATTTATCAGTCTACTTATCCAAAGGAAAGTGAGTGTCTTTTACCTTTGAAGGGACGTTTTGTGAACCATGGAAATTATGAGACAGAACAACGACTTTCTTATACACATTCATTTATTGCATAAAAGTGGATTAACAAGAAGGATTATTGAGTGTGAAAGCACAGCATTGATTATACTTTGCAGAGATGAAAAGAAGAAAGAAAAACTTTTCTAATACTGTTCAAAATGCATACGTGAAGAGAGCAATAAAATGAAATTTAAACAAATTAAAATTATGTGAATGGGCTGAAGGTGTATGACTGCAATGTTGATGTGTCTGATCTAATGCAAAATTAATGTTTTAATAAAATCGAGATAAATGTCTTCTAGTGGTTGAAACAATAGTTACTTAGTTGAATTCTAAATCAAAGAAAATGTCTCTCTGACCACAACAGTAAAACGCTGGAGCAAGTCTTCTCACCATGCGGTCTGTGGGTTCTGGTTCCAAAGAGCACAGGAAGGCCTCTCTTTAGTTTCAGCTTTGAGAGGCTGCTCTTCTCCCGAGAAGTCAGCAAGTGTCGAGGTGTCGAAGTTAGAATCTGTCCCCAAAGGAAATTCAGGTTATTGTCCAGGGTTTTTAGTCTCAAGTGGTCAAGTCACGCTTGTTCCAAAATTAGCGACTAAATTAAAGTTTTCAAAGCTGGCCGGGCTACAAAAACTTAATAATTATTTTGTCACTTATAAAAATTAGAAAGAAAATGAAAAGTTAAAATTGCATAAACGTAAAAAGGTTGACGGTTCGGTTTGTTTAATCTTAAAGATGGAAAAATCTCACAGAGTTTTCATCTCGAAGTTATTTAAAAATCTTAGAAGTTAATTCTTTTGTTCTGAGCTCTCTCTGTTCAGTTTTCCCTCAAATCTTTTGCTTGAAGCTATCTCCTTGTTTTCTGAGAGGTCTTTCCTCCTTGACCTCAGAACTCCATCCCTGAACTGACCTACAGTTTGAACGTGCGAGAGACAAAGGCCCTGAAACTGACCAATCAGAAACGGAGTTGGGCCGGTTTACGCCTCATTCTAATTAACATACTCCATAGGCTTGTTAATTCCTAATTGGGGGTGGGGTCCTAATTGTGGGGTGTTTGTGGGCGTGTGCGTGTGTATCAGAGAAAAGCCTTATAAGCCAACATCTCTTAACATTAAGGAATTAAAGAACATTTAATTTCTTTTTAATCAACTCGTCTCATAAGTAGGAACCCTTTATGCTGGAAAGAAAACAAAATAATAATAAGCATCCACATTTAAAAGATAATGCAATCACACTGAAATTCCACACAAGATGAGCGAGAATCAAAGCGAAAATGATTTGTTTCTTTTTTTCTTTGAAACTCTTCTGTGGAAGATTGAACAACTTTAGTTAAATTCACTAAGATAAAAAAAAAAACAACGGTTAAGGTAACAAGCTATAAAAACATTCCATGACCGGAACAAAGGAGGATTCTTCTCAACCACATCTGGTGTGAGTGAAGATGGGGGTTGGCTGCAAGGCTGTAAATTTGATCTGGTGGGTTGGTGATCCTCAGACCTGTGAAATGTCGATTGTCAACATCATAGCATTTTCCTGTGGCTTCAAAAGAAACTTTATTCAATGGAATGCACTTTTCTGGACGTCCTGTAAATCAAAATGGCTGGTTAGGCTCCAGAGTGGCTGGTTGTCATGGTAACCTGGGATTACCAACGTCCTTCCCCGCGGGGGAGCCAAGTGTTTCTGGGGTCTGTTGCCCTCAAGTCTGACGAGGTGTTATTTTCAGGGGAGGCTGAGGTGTAATTTTATTGGAGTGGAGTGGAGGCAAATGGCCTTTTTCGGAGGGGGGGGGGGGGGGGTAATCCTTTATGCTTGGCAAGATTCCTTTGTTAGTTAAGGTTCTGGGATCCATGGTTTACTGCTACAACATCAATTTCTGCTTTGAGAACACTGTTCCTTCCAAGGTGGTACGGTGCTTCCCTAACAACAAACCATGGATCAACCGTGACATCAAGGCTCTCCTGAAGGCGAAGAAGAAGGCCTTCAGGTCAGGGAACAAGGAGGAGCTGAGGAGCGTGCAGAAGGAGCTAAGGAGGAAGATCAGGAAGGGATAGGCTGGCTACAGGAAGAAGATGGAGGAACAGCAGAACATCAGTGAGGTGTAGAGAAGCCTGAAAACCATCTCTGGTTACAACACCCCCCATTCACAGGTTGGGGGTGATCAGAACTGGGTCAACGACCTGAACCTACATTTCAATAGGTTTTACTGCTGTCTGGATGGATCCAGGACTACCTCACAAACCAACCCCAGTTTGTGAGAGCCCGGAACTGTGTGTCGGACCTTCTCATCAGCAGCACAGGTGTCCCTCAGGTGACTGTCCTGTCCCCCTTCCTCTTCACCCTCTACACGGCGGACTTCAGACACAACACGGAGGGCTGCGTGCAGCAGAAGTTTTCTGACGACACTGCGATTGTCGGTCTCATCAGGGATGACATCGATGTGGAGTACAGAGGACTCACGCAGAACTTTGTGGACTGGTGTCAGCTGAACCACCTCCTGATGAACGCGGGAAAAACCAAGGAGATGGTGGTGGATTTTCGCAGACATTCCGCCACCCCTCAATCGGTGAACATCCAGGGAATGGATATTGAACAGGTGGACTCCTACAAGTACCTGGGTGTTCACCTCAACAACAAGCTGGACTGGACTCAGAACACAGAAGCACTATATAGGAAGGGTCAGAGCAGGCTCTACCTCCTGAGGGAGGAGCTGGAGAGCAGCTTCAGTGGCAGGCTGCTCCACCCTCGGTGTGTGAAGGAGAGATTTAGGAGATCTTTCCTTCCTGCGGCTGTCAGACTGTACAACCAACAATTCTGATCACCACATGCAATATTTGTAGATCTGTGTACAGCACTATTTATTTCTTTTATTTTGGGCCATTTGACTGTGCAATAATTGACAAATGTTTACCGCTCAGCTCTTTCTGACATTATATAGGGTAGCCCACCACTTTGGCTTTGTATATGTGTATTTAATTCTATTTTTATTTTTTATCCATCTTTTACTTCTTACCCTTACTTTTCTGATTACCTGTGGTGTTGCATATTGCCGTGGGACAAATAAAGGTTTTATCAATCTTAATCTAATTGTAAAGTGTTTCAAGCTATGAATGAGAAGCACTTTTTATAAATAAAGTTGATTTGATTTGGGCGATTGTGGTGCAGTGTTAGGGCGATCAACTCCTGATTGAAAGATTGCAGGTTCAATTCCCACCTTGCCCCACCATGTGTCGAAGTGTCCTTGAGCAACACTGAACCCTCTCATTGCCTCTGCTGGAAGGTTGGCACCAGTGTTTGGCAGTGGAGTCACCACCAGTGTATATGAATGGGTCTGTGACTGTAAAGCTCTTTGGGCCTCTAAGGAAGGTAGAAAAACGCTAAGTATATGATACGTGCCATACATTCAAAACTGACACTGCATTAGGACATATATGTTGGGTGTAGATTCACAGTCATCCGGATCATGATCAAATGAAAGAAGTTCTGAAAAAAATTAAACTCGACAAAGTTTCTGGTTTGAAGACAGTTTTTTGATTCTTCAGGTCAGCCTGATCGGTGTTGAGCTATAGAATTTGATGGAGGTGGATAATGATGTGTAGATGAATGCCGAGTATGTTTGGGCAAGGATTTCAAAACAGGATTATAGATGGAGGTCAGGTTATGTATGAGTCCACCACCTCTATTAAGTGAGGAATTTTCTGTCTTTACAAATATGGCTTCATAGACTTAAACCAGCACTGCTCTGGAGAGGAATTGGATCTCCCCGTCCGGTCCTTTGTCTTTTAATTAAGTAGAGATGGATGGCTGTCTCAGGTCCACTGGAATTGGAGCTCCTGTCTTAGCTGTGCAGTAGCTGATTAGTTTCACCAAAGTACACATGGTTACATTTCTGACTACACTTAACTGTTACAATAAGTTGCTTTGCATTTATGCTTTCCCACGTCAAAAATAAAAACAGTGAGACATGACAATCATAACATTATTTATTTGTATTTATTGTAATTTTCTTTTTACAAAATCAAGGTGGTTCGCATACATTTTTAAAAAGTATTTACAAGTCAACCCAAATGCACATGTTTGAGATATAATATTCTCATGTGTGAAGTTAGGGACTATTGCTGGGTGAGGGACATGGCTAAATGCATTTAGCTGTGGGTATTGTTATAAATACATTTACAGTTTCCTGCCTTCTTGCAGGAAATGTTACTCTAGAAATAGAGTGGGCACACTGTCTTGCAATTCTTTTCAGTGGAATGAAAGAGGCATATGAAGATGGTACATACATGGTTTCCCAGATAGTGCAAGAGCTGTTTTGCCCGTAATGCCATTTATCCCCATGCTCTTTAAACCAATTAACCTTTGCCACTGCATGTTCAACCATTGTCCAACAATTATTGCGCCACAAACAAACAAAAACTTTCCATATACCTGATATTTCTCCAGGGCGCATGTCAGCATTTGGGTCAATAACAGGATCTCCAGTGATTCTGTCAATGCCCAACCACTTTGCTGTCACAAATGATGATGATCCTGACCTATAGCGACGTGTTGAAAATACATCCCCGGCTAAACTATATCTATGGCTATACATATACTTTAAGGATACTCGTTGCATTCTGTCATTTGGATATATGACCTTAAATATTGAACAGAGAAAAGAATTCTCTGAGACTGACATTGTGCTGCATTTAACAGCTGGAAGCAAAGTTTCAACAGTATTATCAAATTCAAAGTTGTCATTGGTAATATGTCCGTTAATGAGATCATGTAAAATGTGAAAGTTGGCTGCCGGCAGAACTGTGCTACTGGGGGCGCTACATAAAAATGCTTTTATGTCTGGGTCACAGTTAGCCCAAGGAACTGGGCAAATTATGTGATTTGCTGTCACTTGCCACTCAGTCAGCCATTTACGCATCATATTGACCTCCGTATCATGGTTGTTCGAGTGATAGTCTCCTAATATGCCATTGGCACGTTCAAATGAAAAGCACCAGAACCCATGTACTGGTCCATAATCTTGAATGCATGACTTCAAATGCAGATGTAAATGCAAGTTCATGGTGCACCAGTCTTTGCCATATAGCTTTTCAAAAGACTTGCAAAATATTTTGAGACATCTATGGCCATCTTCAATCTGGGCTTTGTCAATAACTCTGGAGCACATCAACTGCGTTGCCGCAACAAAGATTTTCCACAACTTGTAGTGTTCCTCTCCTAAAACACCTTTCAAAGCAAAGGTTGAATACACACAAACCCAGAGTTTCCACTGTGCAGCAGTGAAACCTTCAAAAGCTGCCTCAATCTTTGAGGGTATACCAGAATCCACCGTACTAGGGAGTTTTAATGAGTTGTAAACCCTTCCTTGGAGATTGCATCTGTATCTTTCCATATTTGAATAAGTCTTTTGCCTGTACCCTCAAGCAAGTTATGCATTGGATAAATTACATGCATTCTGACAACATCAGAGTATGGCAAATCATGCAAACAGCTGTATCTAGCACCATATATTTGCTCAGCTCTTGTTTTGTTAGCTTTGTTTACTGCTCTCTTGGCTTCTTTCGCATATCTACAGTGATCCACATTACTTCTACTTGGCCATGTTTCATCAAATCCAGAGTAATCTACCTTATTGTCACCTGTGCGTGCAAAGTCTTTAAGACACTTGCTACAACCCTTGATTGCCATATGGCTCAGAAAGCCTCCAGTTTTTCTTACAGCTGGTATGTCACATGCTAAACACAACAGAGCAGCACGGACAAACTGCCCAGTTGTACTTCCATTATCAACATATATTCCAGTCCACAGATCTTTTAAATCACTTACTAAGGGTTCCAAAAACCCATTTATATGTTGTTTTGGCTCATGTGGACCAGGTATAATTCCAGCAACTATCATGTTCTCCTTCTTGAACCGTATCTCTCTAGGAAGGTTCATTACTGCGATATAAATCACTCCAACTGAGTCCTTTACATTGTTGTAGGGCTGAAACCAATCGACATTTAGCATGAGACCAAGGTTGCCAGGCTCTTCTAAAAATGGCTTGCCTTTATAAACCAAAAAATCCTTCCAAATCTGCCCACCAAAAACGTCACCGTAAACTCCTTCCTTAACATTCCGGTCCCTCCATTTTTCACAGGACTCTTTAAAGCCAGGCCGCTTGAACATGTCACCTAAGGATTGACTCAAACTGCGATAACAGAATTGTCTTTTGGGATAAAGAAACTCTTTCCCATGTTTCCCAATGACAGATCTCATTAGAACAGTGTCGCATTGTCTGCGGAATTTTTTTTTGCGCATGTCTAGGATATGCAACATGGCAACATTTGTTTGACTTTCTTCGCAATTCCTTCCCACTACTATCATATATTTTTATGATTGCTTCATCTAAAGCACACTGTAAACCCAAACAGTAAAGGTTCCTTAAAAAAAACAAGTTGCAATCACTCAAAAAATGTATAAAAGTTATTTCAACTCTATTTTTTTGAGTTGTCTTGACAAAATTTCGGTTTCAAGTTCACATGACTTAATTATTTTAAGTATCTTTAGAAGCATTAACGCAAAAGATTTGAGCAGAAAATCAATGACGTCATGACGTCACCATACGTGCTCCACCTCTTTCCTTCAGCCACTTGCTTTGAAAAGTCGTCCATGTTTTTCAGTTCGCTCGGTACTCCTCATTACCGAAATTTCTTCGGCTGAGGTAAAGTTTTTTCCAACTGCTGTTACGGTGTAAGTTTAACCATATTTCGCCAAAAACATCACTGCTGTACTATTTTAAACGCCATTGTAGGAACGTGTGGTGGCATGCAGCAGCTTTTAGCCCTTGAGAAGCTACATTATCCTGCCGTTCTTGCAGCACTTGCCGCCATCGGATTGGCCTTCTCTGTGGGCGCATTTATTTGGTAAGTTATATTTCCAATTTCATGTGTATTTGCACTTTGCTTGCTCCAGTATCTAAATATTTAATTGTTTTAATAGCTGTATGTAACACATGTGAGAGAGCCATCTTTGAGCCGTCTTGAAACAGTTATTTTACAGGTTACATTACTTTTTGAACTTGAACTTGCACTTTCTGAAGACGTAACGTTATCTGTTTATTTGAAAATATTGTATCTTTATTATTGTTCATTTTCTTAAGTGTAAGTGTTCAACTGTTCTTGTGTAACGATGTAGAGTTTCTGTATTTTCCGGTCTGTAAGGCGGGAATTTTGAACCCAGTGGCCTGTAAAATGGTGTGGCCGAACGACGCTGAAGTTGGCTTCCGATACGCGAGAGTATTCCACTGTGTTTTTTGCACTCTGACCAGGTAAGAACAAGTCCTGTTCAAAAACTACAGCACCTAGACAGTTCAAACCAGGATTAAATTATTCTTTAGACATTAAAGAATAAATTAAGAATAGTTTCTGATTTGTGAAAGTTTTTACTGATTTGTGAAAATGTGAAATATTGTGATTTTATTGCATTTTTTGCACTCTGACCACCTAAGAACAGGTCCTGTTCAAAAACTACAGCACCTAGACAGTTCAAACCAGGATTAAATTATTCTTTAGACACTAAAGAATAAATTAAGAATAGTTTCTGATTTGTGAAAGCTTTTGATGATTTGTGAAAATGAGAAATAGGATGATGTTATTGCATTTTTTGCACTCTGACCACCTAAGAACAGGTCCTGTTCAAAAACTACAGAACCTAGACAGTTCAAACATGGATTAAATTATTCTTTAGACAATAAAGAATAAATTAAGAATAGTTTCTGATTTGTGAAAGCTCTAGGTGCTGTAGTTTTTGAATAGGACCTGTTCTTCGGTGGTCAGAGTGCAAAAAATGCAATAAAATCATCCTATTTCTCATTTTCACAAATCACCAAAAGCTTTCACAAATCAGAAACTATTCTTCACTTATTCTTTAATGTCTAAAGCATAATTTAATCCATGTTTGAACTGTCTAGGTTCTGTAGTTTTTGAACAGGACCTGTTTTTGAATGGTCAGAGTGCAAAAAATGCAATAAAATCATCCTATTTCTCATTTTCACAAATCAGTAAAAACTTTCACAAATCAGAAACTATTCTTAACTTGTTCTTTAGTGTCTAAAGCATAATTTAATCCATGTTTGAACTGTCTAGGTTCTGTAGTTTTTGAACAGGATTTGTTTTTAGGTGGTCAGAGTGCAAAAAATGCAATAAAATCACAATATTTCACATTTTCACAAATCAATAAAAACTTTCACAAATTAGAAACTATTCTTAATTTATTCTTTAGTGTCTAAAGCATAATTTAATCCTGGTTTGAACTGTCTAGGTTCTGTAGTTTTTGAACAGGACCTGTTCTTAAGTGGTCAGAGTGCAAAAAATGCAATAACATCATCCTATTTCTCATTTTCACAAATCACCAAAAGATTTCACAAATCAGAAACTGTTCTTAATTTATTCTTTATTGTCTAAAGAATAATTTAATCCATGTTTGAACTGTCTAGGTGCTGTAGTTTTTGAACAGGACCTGTTCTTAGGTGGTCAGAGTGCTAAAAATGCAATAAAATCATCATTATTTCTCAAAAAAACACAGTGGAATACTCTCGCGAATCGGAAGCTGTGAATCGGAAGCCAACTTCAGCGTCGTTGTGGACGATGGCTAGATGTTTCTTCGCTAATGACCAGCAGGGGGCGCAGAAAGAAATGGACGAGGTCATCGCAAGAAGAAAACGTTAGCTTTTAGCTCTGAAGACTAACCGCAGCAGGACAGACACAAACACACAGAAAGAAAAGCATCTTATGCAGCTTTGAAGTAAAACGACGGATCTGTCTATATCCAGGAGGGAAATAGCAACTGGACGTTAATGAATCAATTGGCAGACATTGGTGAACGCCAGCGTGAACAATGTGTTACAGGCACCTTTTGAAAACAATTAAGAAAGTAAAATAAAATAAAATAATAATAAAAATCTTGCTTTTTAAATTATTTCCTTTAACTATTTATTTAATATTCCTTTCACTATTATATATCACATGAGTGCTATATTATATATACTGCAATGGACTATATAATTGACAAATCTATAATTTTTTAAGGAATCTTTTAACTAATTTTATTTTCTGTTTTTTTTTTTTTTTAGGTTGAAACTGAGGCACCTGGCAATCTGGAGAGATTTCACTAGGTATGTTCATGAAGACTAAATGACAAGTGTTTTGGTTTGTTTTGTTTAAATATAGGGAAAAAAAGATATGCAATGGCTTTGAGGTGCAAGCTTTGCAATGCTGTCATTGCAAAAAAGACACAAGTACTTAATATATGCACTTACAAATTTGAACATGTTTTTTCTCTTCTTTTACAGTAGAAATGGCTACACAAAACTTCCTCCTCCATATACACATCTCCACAGACATTGTCAGAAAGATGATTTATCCACACGTCCAGAGTCTGTGGATGAGCTAAAGAGAATTGATACAGGAAAGTTCTCAAACTAGACTTTGATTTTAGTCTGTCTTATGAAGACCAGACTTTGATGGGCAGCTTTGCTCCCTTGTAGACATCGAAGAACTTCCTCAGAAGGCTGCGTTAAAGCGTTGTGCGACCTGAGAGCGATACAAGTTCGATAGCATCGGATGACACTATAATACTGCCCCATGCCATGACGCCAGAGAGGATTGATAAGTGGCCTCAGTTTTCCTCAATGCCCACTTTTTCTTATGAGGTTGAACTCGTACTTAATGAGGGAAAAGTACTTATCAGAGTTACAGGAAAGTTCTTTAAAGTTAACCAGGGGCCAAAAACATGACATACTTGAAGCACTTGCCAGCTACAATGCCAGTTTCAAAGCATACCCAATGACAGAGAGGTTTCTTGTGGTAGCAGAGGCACTTGTTACTCATCACCCTGTCTGAAAGAGCAGGCTCTAAAAACAGGGTGGTATGGCTGGAAAAATAGCCTCAAGTTTAAAATGGGGAATTATCGAGCAAGTTAAGTCGTGCTGGATTTCAAAGAGGTAGCAGTGAATTCTGGAAAGAGAAAGTAAAATATATCCAAACAGACAAGCTGCACACAGTGGCATTAAAAGACCAAAGAGAGCAGAAACTCAATTATCTCAATTTTCAGAGGGGAAGATGTGTGCCAGCCTAGAACAACTGAGATTGCAGATATAGATGAAGTTAAAAAGACTGACAAAGATCACATCTGATCCAAAGTCAATGCAAAGCACCTTTGCCCTGGGCGCAAAGAAATAATCAGTGATGACCTGCCAGTTGCAGCTCATCTTGAACGCTGGCCTGCCCTAAAAATGGAATCTCAGGTGAATGTTTTTTTTTAATACAATGGTACATGCAATAGTATAATGATTTCAGCCACATACTCACAGTCCTTTTGTGTTTTTGCAGATCTGTGCAGCAGTTTCACAGAATTACAAATATTAACTTGAAGAACCACTTCTTTGCTGTGTTTGGACCAACATACTCCTCGCCTTCAGAGCATATTCAGGAAGAAAGCTTCACGCACAGGGAAGGCGTCTGATGTCCTAGGCCAGCTCTTCACAACTACGACCTCCAGGTCAGTGACATCTCACAATATCTTATTGATATGCATGTCTGTACAATATTTAGTGTTCTCAACTATTATGATGAACAACTGTGGAGTTGTTCATCAATGTGATGTTCTCACTCTGCAGGAACAAGTGGATGTTCATGTTAGACGTGCAGTTGTCCTTCAGGCTCTCCCTGCCTATCTCCATGAGGACACTCCAGCTTTCTGAGGACTTGTGATGTAAGTAAAAATCTTTACAATGTACAATGACAGTAACAAATACAATATTTTATTAATCTAATTTGTTGGGTCCGGTCAATTCCTGGTCCTGGAGAGCTGCATATTTAATTATATGTTTGCTTCTCTGCTTCAGCATTAATGTGATACAAATCCCTGTCACTCACAGAGCTGGACAGACATTAACTATGTTGATTCTGACCATTAGCTGGATGGAAGGTGTGAAAGCAGGGAAACATATAATATATACTGGATTGCAGATATGGAGAACCAGAAATGGCCACCACTGATCTACTTGAACTAATGGAAACTTAAAATAAGTTCATTAAGTCAGAAATTGTCAAACGTCCTGCAAAGTTTGTCAGTGTAGTTTGCTTAAAGACTAAGGTAGGCAAAAAAAATCATTGGAAATTAAAACTTGTATAAATTAGAATTAAATGTTGTTGCGTAATTCTCCTTTATTCAGCTGTGTAGATGGGACAGCCCCTTGTGGTGATAAATGAGAACCTAGATAATATGAAGCTAACATGATGGGCAAAAGCATGATTTTATTTGATTTTAAAAAAGGTACATTTTTACAGTAAATGGCTTTCATGTGAAAACATAATGTACACAAGAGTGCAGTATTCTAATTATCTTTTTCTCTTTAGGATGGGCAGTCCAGGGAACCAGATGTTGTGAACACACCACTTGGACTTCTTGCAGTTGGTGCTGATCCACAGAGATGCCATGTTCCATCCAGTCAAGATTTGGTTGTACTTGAGGGTAACACGATTATTGACGTACCCACACTGGCTGATGGATTTGTCATGTTATTTTGCATTGATTATATGCTCTTCATCTGGCGTACCCCAAAACCTTGGTCAACACATTTGACTTTATTCAAAAGGTCCTGATGGGTCTTGAGGATGAAAAGTTAAAGCCCAAATGTTGAGTCTGAAAAATTGACTTATTGACAGAACTGTAGTGTCATATGGATGATTCTTTTGCTGGACTTTGGACATTTCAACATGTTGAACCTGTGGTTTAAAAGTGTTGTTTCATGTTTATAGTTTAGCTTTCTTTTTTGCACTAAAACTGGATGTGTGCAATAATAGTTTCTGAAAACTATATCCACCTTATAACAAGCTTGAATTTTATTTGAACTGTAAGAACATTATGGTTGGTGCAGATAATTTGATCCTACTTTTATTTTGTGAGGGTTTTTTGAAGGTGTTGTTTTTTTTCATTCAGTGCTATACTTAATTTATTCAAAATTGTTTTTACCTTTTTTTTTTTTATTAAAATGCCTGGCAACACACACATTTTCTTTGCCAGTGTTGTTTTTTTGTTAGGTTGCCTAAATTTTTACTTTTAGTTAAAACTGCACTGAGAGGACTACACACATTTTCTTTGCCAGGTTTAGACAAGTTCTTCTAACTGTAGTTGTAGAAAAATAGCCTTGTTAGAATTTTAAGATTACAGGCTTGATGGTGTTTAGTTGTTATACCTGCTCAGAGTGTTCAAGATGTTTACTCTTGAATCTGTTAGTCACTTATCAAACTAAATTGTACAATAATTAACCTTTTCAGTCACTGCAATGATTTATATTTTTTTTATTTACACTCATGCTGTTTATTTTTATTGGATTGGACAGATTGATTTGTTTTAAATGATAAAATGTAAAGAGACTTGACAATATTGCTATTTTTGATACCTGAAAGCTCTTAAATTGTAAAAATGAACAGAAAAAAGCTACATGTTTCTTTTATTTTTTATTACACAGTCTGGTATTATAGCAATCATTGCTTTAGGCTGCTCTTTAATTTTATGACTGATGACTTGTTTTTGCTGTTTTTATAAAAGTTGACATTGTTCAATAAATTCAATTTAACACGGTCAGTCTGTCTAAATATTTTAACTGAATTTTTTTGTATTGACTATTCAAGTACATGTATGTAAAATAAATGTTTAATTATTTAAATATAATCACCTTAAAGGTGCAATATTTTAGAATTTTAAATTAAGTAAAGTATTGTATTAAATACTAAAACATTTTAAGTAAAATACACTTATTTTAATTATATTGTAAGAACTTAACAAACTAACTATAGGTAACTTGATTAAAATTGTGTTTTGAACAAGGACAATTTAGTAAGGTTAACTTGAATTTTTTTGTAAAATTAACTTACAAAAATAAGTCTTGTAACTTAAAAATTTAAGTTAATAGTAATTAAAATTATTTATGTAATCAGTTTCGAAGAAAAGTTTGAGTGAACTGAACTTATCGGGTTTTACAGTGCAGGGGTGGGCAAACTACGGCCCGGGGGCCACATGCGGCCCCTTAAGCTACTTAATGTGGCCCTCCAAATTAAAATACATTGAATCAAAAATCCAAATTATTGTTTTATTTTGATTGTATTTCTGGTTTCTTCCCATGAATGGTGTTTCTCTGACGTTCGTGTGTGTTCCTTTCTGAGTCAGATGGTGATCTTTTGGATTATTCCTACACCACATAAATGCAGCATTTCTTTGAGTTCACATTTTCCTCTGAAGAACATCAGGCCATTGGATCACCCAAAAGAGAACAACAATCAAAATTTAGAAATTAAAACTCCCAAATTTTCTGTTTTTAAATTAATAAATGTGAATTTGAATCCAAATTAAAGCATGTTTTTCTCTAAATTCCATATTATTTTTTTAGTTTATGAGGTTGATTACCAAATCTCTCCTTCCATCTGCTCCTTGTCCGGCCCTTATGCCAAATTTTAGAACGCTTTGTGGCCCACGAGTCAAAACAATTGCCCACCCCTGCTCTAAAGTATAAACAGAGTGACACTTTGGGCATACAACATATTTTGTAAAGTCACATTTTACAGCCACTCTTTTCCTGAGCATGTATAAAGTGGCAGGAAAGTTTTTTGTGATGTTTCGTAAAACAGTGTCACATACTATGCTACTCAAACACACAATAAAGCTTTTAAAAATTTTAAGAATGGCCTCAAATGCACGGTCTGATATTTTGAAGAAAGCTTTCAATTTAGTTAATAAAAAAAGCAAGAAAGTCACTACTCCGTTGTGTTCTTTAAGTAAAGTTCCACCAAGGTTTTCTGTGTTGTCTGGCTCATCGGTCAATGGCTGTTCCTCACTCCAGACTTCTTGATCTTCAGAACTGGTCTGCAATAGAGTCATTATAAAATGAAAAAAAATCCTGATAAATTTTGTAATATCACACAGTTATCTACAGTAAGATACAAGTGCTTTGGCAGAAACATATTTTAACCTTGTATTCAAGTCAAGAAGTTGGATAGACTAAATATATTTGTATGTTTTCTACTTACTTGACCACTTTCAGCAGAATTATCTTCTGTATCATTCTCGTTTGATGATTCTTCAAAATTGTTTTCAGATTCAAGAAACATCTATGGGAAAATTAAAGTCTTATGAACATGCATGATGAGATATTCTGCTTAAACTGAAATATCATAAATTGCTACTGATTTTGAAATAAACTGTGCTGATGCACTAAAGACCAAGGGAAAATGTGTGACTTGGTCATAGCTTGGCTGCAACGCAAAACATTGTTTTGTAAATTAGCTCTTTGTAGGTTCCAGCAGGGTCTTTTGTATCTGTGCAAATCTCTATGTAAGTCTGAAAGTCTGAAACAATGAACAGAGTGAAATTCCAAAGGCATTCTTATGCAGTTGCAACTAAAGTACCTGTTCATCTTCGGATGACTCCACAATGTGGCGTGCAGACGGACGTCTCACCAGCTGGAGGTCACAATCCACAAACCAACATTTAGGCAAGTCAGGAAATAATTCAAACTGACAATTTATACACATTTCTCAACTAACTGAACATAAAAGGTACAGAAAATACGTGTCAAGGAACCAAGCCTTATCACTAGAAGGTCCAACATTGCAAGAGGTAAATCACATTGGATCGAATGCTCTCCAGGGTTGTAGAGTGATTTAAGGACCTGGTTGAACTTCCACTAAAATGGACCCACATCTAAACAAAAATGATTTAAAAAAAATAATCACCAGTTCATCTTCTGATGAGTCCAAAATGCATCTTTTATATGATTGCTGTCTTTGTGGCTGGAGAAAGAAATCCACAGGATTAAACACTAAAGCATAGAAATCATTCAAATTGACAATGTAATTTTAGCCTTTAAAACATAATTTATGAGATTGTCAGCTGCAGGACCAAAAGGCTACTTGTTACGGTAAAGCTGCAACTTGTTTGTGATGTTTAAGTTCCCATGTACACATGTGTTTTTTTTTACAAATAAACATGCCTATGTAATATGTTTGCGTGTATACATTGTTGTTGTCCAAAAAATAACAAAAACTGTGAAGAAGAAAACACTAGACCTTGCTGTGATGGGTGCGCTAGTGGCTATGAAAGTGTTCATATGCAAAAATGTTCCAGTTTAATAGGATATTGTTGGAAGGCAATTCTTGTGGACAAAAGAACTAAACTGCAAGTTGATTAAGGAAAAATATGTAAAGTGGCAATGAATGGCACATTGTATGTTAGAATAAGTTAAACCTTCTCCTCTGAAGACTCCCTCTTTTGTAACAGGGGTATCCCTCATTGAGTGCCCCATACATGGCAAATCGGTCATAGCTTGGCTGCAATGCCAAACAACAACAACAGCTGCACCTTTTGTATCTGTGCAAATCTCTATGTAAGTCTGAAAGTCTGAAACAATGAACAGAGTGAAATTCCAAAGGCATTCTTATGCAGTTGCAACTAAAGTACCTGTTCATCCTCTGATGACTCCACAATGTGACGTGCAGACGGTCGTCTCACCAGCTGGAGGTCACAAATCCACAGACCAACATTTAGGCAAGTCAGGAAATAATTCAAACTGACAATTTATACACATTTCTCAACTAACTGAACATAAAGGGAAAAGCGGTGGTAAGGAGCCAAACCTTACAAACCCTGCAAAACCCCAAAATTGAAAAAGGCATATCATGTTGAATTGCAGAGGTCAAGCAAGGACCTGGTTGGATTTCCACCCCAAAATGTAGCCAGATAAAATTAGAAGGGTAAAAATAATCACCTGTTCATCCTGACCTTTCATATAATTGTTGCCTTCTTGGCTGAAGAGAGAAATCCACAGGATGGCACTTTAACACTACAAACACTACAGCACAGACCATATACTATACACATGTTTACTCAAACATATGTATAGATATATAAAAGGAATAGAATTAAATTACCTGTTCATTTTCTGATGAGTCCAGAAGTGCACATGGTCGTCTTGTTTGCTAGAAAGAGATCAAAACACAAATAATTTAAAATAAAATCTTGAGTCTTACAAAGACTTGCAGAACCCACAGAAAAAACATTTAGAAAGGAAAATAGGAAACAATCAACTCTAAGTTTGATAGAAAATGTCAATACTTGTTCATTTCCTTCAGAGTCATCACCAATGTCATCTTCAATGCAGTCTGGTAGTCTTGTCATCTGGCATAAAAATATTTCATTATTTCAAGCCAACAAGTTTTCATATTATGTCTGAGCCTACTGGAATTGAACAGAAGGAGTGTGTTTCATCAGCAAAATGGCATACCTGCACACTTTCTGCCAACACTTCATCTATGTTGTCTTGGTTTTCCATTTCCTTGAACATACAAACACAAAATGTTGGATTTGGTAATTAGCAGTTAGTACATTAATTACAGATCAGCAAGGGACTATGATGTAAACTGCAAGTAAGACCCTTTTCACATGAGGTCACACAAGAAGGCAAGTGTGCGGAGTGATTATATGTCTATGGCTTTGAATGGTAAAGCAGATTGGTGAACACTGTTAAAAATAATTTTAGGTAATTAATGAAAGGTAACCAAACCAATTGTAACCAAAATTTGTACAAAATTTAATTTATAAAGAATCTACCTGGTCGTGTTTTCCCTCTGAGATCAAATGTCGTAATCCTGGCTGCAGAATGATATTAAACAAGACATGGATTTTCTCTGACAACTCAGTCATAGTTAGATGAAGGTTGCAGGTACATCATTGAATGCTGGTTGCTTGATTATGAAGGTAATTCAGATGTTCTTCATCATTTACGCTAATGCTAACACAGCTTTCCATGACGGTGATGAGATGTAGAGCTGCAGAAGATCTTTTCTGCACAGTTAACGTTAATTACATTTCTGCATTCACAAAATCACTAAAAACAGAGCTAAAGTAAGACATTTTCAACAAGTCTTAGAATAAAGAAAAACTATTAACTATCCCCATTTTCACTACGTTGTGCCATGTTTATCAATAATTTAATGTTAAAGAAAAATCAAATTTTAAACAAATCTAGTCACATTTCGAACTAATGACCAAATCTGCAGCATTTTTAACAAAATTAAACCTGGGACCCACTGGCACCAGGTGATCCCTGGCATCTGGCTTTTAAATAGCAACTTACCACTTTTTCATTGTTGAGATGGCGATAAAACATTGATTTTGAAACATCTTTTCCACAGTGATGGCAGAACTTTTCCAATTGTTTCTGAACTCTTTCCTCCGACATGATGCAGACTCAAGGATGACACCAAGCAGCAAAACTCTATAAATTAGTCTTGATTTTGGTAACAAATCAGTATAGGAATTGCCACTTCTTAACCCCTTTGGACGTTTACAAGCAACTGGTTATCTTTTCTCTTTTTTATTTTTTAAAATCTTTTCCCTTTATGTATGGTAGTAACTGCTTATATGCTAATGTGTAGTCAAACTCAAAGCACCAATCAAACAGGAGGAGAACGTGACGTGATACCTGTATTCCAGTAAAGAGACATGTGATTGGTCGTGATGTAAAGAACGCGATGAATAATTGGCTGTGGAGTCACAGCCCCAGCAGTCTCAGTGCCGTTATTGTCATGTGTTTCCCCTGGGCTGATTGCCACTCCTCCCTGACGGGCTACACCTGTGTCCTTTGTTTTTTTTTCACTCTCCTTTCTGTATTTAATGGGTTCCTCCCCCTCACTTCCTTGCAGGTTTGTCTTGTCACCCTTACCCACTAATCCTGTCTGTCATTCCAGGTTCTTGTGTGTTTTTGTGGAGTTTTGGCCTCAGTTAGTTTTGGACTTTAACCTTAGTGACTGTTCCTGTTTTTTAAGCCTTGTGCTCTTCCTTTGTTTTGGATTTTTGTTATTAAAAGACACTTTGATTTGGAGCTCGCAGCTGTCCTGCAATTGTGTCCACACCAAAGCCTGACAGTTATCTATTTAAAAGCCATGGCGGCATCGAGCAGTAGGTGGACTTTTGAAAGAAGTAGATTACGTAAAATTCTCAAAACAAGAAAAAACGTAACCACCAGTAGGCATGGACGACTGCGTTCCCCGCACACCCTGCAACGAGCGAGGCCGACATCGCAGAGTGCGCCGAGAGTCTCCGAGGACACCAACAACGCGGGAGATGGGGGCAGTGCCCCGCACTGATATTTTCAGGTAAAACTTTAAAAGTTAAGGGACCCAGAAAATCAATCGGTTTTCAGTACTGTAATCTTGTTAGTTTCTTCGGTTGAGATGGCTTCTTCACAGAAACCGGACTAATTGATCGATGGCCAGGCGCATTGTCACGGAAACACGACGCGATGTCGAGCTGAGCCTTGACTGCAGCGGCGAAAATAAAGCGATACATATGTTGAGCGTAACCATAGGTTCAATAAAGCTCCAGTTCCGTTTTTACCGTATGTTTTCGTCCAGATCATGATAAAGGTTTTTCTGTTGTTCTGTAAACAGCCAGCGCAGTGATATAGAGCATTTGGGCTATGTGGCTGCATGTTAGCATCTCTGTTACTACAGAGTTGCTACAGATATATGTCTTTAGCGCTCGGCTAAGCTTACTGTTAGTGTGTTATATGCACACAATTTACACTTCTGGGTTAACACTTGATACTAGATATAAATTAAGAAAACATATATGAAGGAAAAATCTCTGGCTTTTTTTTTTTGTTTAATAGCAGCATATATCATCACTGATTATTCGCAGATAAGTGGTAACTAAACAAAGTGATAGGTTATATATATATATATATATATATATATATATATATTTGCCATGTTTACAATCATTTAGTCAAGATTTTTTAATCAATGCATAGTACTAATTTAAACAAATTGTCATTAATTGCACATTGTGTTTTGGATTATGTTCTCATTTCACTTGTTCCACATGTCACTTTAAAATAAACCATCTTCCCTTTAGTTTTCTCAAGAAAAATCGAGTCTCTCTGTGAGAAGGTGGACCTCATGGAGGAAAAACTCGAAGCAGTATCCCAGACTCTAGAAGTCCTATTGCACGAGTTAACAAACCAAGCAGCCAGGACACCGGACACAAAAACTCCTACTGAACTTTCAGTATGTATTCAGTGTGTAAAAATATTAATATATGTTGAATTAATGTGATTTTGTCAGAACTTTTTGTTAGTAACTCAAGCACATCACATGTCCAATAACAGACAGTCTGTTTCTAACTTTGCCTCTTTTGGGTTTTCAGGATGGTTTTCTCACTGTAGAGTGAGAATAATAATGTTTCAGATGTTGTTTCTTTGAAACAAATGATTTATAGTTGTGACTAATGAATGTTGTCTTATGTTTTTTTGTAACCAACCAATATGCTTGTTATTTTTTGTACCCTCTATTTATTTTTTGTACATATTCTAGACATTTGCCATAATGACAATTGACTTGATATTTTTTATCTTTCAGACTCTTGTCCGTCACATATATAATAACCTTGGAGAGCAGCTTCAGTGGAAGGTCCAGCCAACCGACCAGTATGTTTCTTTCTCACTGTTTTAAGAAAACAATAACCCACAAGAACCCCTGACAATTATGAAATATTGTCTTATCTTTTCACTTTTTTTAAAGTTTCAGAACAAAGCTCAACGAGGAGGTGACTGCAACAGTGGTTCAAGCAGTCAAGGACGTGGAACCAAATTGGAGTTACCATCAAGTTCGAAGTATGTATTGTACACTAATGTAAAGTTGGATTTAGATTATTCACAATAAGTTAAGGTTACTGTAGCTGGGTTTCTATTACAAATAAGCACAAAACTTTTTCTAAATGTTGGCATGTCGAGAAAAATAAATCTTTCGTAATTGTTCTGTTGTTAAAGTCAGCTTTTTTTTTAAGAATAATGTTCCCTGGGGAGTTTCATTATAAATTTTTTAACCAAAATCCTACAACCTAAATGTTGTAAAGATTTATTTTCTGATACCTTTGTTTCGATAAATGCAAGTTTTTTTTTTTTAAATTATGGTGCTTTTATTAAGCAGATTTATTATTACAAATCTAATTTGCGCAATTTCATAGTTAAAGGAAGTGCAGCTTATGGGAGACTCAAACTGACATTTAGCCTTACTTTATTTTCAGAGATTCTAGGGATAGGGAGGCGATCCTGTTGGTTTGATAGACACAGTTCATTTAGTGCAAGGGTGTCAAACTCAAACGCTCAGGGGGCTGAAATCCAAATAACATAATCGGTCTTAGGCCGAACAGAATTATTGAATTATTTAAAAAAAGAAATGGTTAAAACTTGTAACTATTTTTTTTATGCATAAATCAACCTAGTCTGGACTGTGAATGGAGTCAGACTCCAACTGCTCTGTTTGATACCCTTTAAGAGAACCCCCTGTCAAGTCTGCATGGCACATTTTGAACAGTCCACTGGAAATAAACATGCTAATTAATGTGATGTGTACATTTTCCATCTACTAGGAGCCTGTAATCGAGCTTTTGAAAATATCAAATGCAGAGACCGAATGGAGAGAGATGGAAGGAAAGACGACGTCAAGAGGAGGAAACTCCTAACAAGTAGGCGTGATCGGGTGAGTTTTCCTATCTGAATAATGGTTTTGATTAATTTAATAAGATCATTGCATGGTCCAGTTAAACAAAATTATTTATTTTTATGTGTAGAAGTTTATAATACTTTATATTCTCCAGTCTGCTAGTGTTTTTTATATTGTATATGTAGTACACAATTTTTGGAAAGCCATAATCTGACCTAGTGTGGCTATCACCTGTTATACCTAAACTGCTTGGCACTGAGTTTGCATATAGACACACATACAAATACAAAATGTATAAGCTGTTTTTTCTTATTATAAAAAGAAAATGATTGTCTCTTCTTGTTGGTCCATAGCTCTTCAGAAAGCGGGTGAAAATTGCAGAGAAGATTCTAAACCAAGAGGACCTGTTGTATATTCAAGGCTCTAACTCAAATTTTGTGAGTGATGAGGAAAGTGACGATGAAAAAACTGGATTTAATTTTTCCTCACCAAAGTGGCAGTCCACAAGGCTAACCAGACTGATGGCACAATGACAAAAAGCGTTGGACTCAAAACAAGAAAAGGTTTAGAGGCCAAGGCTCAACTACACACAGAGTCATATGCAGCTGGTTTTAAGGAACCACCACCTGTCAACTCTTCTGCCAACTATCTGGCAGAACAGTGGGTCATGGAGTCTTAAAAAAAAAAAATAGGTGCATGTTTGTGTTGTGTGTTTTTCTTTTAATAAAGTAATTTGAGTGAAAGCTGCTTTTCTGTCACCTTTATTTTGTGTATTCTTTTTGAGATAACTGGAACCTTTAAATATCCTGACATCAGGTATGATGGGTATACTGACTTCAGAAATCAAGATGACCTGAGTGAAATCTGGTGATATCCTGACATCAGATATGATGGGTATATTGGCCTCAGAAATCAAGATGACCTGAGTGAAATCTGGTGATATCCTGACATCAGATATGATGGGTATACTGACTTCAGAAATCAAGATGACCTGAGTGAAATCTGGTGATATTCTGACATCAGATATGATGGGTATACTGACTTCAGAAATCAAGATGATCTGAGTGAAATCTGGTGATATCCTGACATCAGATATGATGGGTATACTGACTTCAGAAATCAAGATGACCTGAGTGAATCTGGTGATATTCTGACATCAGATATGATGGGTATACTGACTTCAGAAATCAAGATGATCTGAGTGAAATCTGGTGATATCCTGACATCAGATATGATGGGTATATTGGCCTCAGAAATCAAGATGTCCTGAGTGAAATCTGGTGATATCCTGACATCAGATATGATGGGTATACTGACTTCAGAAATCAAGATGACCTGAATGAAATCTGGTGATATCCTGACATAAGATATGATGGGTATACTGACTTCAGAAATCAAGATGACCTGAGTGAAATCTGGTGATATCCTGACATCAGATATCCTTAGTATTGGGATATGGCCTGAATCTGACATTTTGCCGCATCTGATATTCGGAGTGGATATGCCAAGGACGTGACCTCAGGAACTGTCATGGTCGGAGTGTATCCACCTTGGATATCACCAGCTATGGGTTATGTTTGAAGATATTCAAAGAAAAATCTCTCCGGATTCTGGGGGTTTTTGCGCAGTGGAGGCTGTCTGCAGACAGAGTTGCCGCACCAATAGGACAAAGAAAGTCGGAATGGATTCTATTGTACTTCTTTAATTCCGATCGGGTCACTAAAAACAGCCCGTGCTGAAGGTTGAGTATGGGGTAAGATAGCAGTCAAAAATAAACGTATTCATAAATAATATTTTGTATTCATAAAAATAAATTTGTATTCATAAATACAAAGTTATGCATACATTTATATTTTGTGCACAACTTTAAAGAACAAATATGAATACAACATTTAGTTTTACATTTAACATGTCTCTTTTGAATACGACTTTTCTTTGTTTAGAACATGACTTTCCTTTGTCTTGAATATGACTTTCTCCTGTTAAGAGACTGTCAAAAATACGTCACGGCGTCACAGGCTTATCCATCGAGTGACGGATCATCGATTGATCCAGCTGTTAGGTTTAAGCTCTAACATTTGTAAAGAAAAACAACCTGCACAGAAAGAGACACAGAGAATTGATTAAAGTTTAAAACTTGCAAGGAGAGTGGGCCAAAAGCCTGTTCAGTTACAATCTTTCAACCAACTCCAACCAGGCTTTTTCTCTCCGTGCATTTTATTGAGTCAGACACGCCCCTAGTTACAGGTTGGTCTCAGTTGCTAAGGGGAAGGGAAGCAAAAGAACGTCAGCTGAGACCGGTCCAAATCAGTTTCTTATACAAGGTCAAAAACAACATTTAAAGTTTGTGTGTGCATGTTTTGACTAGGTGATCATCGTCAGGCCTTGTAACTTCTACTGGCTCCTGCTAATCTCTGGCTCAGCCGCTGCATCTTCCTTATCAGCAGCGCAGGGTTGTCCACTTCCAGCTTAGATCAAGACATTTCAGCACACAATAAAGAGAACCAAAACGCATCTAATAAGAGGTAAAGGAAATAAGTAAGAATAGGATAACATATATTTACGACCCCAACAACGCCCCCCTGTTTTTCCGTTTTCTGCTTATTTTATTTCAGCACATGACCCCTTCACTTTTGGAGATTTTCAGCCACAGCATCATTGTCATAACTTAAAATGTTACACTCAGAGGGGTGGTTAGCAGGTTTCTGGAACTGAAAACAAATCTGGAAAGTTATAATTATCAACATCATCCTCATCATCATTGTTGTCGTCATTTTCACCATTTCACCATGAGGTTTGTCAGTCTGAGGCAGGAGAGCATACATCCCGGACACCTGTGGGTCAACGGCTTTTTTCAATCATCCTGGTGCACAGAGCTCTTATACAAGGGATACAACAACATCCACACAAGGTCAGGGTGGCTGCAAAGACAGCAAAAGAGAGTAAAATAGGCATGACCAATTATTTATTTTTACCAAACATCTCACCAAACCCGTCCCAGGGCGATGTATCAACTCCTGAGTGGTCTTTCATCATTTTGTTCAAAGTTCGGAGGCCCTCCAGGGCCCTGGTGAGACTCCCGTCCGCTGCAGTGTTGTTTGGGATGAAGGTACAACACTGATCATCAAATATTGAACAAACTCCTCCATGCTGTGACAGCACCGTGTCGACAGCCATTCTGCTTTGGAAAGCCATAAGTGAGGTAGCTGAAAATCGCCCGGGACGGCAGTGTTCTGCCTTTGTTTAATTGCCTAATCTCTGAACATTGTAGTGAACGTTGTTTTATCTTATCAACATTTTTATTAATGGTGCACCACGGACAGATGGATGACTCGAAACCTGCAAGAACCTGGTTAGTTAATTTCTTGTCGTCAGGTCAGAAAGTCTGCAACAGAAAGTGGGGTTATAGAAACAGGAAGTAATAAATTCACAGGGGCACAATGTCCTGTGGTGTTGTCAGGCAGTCTGTCATACAGCTTGTTTTCTCCACACCACCACCAGTTGTCACTGCGGGAGGTTTGAAAGTTATGTTTACTTCAAGAGTTTCAACATACATATTTTAATTTAATTTCCCCAGTTTAGGTCCTGTGCCTTTTCTATAAATACATGTGTAATTTGCTTTAGGTATCTTACTGGAGAAGAGTGGTTTCTGCTTTTCAGCTGTTGTGAGCTGATAAACCTCATCCCTCACAGAACAATTATCTGAAGGTACAGATTGAGTCATAACATTTAAAAGACAGTCTGGAGGTAATATGGATGGTATTACTTTAAGAAGTGGTCTTGGTCCTAAACACACAACACAATCTGCTTTGACTACTTGAGCTGCTTCCTCTGCCATCAGTAACCAATTATTATCTGTTTTAGTGATTCCTGTGTAGTAATCCTGAACCAATCATCTGTGGTCAGATTGTCATCAACCACCAGAATGTCTTTAACCTTAGGCAGACCTCCCACAAGTTTCAAAGTTCCTCCCGTTGCATTTATTACTTGTGTCATGTCTTTTTGTCCTTTAACACCTCGGCTATAGCTCGACTCCAGCTAGTGCAACATGCGGCTGCTCGTCTTTTAACCAGAACACATAAATATGATCATATCTCCCCGGTTTTAGCTTCACTGCACTGGTTACCTGTTTATTTTAGAATTAATTTTAAGATCCTTTTATTTGTTTTTAAATCCTTACATGGCTCGGCACCTGTTTAAATCTCTGAGCTGCTGCAGCCTCATGGCATAATAATAATATAATAATAATAATTATTATTATATTATTATTATTTATGTTGGTATGTGTCACATCTTCCATCAGTTCTTTTTGTTCAAACCAATATAGTAAAGGAACTATTATTACCATTCCTAAAAGAACTACTCCCATCACCACCATTTGCTGCTTTGGGGTCAACATCCTGCCTAGGGTCCTGAAGCCTCTCCCTATCACCTGCACAGAGTTGTGGACAATCTTCACCGGGTTTGAGACGACTGTAACCTATGGTTTCACAGCCCCCTTTGTAGTCGGCCTTGCTCTGGAGGCGCTGTCGGAGAGCTTCAGATTTCTGTGGCCTTCCACTAATCTGTGGTGGTGATGTATTTTTACTCTGTTTTAATAATAACCACGTCTCCTGGCTCGACTAATTTGGCTATCCTGTGAAAACACAGAAGATGTGACATCATCATTAGTCTGGTCTGATTTTTGTTTTTGCTGTTGAAGCATCTTTCTCATATTTCTGCTAGTGTACTTTCATCATCAATTTCCCATTCGTTTGTAAAATAAGGTAATCTATAGGTCTTCCAAACAAGGTTTCATATGGAACCAATCCATTCGTGCTTGATATATATATATAATTTTACCAAATCCAAACATTTGTCCATCTCTTTGTTACTTCCATACATTTCCTTAATCTGTTTTTTCTTTATTGTTCCATTCATTCTTTCAACCAGTCCTGCACTTTGTGGATGATAAGCACTGTAATTTTTAAATTAATATGAAGGCATGTCCTATTTTAAAACTACATCATTCACAAAATGAGATCCGTTATTACTGTAGATTATTTCATACCATTTCTTGGAATCATATCTTACATAAGGCTTTGGCTACCGTTAATGCATCTGGATGAGCAGTAGCAAAGAGCTCTATCCTTTTAGAGAATGAATCTATTATCACCAAACAATATTTCTTTCCTTTATTTTTGTTTAATTCTATAAAATCCATATGTATGTTGAAAAGGATACTCTGCTTTGGGTATATCCTCATTAAATCAGTTCCTTTTACTTGCAGTAACTCATTTTCCCCTTGTGCTGCTGCTTTAGCTGTTTTGTCTACAAGGGCTTCACAGTGATGTGATAAGCCTTCACCTTCTGTTGGTACGAATGTGGCTGGGTTCAAACTGTACAGCGTTCTATTTTTAGATGTGGCTGTGATTCTAGTGGAGTAGTAAGCTATTGGTCTGAGTTTACTACCATGCATTTTGAGTTAACACAGAGGTCATAAAATGACCTTTGCAATCAACCATTCGTATGAACTTTTTTTTCTTTTTTTCTTTTTTTAGTCGGGTAAGGCCAAAGTACTGCTGTTTATCATAATTTGTTTTATGTCACAGACTGCTTCTTCCGCTTCAGGGGTCCAGTCTAATTTATCTGACTTTTTTAATTCTTTCGTATACACTAATGCTTGTAATGGAGCTGTTATTTCTGCATAATTTGGAACCCAGCTTCTACAATAGTTTGTTAATCCTAAGAATGACATCATTTGGTTAAGGGTTTGGGAGCTTGTAGGATAGCAACTTTCTTTCTTCTAGAATAGTTCTTCCTCTGCACTTAGTTGGTGGCCCAAATATCTCACTGTCTCCTGACATAATTGCAACTTATGTTTACTTCCTTAAATAATTATTCTTTAACTGCTTTAGCAGAGCTAATGTATTCTTTAAGACATTCATCTTCTCTTTTGATGCTACTAATATGTCATCCACGTAGGTGAGTAACTGGCTGTTACACGGCGGCTCGAAGGATGACAGACTAGAAGCCATGACTTGGGAGTAAATAGTAGGGCTTTCACAATAGCCCTGGGGCAATCTGGAATAGGTGTATCTTTTACCTTAAAAGTAAATGCAACTAGTATTGACTATCTTTATGTACTGGTATAGAAAAGAAGGTGCTGCTTATATCAATTACTGTGAAATATTTGGCCTCTGGGTCTAAAGAATTTAAGCAAGGTGTGAGGATCAGCCACACAGGTGACCTCTGAATAACAGCATTATTTACAGCAATCAAGTCCTGCACCATCCTCCATCCTGTGGATGGGGGTGCCTTTTTTTTTTTTTTTTTTAACTGGGAATATTAGTGTATTTACAGGAGAGTCAGCTCACTCTATCAGTACACGGGCTTTTAATAGATCATTGATTACAGGTGCTATGCGTCCACAGCATCTGGCTTCAATGGATAATGTTTAATTCTCGGTCTGTGCTCTGTTTTAGGCCTTATAATAACAGGAGAGGCTCATTTCACCAAAAAACAAGTCTTCTAAGATTAAAATCACTTCTTCTTCTGTGGAACTATTTTCAACACTTGGAGATCAGCTGGTGTAAGAGCATGCTAGTCATGCTGTTTGATGTGTAGGGGGTGTGGGGATTTGCACAATCCCGTGCCATGTGACCTTCTTTTCCACAGGACCAACAGACTATGGGGGTTTAAACTTGAGGCCCAAAACGGCCTCCTCTCTCTCTCTCTCTTCCTCTACCACGACCTTTACCTCTAGAGTATAAGCAATAGATCATTTCCTCCTCTTCATCTGGACCTTGAAAAACACTTCAGCTTTATTTGCTTCTTTTCCTTTCTTGCTCTTAATCATAACACTTAAAGTCCATGTTCTGTACACTTAATCACCAGCTCCACGCCGTCTTCTCCTGCTCTGAGATTAGGTAATTCTATCAAAGGATGACCATCTGCATTTCCTGTAAATATTCCGTCTGCTGCCTGCTCCATTTGTCTGCGTGCAGCAGCATAAGGACCCGAACACTCATTATCTCTCTTCTATGAAAATCACATCTTTTCCTGCTTTCTGGCATTCTTTTTCTTCCTTTTCGCGTTCTCTTTCTTTTTTTATTTTATTTTTTTTATTTTCTTCTTTTTTCTGCCTGGCTTTACGTTCTCATTTTCTCTGTTTTGCTATTTTTATCCATACTTTTTTTTTTTCGTTTATTTTGCATTTTGTTTTATCTTGTTTTGTAATTCTACTATTCTTACAGTTGAAAGCTTACCATTAAATATATTGATCAATCCAATATGGAAGTGTTTTATCGCATTGGGTTTTCATTTTCTACTATTCTGTAATCTTTGTAATGTCTCAAGACTTATTTTTAGTTTACTTTGCCCCTTCCCCATTTTGAATAAAATTTGGTTCAGTAGTTTGTTAATAACCTAGGTATCTCTAATACTGGAAGCTTTTCTTTCAACAAGATAGTGATTAATACCCCCCTTCTGTGTAAAACTCACTTCAACCTTAGAGGTGAGTTTTCTTGCCTAGTGCATCCACAGAAGGTTCACTATTTCCATCCTTGTTGATTTGGTATGAAATCCAAATACCTAATGGTATCTGTATTTCCAATCACACTCACAGTCTCACACTTTCACACTTTTGCGCGCTGTTTTACTTTATTCTCTTATTACTTCTTATTTCAACACAGAGGACGCCGCCGCCCTTCGTAGAATTTAACTAGGTAAGCTAGGAGTCTACTCCTCCCGCGGACTTTAACTGTTTGAAATAATTCTTCTTTCACAGAGGCACAGAGGACGCCGCCCCCTTCGTAGAATTTAACTAGTACGTAACTAGGGAGTCTACTCCTCCCCGGACTTTAACTGTTTGCTCTATTTTACCTGATAGTGTCTAGAATTGTCAGGTTTTGTTTAATTCTCCTTCTGAGAATCTCTCATTCTGTCATTCCTTTTAAATAAGACTCTACTCACAATTCTCTGTGTCCGTGATCCTCCGTCAACCTTCAGTCCAGCCCGCGAGTGGAGGCCAGCCCTGGAAACGATCGTATGCTGTGGCCACAGACTTTCTGGGTCTCACTCTCGCGCTGAACCATCAGGTGTCTTGGAGATCCGGCTCGAAGGACCAATTAAATGTTAGGTTTAAGCTCTAACATTTGTAAAGAAAAACAACCTGCACAGAAAGAGACACAGAGAATTGATTAAAGTTTAAAACTTGCAAGGAGAGTGGGCCAAAAGCCTGTTCAGTTACAATCTTTCAACCAACTCCAACCAGGCTTTTTCTCTCCGTGCATTTTATTGAGTCAGACACGCCCCTAGTTACAGGTTGGTCTCAGTTGCTAAGGGGAAGGGAAGCAAAAGAACGTCAGCTGAGACCGGTCCAAATCAGTTTCTTATACAAGGTCAAAAACAACATTTAAAGTTTGTGTGTGCATGTTTTGACTAGGTGATCATCGTCAGGCCTTGTAACTTCTACTGGCTCCTGCTAATCTCTGGCTCAGCCGCTGCATCTTCCTTATCAGCAGCGCAGGGTTGTCCACTTCCAGCTTAGATCAAGACATTTCAGCACACAATAAAGAGAACCAAAACGCATCTAATAAGAGGTAAAGGAAATAAGTAAGAATAGGATAACATATATTTACGACCCCAACACCAGCTTTGCGTGTTTGTTCATTTACAATAAAACATGAAAAATAGATATACATTTAAAATGATATTGATGCCATAACGAGAACATTATCTTGATAACCAAAGCTGTTGAGAATGTAATAAAACATGACAAAATAAAAAATACATCGATCTCCAACCGCATTTTGTGGTTGTTAGCTGATTGTGTAAACAATGTAGCAGCGGATAGTTTTAGACCCAGAAGTGGTGATAAACAGCCCAAAGAGAGTTGCAGACATGCCAGTCCAATCGTTAGGTAGAAAAGAAAATATGTCCGTAAAATTAGTTGAAAATAAGGGAATGATAACACAAAAAACAGCTAAGCTAACTCGGAGCCAGCCGACCGTTGGTGCTGCATAAACAAACAAAGAAACACATAGAAAAAAAAGTCAGTAGGATCAGAAAGCCTAACTTTCTTTCTGCTTCTGATCTTTCTTTCTTACTAAGATCGGAATTATCTGACAGTTAGCCTTCTTAAGCTCGGAGTTAGCTTGGTTGATTGTGTCATTCCCATCCTTTTTTAAGCGGCTATCTCTATCTGGGTCTCTGTGCTGCTAGAGCCTGTTTCGGGTAGTGTTGGGCGAAAGCGAGGGTGCATCTGGACTGTCTAGGAGCCGGAGCGGGTGCGCCTGTCCCGCCTGTCCCGGGAATAAACTGCTCGGCTAAGCGGGGATCCCCATGCTAACATGCCGCGGCTGGGCGAGTGGAGAGACAGGGATCCCTCCGCCTTGTCTGCCGTTTTTATTTTTTCATCAATCTCCAATCAAATTTTTTTTTTTTGCCACCACTTCCGGGTCCGTTTCATTGTTTATATGCTCCGCTATTGTCAAAATAAATAAAATATAAGCGGGAGGACTTGACTGGTAACTTCTACTTTCCCCACCAGAGCTAGAATATTAAGATCATTTTCATGTCATCGTAGTTTAATGAATGAGAGTTGCAACGCGCATGCGCATCGATGTTTCGGCACTCGATGGATAAGCCTGTGACCCCGTGACGTATTTGTGAGAGTTTCTTAACAGGAGAAAGTCGTATTCAAAATAGACATGTTAAATGTAAAACTAAATGTTGTATTCATATTTTTACTTTAAAGTTGTAGATAAAATATAAATGTATGCACAACTTTATATTTATGAATACAAATTTATTTTTATGAATACAAAATATTATTTATGAATATGTTTCTTTTTGACAGCTATCTTACCCCATAGTTAAGTTCCTGATTGGCTGATGTGATGCAGCACCTGTGGAACTCTGGGACCTGCTGTGAAATGAAGTCAGACTTCATTTTCATTCACAAACATTATACAAAACTTTCAAGAACAAGGCCTTCAGAAGGGGGATGGAGCTCTTTACAGAGCTGCCAGAGCTAACCTGAATAAAGGCATCAGAGAGGCAAAAGCTGCAGATTGAGGACCATCTCAGCAGTAACAACTTAAGGCAGGTGTGGCGGGGGGTGGAGCAAATCACCAGCTGCAAGTCCAACAGTCCGGTGATGGATGGTGATGCCCTATTGGCGGAGGAACTCAACAGCTTCTTTGCTCGCTTTGAGGTGCAGCAATCGACCGTAACCACATCACACTCCGCTGTCTGGGAGGAGCCAATCCTGATGCTGGAGGAGCATGAGGTGAAACGAACACGGAGGGGGGAGAACCCGAGAAAAGCTACGGGACCGGATGGTGTACCGTGGTGTGTTTTAAAGACCTGTGCAGACCAGCTGGCTGGAGTCTTAACCAAGATTTTTAACCAATCCCTGTCTCAGCACACTGTTCCACCCTGTCTGAAGTCCTCTATTATCGTTCCTATGCCCAAAAAGACCTTCAGCTTCCTGAATGACTACCGTCCAGTGGCACCAACACCAATTGTTATGAAGTGTTTTGAAACACTGGTCCGGAGTCACATCATGTCAAAGCTGCCACCTGCATTGGATGTCCACCAGTTTTCTTCCAGAGCAAATAGATGGACAGAGGATGCTATTGCTGTGGCCCTCCATACTGCTCTGAGACACCTGGAGCAGCAGGGGAATTATGCAAGGTTGCTGTTCGTCGACTATAGCTCTGCATTTAATACAATTCTTCCTCACAGACTGGTGGCCAAGTTATCAGAATTGGGGTTGTCTTCTTCCATCTGCAGCTGGATCCTGGACTTCTTAACAGATCGCCCACAGAGGGTGCGAGTTGGCTCCCACATCTCTGGAAACATCTGCCTTAGCACTGGCTCTCCGCAGGGCTGCGTGCTGAGCCCTCTTTTATACACTCTCTACACACACGACTGCACCCCGTCCCACCCCTCCAACACCATCATCAAATTTGCAGATGACACCACAGTCGTGGGACTCATTTCAGACACAAATGAGCCTGCATACAGGGCTGAGGTGGAGCGGCTGACCAGCTGGTGTCTGGTTTCAGTTTCAGGAGAGCCGTGTAAATCAGAACTGTTTCTGCTTGGACTCAAATTTTGGTGACCAACCCTAGTTTTACCACGACCACGCCTTATAGTCAAGAGCGCCTTATGTATTTGTTAAATACAGAAAAAGCATCAAAAACTCAAACCGCGCCTTATCACCCAGTGCGTCCTATGGTCGTGAAAATATGGTAAATTCATCCTAAAATTGTATTCTTTTATTTCTATCTATCTATCTATAAAAAAGGGCAAACTAAGAGAAGAGAAAATGTAATAAAATATTACATTTATGAATAGCAAAGGCTACAAATGTAGCTATATATTTTCATCTGTAAGAAATAAGTAAAGAGAATGTATCACCATGTCATTAGTGTGTGACAGTGAGTTTCCTGGGGAAATTGCTGGGTTCATAGTTTAAACAACATTATACAAAACAAAAGAGTTTGTCACGTGATATAACGTATGAAAAAAAAAAGTGTTTTCTATTGTGTTTATCTGTGTCATGTTTCGAGACAGTCTTCTAATCTGCTGCTGCACCAAAAATGATAATTCTCTTTTTTATATCTTAAATAATTAACTTAAAAAATAAAATAATAAAATTTGCTAAAACTTTTTAAGTCAGACTATAAACCAGAAGCTCCATGGATAAATGTCTGCCACTAAAACGCGAACAGTGATTGGTCTGACCGCTGTGTATATGTTGCATTCGCTATACCCAGGAAAGCCAGGATAGCAAGAAATTAAATGTCTTTTATAATCAATGTTATAGTGCGGGTTTGTGTTTGCAAGAAAGCATTTCGGTGGGTTATGAAAATTGTTGGGATCTAGCATGGCATTCACGTGCAATTTAACACCATTACAAAGTAAAAAATCAGATTCTTGTAAATTTGGCGCATGCGCACAGGAACAGTGTTGCCAGATCGGGCAGATTCCCGCCCAATTGGGCGGCTTTGGTTCTACATTTGCAGGAAACAATGGCTTTGGGCAGGGCCGCATATTTTGGGCGGGTTTAGGGTCGGTTTGGTGGTTTTTATTTCCTTATTATAAAAAAGTAGCAGACTTAGTTAGGCTGGATGGCGATCGGACTTCCACTAATGTTCTATGTTCTGAGGCTCAGTGAACACACCAGGAGGAGACGCTTTATGGTCCTTGGCTCTGTCATTTAAGCCCTTGTTGAGGGGATTCCCCCTCGCCCGCCAATAAATGTGTTCAAAAGCTTGAGGCTCGGTGTGGGAGGGGCTTTCAGGTAATTTTATTAAAATTTTATTGAGCGGTGTGTTTACAGTAGTCTTGTCTCGGCTGGTTTACGCCGGGTTCACACTGTCTGTGCGCACACGTTCGCAGGTGTGAGCGTGGATAAATTAATGAAACTAAAATTAAAATAAAGAGGAATTGATTTCTGCCCAAAACCCATCAGACCCCCGTCACGCTCCGAGTCTGCCCACGTTGATCTGTGTGTGTGGATGTCTGTCAAAAAAAAAGTGTGCATGTCTATTTTGTATGTGCCTATGCTAGCACGTGCACATGTGTGCATGTTGTGATTGTATGTTAGATCCATGTCTACAGTCTGGATACAAAAACATGATCACATTTGGCAATCATTTGTGAAAATTGGTTATATTTTGAAAATAAACCGGATTTTCTCATGCGTCTTGGTGCAACTTCCTGCTGTGTGCACTCGTGTTGACGCGACACGAGTGCACACAGCAGACCGGAGCGGCGCGGCAGTGCTCGGTTTTGGGCAGAAATCAGTTCCTCTTAGCAGAGCCATCGGTTCAAATTCTTTAAGGCCCAAGCCTAAAAATGTCCGCCTGGACTTTTCTGCTAATTTTGACTACGAAAGGATCAGAGAATGTCCTACAAATGTGTTCTTTTGTTCCTTTTTTCCAAAAGACATTGTAAAATGTAGATAGATTTTGAAATTTCAATTTATTTTATTTCATAATAGTGTTATACCAATTTAAATGGTAAAAAACAAAATCGAAATGTAAGTTTTAGATTTTTAAGCGAGAAAAACAGTGCAAATGTTCATGGACAACAGATTTTGATTGTTAAAAGTTTAAATTTATCCAATATAAAACAATTTATAAAACATTTCTATATGGTGCAAAAAGCAGTGCATAAAATCTCAAATATCTACAGGCGTTTTTGGTCACACGGGGCAATTATGTCCTCCTTGGCTCCTCAAAGGCCTTGGTGATGCTGTCAGTGGCAGTCTAAAGTCCCAAACCTCCAGGAAGTGCTCTTGGTGCACAGTTTGCAGCATCAGTGGGAAAAGATTTCACCTGCTGATGGTTTTCTGTATTTAGAGGTGGTTGGACATCTGGGATTTGTCTGGGGTTGAATCTCAGTGGATGAGGGTCTCCATCATCCGGTTCTGCATCTGTCTTCCACTGTTGTTGATGTGATGAGCAGCTTTGATCTCTCACCACATCACCAGAACCTCCAGAATCCTCACATTTTCTCCTCTTTGGTCCTCCAGAATCATCAGCTCCAGCCCACAGGATACTTGTGGAAAAATATTCATTTATTGGGATATTTATTTCCTGAACAAATGTAACTCTATGCTTATTGTATAAGACTACTTATAATTTATGATTAAAAAAATAAGCTACCTTACATTTGAATGACATTCCTCTCTCACATTTTAGTAAATGTTAGATTCCTTCAGAAAACAACCTGGAAATGCAGCTCCAAAAAACATGACCTTTGCTCACCAAAAATGACTCCTTCCGTTGCTCCTTCGGTCTCAAAGTCTCCTCTGGACCTTCATGAAGGCTATATTTCCCAGGATGGTCATCTTTCTTTTTTTTCACTGAAACGCTGTGCACTCTGCATCTCTCCTCCGCTCCGTCTGTCTCACTGGTAAACTAAAGAGCTCCCCGCAGGCTTCCGGGTGAGATTACCGTAATGAACCAGTATTCACAAGAAAGCGCAATGACTCAGCTGTCAGAAACTGTTGGAAATTTTAAAATAGAGCAAACTGTTCAGGAATTACGCTAATTCAAAGAGCGCGTGTAAAAATGTTTCACCGGCGACACGCTCGCCCTTAAAGGGTTAATAATTTTAGTTCTGTCCAGAAAAATATCTTTGAACATTGAAAATGATGAAAAACTTACTTAAGTAGTTTATAAATGAATACCTTCAGACACAGAGCGGACAGCAAGAAAAGCAAGTTACTGTCAGGCTCTGACAGTTCCTGCCTCTTTGCTGCCCTCTCCTGGTTCTTTTGTTCTTCGCATTGGTTCTGTTGCTTGCCTTCTCCTATCTCTTCTCCACAAGTGTCCAGCATGACGCAGGGCATACTGGCACACCTGCAACTCATCACCCCAGCAACATTTAAGACCAGTTCCTCCAGCTTTTCCCTGCCAGTCTGTCTGCTATTCTCAAGTGGTATTGAGCCTACATCTGAGTCTGCATCCCTGGCTTGTTACACTTATCCTAATTGAATCATTCTGTTTTCTGTCTCTAGTCTGTGCTGGCCTGGAACCTTAACCTATCTGGACCTCTTCACCCTCCTGGACTTCAATCAGCTTCTCCATCACAATAAACCATTTGTCTCTCTCCTTCAGACCATGATGGTTACTGGAAAGATAGTGTGGCGACCTGAGGTTTAGCCCCGCCTTCAGCTCCTGAGAGTCATGGGAAGTGGGAAATCTTGGGTGCTCACCATGAGTGAGGGAGCTGTGAGCTGTTTGGCTATTCATGTGTGATGTGAAATAAATGGGCATTGTTCAAGTTTATTGGTTTAGTTCCCATTTGTACAGTCAACACAATATACAATACAAACAGACAACCAATAAAAAAAAAAGGAATAGGCAGAAGCTTTTTAAGCTTATTCAATGCCTTTCCTTGAAGATTAACAATATCTATGCTGATCAAAAAAAATGATACAAAAGAAAATAATTTACAAACAAATACAAATAATTCAAATCTTTTACATATGTATATTATAATCGTTCAAACATTTACGTTTTAAACTTTTTTTAAACTGTAAAAGTGAAGAACTTAATTTGAATTCATCATTCAATTGATTCCATAATTTAACACCAAGAACTGAAACACATCTCATCTTTACATTAGTTCGAACTTTAACTTGTTCAAAATAATACAGACCTCTTAAATTATACTGACTAACCCTTAAAGTAAACAGCTTCTGTATATTTTTGAAACCAAATTATGTTTTACTCTATAGACAATTTCTAATACTTTGACATAAACAATTTCCTTTAATTTTAAACTATTATTCAAACAAAATAACGAATTGGTTGGATCACAATATCCTGCTCTGTTGACTATTCTAATAGCCTTTTTTGTAGTTTAAATAATGATTCAATAATAGTTTTCCCTGCATTTCCCCAGATCTCTGCACAATATGAAAGAAAAGGAATGACTAGTGAACAATAGACAAGAAACAAACTCTTTTTGTTCAATACATCACTGATTTTAAACAGAATACCGATGGATCTAGATACTTTACGTTTTATATGATTTATGTGAGATTTCCAAGACAATTTATCATCAATTTTTACTCCTAAAAATGTTATTTCTTTAACATATTGGATTTCTACACCATTAAATATAATTTAACATTTTCAACCTTTCTATTACCAGAAAATATCATAAATTTAGTTTGTTTTCATTCAGAGATAACTTATTATAATCAAACCATTTTTTTACCAAATTTAGTCCTGTTCAACAACATTCAACAACTCAACAATATCTTGTCCTGAACAAACATATTAGTATATCATCAGCAAACAATAATACATTTTAACTTGTTTGACATCAAAAAATATCATTAATGTAAATTGAAAATAACTTTGTCCAAGGACTGAACTTGTGGAGTCCACAAAAAATATTTTCTAAATAAGAATCTGTATTTCTAATGTTACATACTGAACCCGATTTTTCAAATAACTACTTAACCAATGATGTGTTTACCCCGCAGCCCATAATATTCACATTTTTGTAACAGAAGAGAGTGATCAATGGTATCAAACGCTTTGCTTAAATCAACAAAAACAGCTATTGTATAGAGTTTTTGATCAATGGCAGTTGCAACATTTTCCACAAACTCCATAACAGCATGTGCAGTCGAGCAGTTACTCCTGAATCCGTACTGACTCTCATTTAATAAATCATATTTAGTAAAAAAGGCATCAAGTCTAACAGCAAATAATTTTTCCAGAATTTTAGAAAACTGTGGTAGCAGTGAAACTGTCTGTAGTTTGATATAATTTCCTTATTTCCATTTTTATATATCGGAACCACCTTAGCAACTTTCATCAAGTCTGGAACAACACCACTAGAGAAGGATTTTTGCAGATATAAGTAAGTGGTTCGAGAATACTGTGAATGACTTCCTTAATGATGGACATGTCGATGCCATGACAGTCAGTAGATGTTTTACTTTTCATTTGATGAACAACTTCAAGCACGTCACTTGGACTTACTCCACTTAAAAACATTGTGTTCATATTGCAATCTATTTTGCATTTCATGTCACTCACAGCTGGTATCTTTTCAGCCAGTTTAGCACCAACATTTACAAAGAAATTGTTAATCTCATTAACTATTTCCTGTTTGTCCTCAATGGTCACATTATCTTTTTAATATAATTTGGAAAACAGTTGTCTTTTTTCTTTTGTATTACATTATTAATTACTTTCCAGGTACTTCTAATATCTTTCACATATCTCTGCAGTAACTTGTCATAATAGGCTCTTTTTTGTTTCTCATTATACCTACTAATTTATTTTTGTAAGCTTTATACTTTATCTCATTTTCATCCGTTTTATTATTAATGAAATCTCGATACAATTTGTTCTTTTTTCTACAAGCATTTTCCAGACTTTTAGTCATCCAAGTTTTGATTTAGTTAAGATTTTTTCTTTCGTGTTTTCAATGGGCAGTAGAAATCATAAATTCTCATAAAAATATTTAAGAAAATACTGTAAGAATCATTTACGTCATCAACATAGATTTCTTGCCAGTCATACTGAAACAAATCCTCTTTCATTGCTTCAATTGATGAGGGTGTTTTTTCTCTAAAAAATAATATTCCTTGTTTCAATTTCTTTCATTTTCTGATTGTTTTCCATTTCAATTACAACAAAAATAGGAAGATGATCAGTAATATCAGTCAAAAGAAGTCCGCTTTTTGTTATTAAACCAGTTTCATTCAAAAATATATTATCAATTAGTGTAGCACTATTTAAAGTTATTCTACTTGTTTGATATTCGAGGGTAAAAACCTAAACTAAACATGGTGTTTACAAATCTGTTGTTTATATCCTCATTTGTTTTTAACAAATCAATATTAAAATCTCCACAAACTAAACTCAGCTTATTACTTCTCTTTCAAACAACTCAGAAATATTCTTATTGAACTGATCCAAACATCCACCTGGGCTCTATAAACACAACTTATTTGAATATTTTTCAAGCTTTCCCTTTGAATTTCAATTGTCAAACATTCCATTTCATTTTCAACTGAAAATGACATACGTGGGACAACTTTACATTTTAGACCCATTCGAACAAACAATGCAACCCCCGCCCCCTCTTTGTTCCATCTATTTTGAAAAAAAAACTGAATCCCTCCAGTTTGTTTAATAGTTCTTTCTCCTCAGTTAACCAAGTCTCTGAGATGCAATGACAGTAAATTGTTCATCAAGCTGGTTCAAAAAGTCCTTAATTTCAGAAAAATTAGAATAAAGACTCCGACTGTTGAAATGTATAAGTGAGAAACCTTTGAGTTCCATCTTGAAATCCTCTTCAGAATAATACTCACAGTCACAATGAGTGTCATTGTAGAAATGATTTCTGGGTCAATATCCTGCAACATCCCATCCTGATCTTCATCCTCATAAAATAAACTCAAACGATCATCACTCGTTCCTTTTGAGTCCTCTTCAATCATAAATAAAGAAAATCTCAAACAAACAAAACACCTGGTCTTCCTTCTTCATTTGTACTTTTCCAGCTCTTGAATACTCCTGATGGTGACGACTTAGCCTGTTCTGGTGTCCTTTGAGCTTTATCATATTTGCAGTTCCTTGTCAAGTATCCTGTATTTTTTCTCCTTTTTAGAATTCTTGCTTGGTAAGCAATTCTGCATTCCTTCTTGTCAGGTGCTCATTATATATAAACACCAGTGCCTTTAAGCTTTTTAGCAACTCAGAGTTCATTTTTATCTTTTCTACTGACAAATTTGATGACGATATTTGTCTTTTTGACTGTCTTTGAGGAATTGTGTGACATGCAGCAATAGCTTACTGTCAACAACAATGTCTTTGGTGCTCAGAAAGTCAATAACTTGTTGTTCAAGTGTAAGCAGTTCACCTGGTGAGCGTCCTCCCCCTCAGTGGGTTCTGCAGTGACCCTGCGTAGGAACGATGTTTGGTCTCCAGTCCAGATATCACCACATTCTCCATTCTGTGTATTGCTCCAGTTGTTCCACTCTGTCCTCCAGGTCTTCAATTTTCTTGTCTTTTTCTTCAATCACCTTTTCAGTTGTTTAACCTCCTTCAGTAAGTCCATCGCTGCTCCACCATTTCTTCATTTCTCCTGACATAAAGTTCAGGATTGTTTCACTTCCTCCATGTCCTTTGCTAAGTTTTTGCCATTTTTGTGATTAATATGATGGTGGGCCTCCAGTAGGCCTCACTTTCAAGAAGAGCCTTTAAAGTCTTTCAAATTAGTCCAGATTCCACAAATAATAAAGTGGCGATAGTCATCAAATAAATCCTTACAAGATGATGTCATTTAAATTGCAAGATGTTTTTAGTTCTTAAAGATTTTAGTAGGATTGAATGAGAGCTGATCAGCAAAGATACAAGCAACGAGCGGCCATCTTTCCCATTGATGCTGGAAGACAGTTTATATGCAGTGTGCGTCTCTCTCTACTGCTCCTTTTTGAGGCTGTTTGGAGTCATGCGGTGTATGGGACACGGACAGTTCTCCACCCCAGCCAGTGAAAGAGTAGCTCAACCTTTGGTTCCCCGCTACAAGTGACGTACCAGCTGGGTCGTTACATTGGTGTCAGAAGTGGAATTATTAGCTGATGCTTGCTTTGCCATGGCGAACTAAACCACTGAGCAAGAGATGGCTGAAATGGAGCGAAAAATCCGCATCCTGGAAGCAACTCGTGACAGGCAAGGAGCAAGGGCGAATCATCTCCCTGATGGCAGGAGCACCCGACGTCATCTACAGCCTGTCCCCGCGAGTTTGGTTTCCACGCCAGTGATGGACTGTCCAGAGCAGCTTGTGATGACAATATGCAATCCAATCAAACTTCCGCGATACAATGTCTTAACACCATTGGAGCCATACCTGGCTCAGGTAAATTTGGCGGCCGGTTATGGGGGCTGGAGCCCCGGAGAGACTGTTACACATCTAGCCCTGGCTCTGGAGGGGGATGCACTCCAGGTACTGCTGGACATCTCATCTGCGAAGCAGCGAGAATTGTCAGCGTTGACAGCAGCATTGAAGCGGTGCTTTGGAGAGCTGATCTCGACAGAACGGAACCGAGAGCAACTGGAATCTTGCCACCAACAACAAACGCCTGGGGACCTTCGCCGCCGATGTGCAGCTTTTTGCTCGCCGGGGTTATCCAACCTTCCCACCTGCAGCAGTAGAGGAACTGAGCCTTCATGTTTTCCTCAGAGGGCTTGCTCCAGAAGGTTTGCGCCAGCATGTACGGCTAGCAGCACTGCGGGAAACAGAGATTGCTGAGGAATTACTCCTGTTAGGGGGCGTTGCTGGCCAACCCGCACCACATCGTGTTCTGGTTCGAGCAGTTGGAGAGGAGGATGGAAAGGGGCCGGTCTTGGGACCAGCAGTTAACCGAACAGAGTCTGCTCCCCCAAGGCGACGTGCACCCAAAGAGTTATGTTGCCACCGTTGCGGGGACCCAGGGCACTTTGCTAGGAACTGTTTGGTCCCAGCACCTAGAAGCATGAGAAGCAAGTCGGAAAACGAAGGCGGGGCGAAGCTGTGAGGGAACCCTCACCCTGTCAGCAGATATCCCTCTGTCCGGTGGTGGGGCCATGTGGGACATCACAGGGACTGTTTGTAGAGTGCAGTGTTGGAGATTACTGCTGCAGGGCATTGGTTGACACTGGAGTGACTATTAGCCTGCTACGCAGGGGAACAGACCCGGACTCTGCCGGCTGGGCACCTGCTGACACGGAACTGTTGACAGTAACGGGTGAGCGAACCCAGCTAGCGGGAAAAAAAAGACTGTTAAGGTGGTGGTTGGAACCCAGAACTGTGAGCATGAATTGTGGCTGGCTGATATTCGCAAGGACTGCATCCTGGGGTTGGATTTATTAAGCCGATGGGGGGCACAAGTTGACGTGTCAAAGGCTCCATTCTGCAGAGATCGTACAGTGTGTTCAACCGAGATCCCAGTAAAAAAAACTCACAAAGCAAGTCAAAGGAATCACCGTACTCAAGTCGCAGCCTGTGACCAGCAGACACCAGACTGCCTGCCCTCTACCACAGCAGCTGCAGCTGCTGCCATCAGGGAGTTAGCAACCCGGTGCGGCCAATCACATGGATAAGAGAGCGAGCAGCTAAATCACCTTTTGCTGGAGTATGTTGACATTTTTGCTGCTTGTGATGAGGACTGCACCAGAACAAGGCACACATCAACACTAGGGAAGCAACTCCCATTCGCCTGCGGCCACACACAAACTGCCCTTAGCCAAGCGGCAGGCTGCACAGGACTGCATTCGCAGCATGGCAGCTAACGGGATTATTGAGCCATCGGACAGCCCATGGACTGCACCTGTCGTCATGGTCAAGAAGAAAGATGGAGGATGGCGCCCCTGTGTTGATTATAGAAGACTGAACGCTGTGACGAGGAAAGACTCTTACCCCCTTCCACGGATTGGAGATGCTCTGGACTATGTCGCTGGGTCCCAGTGGTTTAGCTCCTTGGACTTTAGGAGCAGCTACTGGCAAGTTTAACTGGCCAAGGACGACAGAGCTAAGACTGCTTTTAGCATCGGACAGGGACTGTGGCAGTTCACTGTGATGCCATTTGGACTGTGCAATGCGCCAGCCACATTTGAGCGGCTCATAGAGCGGGTATTGAGGAATGTTCCCCGCAGCCGCTGTGTGGTGTACTTGGACGATCTGTTGGTGCATGGTCGGGACTTTGACTCTGCCCTGGATAATTTACGGGAAGTGTTTTCAGCCATTTGTGAAGCAGGGCTGCACCTTAACCCAGCAAAGTGATGTTTCATGGCCAGAGAAACACTTTTTGGGACATGTGGTCAGTTGCGAGGGGGTGAGTACTGACCCAGCGAAGGTGACCGCAGTGGCAGAATGGCCACAGCCAGCCAACCTCAATGAGCTACGGAGTTTCCTGGGCCTAGCCTCTTACTACCGCAAGTTCATTAGAGACTTTGCTACAGTGGCTGCACCCCTTCACCAACTCACCCGCAAAGGTCGCGAGTCTGACTGGACTGGAGACTGCACTGAGGCATTCCAACGCCTCAAAACTGCACTGACACAGGCTCCTGTTTTGGCTTATCCAAACGCAAAACAGCCTTTTATCCTGGACACTGATGCCAGTGGTGTCGGGGTTGGTGCTGTGCTGGCCCAGCCTGGAGAAGGTGGGGAGAGAGTGGTGGCTTTTTACAGCTGTAGCCTCAAGAAACCAGAGCAGAACTGCTGCTTCACCAGACGAGAGCTACTAGCTGTGGTTTTAGCTGTGAAGCACTTTCTGACTTATTTGCTTGGCACGCGGTTCATGCTTAGAACTGACCATGCCTCCCTGACCTGGCTGCTGAACTTCCGTCAGCCGGAGGGCCAAGTGGCTAGATGGATTGAGGTGCTTCAGGAGTACGACTTCTCCATTCAACACCGACCAGGACACCAACACGTCAACGCTGATGCACTCTTCCGACGACCCTGTCTCACTGAGGAGTGCAGATACTGCAGGCGTCTGGAGGAGCGGAGCCAGGGGACAACGGTAACGGTGGCTGTAGCAGTGCATCGCCACAGGCGCACGGTGATGGGGAGGAGCTGTTTTTGCAGGAACAGCTACAAGAGGCCCAGGAAGCAGACCAAGCTTTGGCTGAAGTAAGGAGGTGGGTCGAGGCAGGACGGCACCCTGATTGGTCAGCTGTATCAGCTGCTGATCCAGAGCTGAAAACACTGCACTCTCTCTGGGGTAACCTGGAGCTCCACAATGGTGTCCTGTATTGGCACTGGCGGGCTCCAGGGGCAGGGCGAGACCGACTGCAGCTCCTTGTACCCACCTCTCTACGGACTGAGGTGCTCCACTGGGTCCATGGGGCAGCTGGTTCATCAACTAGACCCCCGCGCGACTCGTTATTGCAGAACGGTGGTATTTCACGGCGGCATGGGAAGAGCTAAAAAGGGGTGAATATTATTTAAAACTGATCTATGGAGTGCATGTGGAAGCCTGGAACAATAACAGAAGTCTTCTGCAATAATAACATGAAGAAAAACACACAGCGGAATTCTGAGGTATGGTCGCAAATATCCATAGCTCTGTTTGGATCAAACAAATTAAATTTCCGAAAATGGCTAAATGTTATTTGGACATTGAACCGAACTCATGTTCTAAAATGTTTAAATTCTGGGAATCAAAAGACTGCTGAAGAGCGCAGCAACCCCCGAGGCCTTGACCATCATAAACGAATGCCTGAAGAGTCAAGTAACACAGGTCAGTATGAATACTTCCAATTAATCTGATCATGAACAATTCAGAGTTATCTGATTCACTTAGCACATGCTCTAATTGGTCCCTTGCCTAAATATGATAAATAACTGTCCTGCTAACAGATACATTATTTTATGTAAACATGTGTCATGTAAATAATTGAAATGTTAACATTTTTTTGACTGGCAACTGGTGTGCTTTAATCAATATAATTCATTGGTTGTTAGGTTTTATTATTAAGCAATATGGTGAGCTTCCTCTTCACTATTCACTTAATGGCTGTTGTAACATATTTGCATGGTGGCAGTTAGAAATGTTTTATTAAATGTTACCCTTGACATAAGAATGTTTACATAAATGTATGAGCAATATAAGATTTTGTGCTTAAAAAAAGTTTTCGTCAATGTAAAAGAAAAGTAGTCAACCATTAAATATTTGACGAAACATTATGGCCTTTCTAGGTTACACTTTTCAGTCAGAAAAGCAAGGACTCTGTGAGAAAAACTACATTGATGCTAAATATCTTCTCTACAAGATACTCAAAAACAACAACAAAAATAAAACACCAACAGAGTCAATTTGTTACGTTTCTGTATCACAGTGTATCTAGAAAGACCTTGTGCATGTAGGATATGCCATCAGCAATTAAAACACGCTAGATAATAGGCGCATGGTATTAGCAAATGCAACACAATCACAAGTTTGAGGAAAAATTTCAAATCACAACCACAAATACTGAAGAAGCTTGTGCCCAGATGTACCGTTCAGTCTTCTGCTCCAAGTGCTGAACTTTCTGCCTCATTCATCAACCAAGGACCTGATCAAGAATCACCTTTGAACTATCACCACTGTATATCTGACACAAAATAAAATCATATTACCTCACACATTCCCCTAATATTGACTTATTTCACACATATTCCAACCATGTTTTTCCTTTTTTAAAATCTTCCTCAGTAGTTTTTATATTTATGCCTTCTCAGTTGTAAGCCAGTAGCCCCTTAAATGTGCATTCTGGTTTGAGGCCAGGACTGTTTGCTTGTAACAACTGTGGGGTCATTAGTTATATTTCACTTTGCTTTTTAAGATAAAAAAAATCTATTTTGTGTTTGTGTTTAAGAGACCAAATACACAACATTTATGTGAAGACAACAGTTTAGATTTAGGAGAAGTCTAAAGACAATATGATGAAAGATCAATAAATGATAGCCAGAAATACAAAAATGTCTCAGACTGTTTCCTTTCTCACCTATATACAGACTCTGAAGAGCGTGACGAGAGCCCACAGCCTGCGGAGCATTTGGAAACTAAATTCAGTAAAACAAGTCCTGGCCCAAAGCCCTTTATCATTCACATATCTCAACAGAAATGGAGAAAAATGCGGCCTATAAAGGGAAGCTCAAAATTTAAGCAATCATAGACTCATATTATTTATGATAAATTCAAACAGAAAAATCCATGCTGCGCATTGGTTTTTAAAAATCAACATATCAAAGGAACCCACAGTCGAAAACAAAACACTCCATATTGTAGAATGAAAGTCGTTTGCTCCTTCAAAGGATGTAGCGCTCGCTACATGTTTCAAATAAGGAAAAAAACCATGCAAAGGTGACTTGAACATTCCAGTCTCTGTCACAAGGATCGGCTGGGTGACACATTTTCGAGGAGAATTCCACTCACGCCCTGCCAGTTACTTGAAACGAGGGAAATAGGAAGATCGATTCACGACAGCATAAGTAACACATATTACAAAAACCTGCAAGAATCACCAGTTCCTGAACTTCTGGCAGGAAACATATCAAGAAGTCTGAATAAAAACATTCTCAAATTGATTTTGTGTGAAATTTAGAAGAGCATGAGACTTCATGATGACATAGCGCTGGAGCTAATACTAAAAATATTGAAATAATATTAATATAATATAATTAATATAAATAATAATATTGAATTCACCTTTACACAGAGACAGGCCTTTTCATTTTGGTTCAACACCTTTGTAAAGGAAAACACATCCCACTGCACTTAGATGTCACAGGTGGTGTTGTAAGCAGAATACCAAACCAGCCCAAAAGAGTGTTCTACTACTGCATCACTCTTCATGAGAACGGCAAAGACAAGCCTCCTTTGCCAGTATCAGAACTACTTACAAACAACCTCACAATACCAGATCTATCCTTTTGGCTGCTTCAAATGATCACAAAAGTCAGGAAGCAATCAAAATATAGCATTCATCAGGTAGAAGTAGATTACAGCTGGGCACTCATCCAGAGTGTTCTGCTACTTCCAGAGTTAAAGCCCCGTTAGCTGTCGAAACCTTAGTTGCATAAAATTGGAAGTTCTCAGTATTTAAGCCATCCCCTGGTGGTGCGGGGAGCAGCAGACATCCAAAAACCCAAAGTTTCTTCTCCAGAAACGCCAAACACCCAGTACTTACAAAACATTAGCATGGACTGCATGATAATCTTGTTAACTTCAAATACTCAACTATTTCCATGGAAACAACATTACCAGAAATAAGTGAGCGGTGGAGTAATGTAGGTCCAGTAATAAAGATCATTAGACTGTCATGTTTGAAATTTTGTTTGATTGTTAAAAGTTCAAACGATAGGTTAAACATGGATCTGCTTTGGGCTTACAATTATTTGTTTAAATGTTAAGATTCAAAAATACAATTTTAAAAGATAAATAACTGAATTGTTAAACCTTTAACCCCCCCAACACACAGACACACGCACACACACACACATATATATATATATAATTTCATGTTATATTTCGTCTCTTGAAATTAAGTAAAACACCTACAGTATGTGATAGATTATATTCAATCCAACAGCACTCCCTCCCAGTTCATGAAGGAAATTGCTTTTAAATACTTTGATATTAATGACTACGTTTAATTTAAAAGAATGATCATCTTTTTTTTAAATGATATATAGCTGTAATTTATCTAATTTTTCTTTCAAAACTAAGCTCTTTGGAATTTGAAGAACAAAGAAGTTGTGGTTGCAGTGATGACAGCAGCTGACAAGGATCGAGCATACATGTTGCACCGAACTGAATTTAAAACCCTGAAACCACATATGTGGTTAGCTGGGGAGGTCAGCATCTTATGATACATATCAAACTTTCTTGTTGTATTTTATGAGCTGTAAGTGACTTGTGCCCTTAGAAAACAACACTTACATCTTTATCAATATTTCATTGTGCATTTACATGTTTACATGTCACAAAATTATTCATTTAACAACAATGTTTTTTTATTACAGTTTTTCCCAAATGCTAAAACACTGAGTGCCATTCTCCAAACCAGCTGATCAGCTGCTTTAACTCTTTTCTCAAAAACATCACTTTTTGGTCAAAACCTAAAACACAATTTGCAGTAAACACACAATTTGCAAAACTGTAATTCACTCTTTGCAGAACACAAGACACATTCTCACTTTTTAAACACAGCTGGCATTCACAACACACAAGAGGCAAAACATTGACACAAAGAGTCAAAACTCAAACTCTGTTCCAACACAATGATCACCATCAACACACAACTGGTCAAAACTGAAAACTCTTGTTGCAAATCAACTGCAACGAATATAAGGAAAGTTCTGGAACAACAGAGAGGTTTTTCAAAGACTGATAACAGAGAAAGACTCAGACCAAGACCTAGACCCAGATGAAGAACAAGGTTCTGATGAGATCCAGGCCATAGTTATTGACCGTATGTTGATTTATGGAATGACCATGAGGGAAGCAGGTCAAAAGGTCAACCCTCAACTCAACAAGTTCAAGTTATTACTATAATCTGTATCATTCATGTACTGTGGAATTTCAACAAGAAAATAACAGAGAAGACTTTCTTGCCGTCTGAGACAATATCAGTTTTCACAAAGGTTTACCCATCAGACAGCAGTTCAACACAAATCCCAAATTTGTATCAGTTTTCTTCCACCTTGTTCTTCATAACCCAATTAAAGATTTTTTCTATTTGGTATATGAAGAAGAGACAACCATACACTTGACAAAATCTGTTGCAGGCCTTAGACATGGCTTGTGATGACATTTCAGTTGGGTCATTTCATGACTAGATCATGCAAAATATTTTATTTTTTCCTGCTGTGTGGCTAGAGTGAACATGTAACTGATGTGGATGAAATCTTCTGGTCTGACCAACAGAGAAAAGATGGTGAAGTGCAATAAATGTGAACCTGGATTTACAGTAAGAATTAACTAAATAAAACAAAATCCTGAATACTGTTTTACTCTATTTTTTATTGGAGGTGTTACATTTTTTACAAACCATTTTGTGAACAGTGTCAAATGTTTGGTTGTGTAGTGTGTTGTGATTGCTGCAGGTTTGTTAGTTTTAATAATAGAGTCTTCATTTTGACCTCAAAGTGAGCTTTTGACTGAAGAGTCAAGAATTTTGTATGTTTAGCTTTTATTTTGAAAATTGTGTTTGATGTTTGGTTAAATGTTTCAGAAAATGTGTTTTAGCATTTGGGAAAAACTGTAATGGAAAAGATCTGTGTACCAAGTTATAATATTTTAAATGTTTTTGTAAGCACAAACCTGTCTAACCTCTTAAAAACAATGTAATCAGTGTTTATTATTTTTTCACAAGTCTACTTTCGAGTGCTGCTGAACACAATTATGAAAGAAAAATGTTCCTATTGAATCACCACTCTGCTGGCGTGATTGTTTTTGGTGATAGGTCTGCACTTAGCAACCATAGTTTCAGAAAGGTGAGAGTCTACAAATAAATTATTTGAACTATAACATGAATCATTGAAAATTACAAGTAATATGTTATGTGTGCTATTTATAGGTCAACTTCAAAAACTATGAGGCTGTCATCAGATTCATGCTTGTCAATTCCAATCACTGGAAATGCCTGGTAAATATGTTGTTCTCCTTACTTGTTATTAAGGGTGCAACGGATCACAAAATTCATGGTTTGGATTGTGTCACAGTATTTGAGTCAAGGTTTCAATCATTTTTCGTATCACTAAAAAAATAACTAGATTAAAGCAGAACAGTTATGGTAGGTAACTGAGATGCTCAAATAAACAAAAGTGTATCATTGGAACTGCATCTTTAAATAAATAAGATGGATGGATAAACAGAAGCATAAACAACTTAAATTGTTTACTGCTGCTGCAGTAGCACCCTCTTCATTCCCTTGTGTCACTGAGGTCTCACATCCACACAGCGCAGCAGTTCTGTGTCTTTAAACGCGTTACAGATAGATTTGTGTTACACCCACAAACAGTAACATTTTAGTATTGCTTGAACACATGATTAAGAATGTTTTTTTTAATGTAGAACTCTACAGAATAAATTCACCTGATCTCTCATGCTTGCCCTATTTTGAGGAAAAACTTTTCCTGCGTGCACGGAGTGTCACGGATCAGATACAGGGATCAAACTGATTTGTAGATTAACAAAAGTAGTCTTTAATAACAAAAAAATCCCCTCAACAGAGGGAAAACTAAAGGAGCTGCAAAAAATACATAAACTAGAAACACTCAAGAGCACAGGGTGAAAGATACAAGGGAGCATACAAAACAAACCAACACCAAACACAGGAGGACCTCAGCTTAAATAGAGAGCAAACTAAATCAACTAAGTGCAGACAGCTGTGGACTCCTCCACAGAGATCAGGAGAGGGTGGAGATCAGCTGGGAGGAGCCACAGTCAGCCTGCACAGAGGAAGCAAAGGAGATCCACAAACAAAAGAAGAAACACATCTAAAACAGAACACGGAGGGTGTCTGTTTTTACAAACCCACTTTTGAACAAGCAGCGACCTTGACGCGCGATGATGTATTGAATTGAATTTTTTTTGTGCTTTGAGATCTAAAAAATATAGAAATAAATATATATGAATGATGCACGGCAGGGGCTGGGGTAGTTGGGTTGTTGATCCGCGGTACACTTGTGCCAAACCGTGGTGAGTGATCCGTACAGACCATGAATGATCCGTCACACCCCCACTTGTTATACCAACCTAATATCAAAAACTTTCTTAATTAAGTCAAATTACTCAATATATTTGAAATATAAGTAATGACTAATGGAGATTAATTTAAAATTTAAACATGTATTTTCTCTTTTTCTTTTGGCTTTTCCCTTCAGGACTCGCAAAAGTTCATCATCTTCCTACATCTAATGCTGCCTTCTGCATCCTCTACCAGCTACCTTCCTGTATTTTTTCACTGCATCCATAAACCTCTTCTTTGGTCTTCCTCTATACTCCTTGCCTGTTAGCTCTAGATTCTGCATCCGTCTAATAATAGATTCACATTCTCTCCTGTAGACTGTTGACCATAGAGTCTTAAACCCCTCCACCTTCTTGATCCCTTTTAACGGTAACTCGTCTTCCTCTTGGGTCCCTCTCATTCACACATATGTACTCCGTTGTCCAGCAGCTAACCAACAATCATTCACCCGTACAGCACACTTGTTAACTAGCCTCTTACACCATACGCTATAGAAATTCCACATTCAACCACCAAGTCACCAGTCATCAAACACACCAACACTCTATACTTCTTTATTAAACTTTCTACACAAACTGTATACGTTGTTCCTGTCTCTTCTCAAAGAATGGATTCACTAGAGCCATTTCCATCTTTTTGCTAAATCAACCACCATCTGTCCTTCTACATTCCTCTCCTGGATACCAAACCTGCCCATCACCTCCTCATCACCAACATGTCCATTGAAATCTGCACCAATGACAACTCTCTCATTTCCAGAGATGCTCATCATCACTTCATCAAGGTCCAACCAGAACTTCTCCTTCTCTTCCAGCTCACATCCTACCTGTGGGTCATACCCACTAACAACATTGAACATCACACCCTCCATTTCTATCTTCAGACTCATCACTCTATCTGATACTCTTTTTACCTCCACAACACTCCTGACAAGCTCCTCCTTCAAGATAACTCCTCCATTTCTCTTCCATCTCCACCATGATAGAACATCTTGAACCTCCTCCTGAGCTTCTAGCCTTGCTACCTTTCCACCTGGTCTCCTGGACACACAGTATGTCTACCTTTCTCCTCTGCATCATGTCAACTAACTCTCTACCTTTTCCTGTCAGAGTTCCAACATTCAAAGTCCCTACTCTTAGTCCACTCATGACTTTCCTCTTCTCTCTCTTCATACAAACCTGCATTCCTCCTCTCCTTCAACAAAGAGTAGTCCAATTTCCACCGGCACCCTGTCAGTGAACAGCACTGATGTTGGTCGTTGTTAACCCGAGCCTCGACATGTCTGGTATGGAAATCATTGGTCAGATTTTAATATTTAGTACAGATTTTATGCTTTATGTAATTCTGGACTTAACACTGTATGTATTTGAATCTGGGACTGGCACAATGAGATCCTGGCTTGGGCCTCCTCATGGTTGCGTTGAAGTTTTACATAAACATTTAAGTCAATCACAGGATTTTCATCGTAATTATAAGGACTTTGTTCAGTAAAATATACATATTTTTCTGAGAAGAATATATTATTCAAATTAGAGATTGTCTGAAATCAGGTGAACAATACCTAATTTTTAATTTTTTTGGGGAAATAATGTACAGTATCAGTAATACAGTTATAGTTATTCAAGTCACACGGTGCTGCAGTATTAATTAAGCTGTATTGAAATGTTAATAACAGTTTTTACATAGCATTCTAATCTTATCAAAGAATTTGATATTTAATATATTATTATTAATAGTATCTTATCAAACTCAACCATTATCATCCTATTCAGTTTTTTATATTGCCATCATACAAACGGTGAATACAATGACTATTAACATTTTATTTTATTATTTCTTGAAATATTAAAAGTCTCATTACAACTTGTATGTTTTACATATAGTTACATATGGGGGGGGGGGGCTTCAGCTGTTTCTGTGACTGGGATGAAGGCTGTCCCCCATTAACCCGAGACGAGGAGCATAAGGGACATGTTTTTATTTATTTATAATAAGATAAATCAAACATCACAGATCAGGAGAGTTAAGCAGGTTTCCCGCGCTGCCGCTTCCTGCAGCACCTCTCTCTCCCCCGGCACGTGGAGTGAGCAAACCCCGCTGAAGGGAGGCTGTCTGCAGACAGAGCCGCCGCACCAACAGGAAAAAGAAAGTCGGAATGGATTCTATTGTACCTCTTTTATTCCGATCGGGTCACTGAAAACAGCCGTGCTGAAGGTTGAGTTCCTGATTGGCTGATGTGATGCAGCACCTGTGGAACTCTGATCTGCTGTGAAATGAAGTCTGACTTTCAAGCATTACGCAGCACACGCTCTCGTCTCGTGTTCGCCTGAACAGAGTTTTTATATGAACCCGCCCACTATGGCAGGAAAAGTAAAGGGATTGGCTAAAACTTCACGCAATGCATTTTTGACCATTATCTGGAACCTCTTCATAAACACCATTGTTTAGCCAGTTTTCAAACTCTTGCTGTTTAGCAGCATCAAAAGAAACATCTTTGGTGATCAGTGCATCAGAATCTGTGTTTTCATGTTCAGTGTGAAGATTGTCTAACGCCTGTGTGTGTCCCTCACTGCAATCAGGTTCAAGAGGCTGCACATTGTACCAGTTTCTGTACTGTCCCTTGGCTTTCCCTGCTCTGCCTAAAACCCTGGCTGTGTGCTGGACGCCATCACCTGTTTGTGAATGTGATGATCTGACCTGTCTTCAGTTCACCTCAGTTGGAGATGCAGCAGTTGTTACATCTTTCTCTGAGCCTGTATTATCATTATTTTCCATGAAGTTTTCTGTCTCGTCAGATAGATAGATAGATAGATGGAGTACTTTATTAATCCTGAAGGAACTTACAAAAATTCATCCATTGCTCCAAACACACACACAAGCAGGTTCAAAGTAAATAGAGCAAGAAACAGTTATAAACAGGTTAGATTAAAAGCATTAAAATTATGGAGCTGTTAAAAGCAATTAAAAGTGTTAAAATTGCTGTACAAATAAATAAATAGATCAACAAAAATAGTTAGTCGTTCAGATCCCCCCTCATGCCCTCCCAGCTCCATTGAAAAGTCTTAGTGCGCTCGGTGCGAAGGACTTCCTGAACCTTTCAGTGGAGCAGAGAGCGCAGGCGGTTACTGAAGACGCTCCTTTGGGCGGCGAACACTCCATGTAGAGGGTGACCAGTGTTTCTCATTATGCTCTCCAGCTTGGTCAGCATCCTCCGCTCAGCCACCACCTCTGCCGTCTCCATGCTTCGGCCCACCACACAGCCCGCCCTCTTGATCAGGCGATTTAGTTTTTTTAAGTCCTTTTTGTTTGCACCGCCCCCCCAACACACCACTGCACTGAAAACAACGGACTGACAGAACATAAAAAGGAGTTCCGAGCAGATGTTAAAAGAGGCGAGTCTTTTTAAAAAGTATAGCCTGCTCTGCCCCTTCCTGTAGATGCAGTCCATGTTTCTATGTTTTCATCTGACTCATCTTCTGAGTTTTCTCTCACATCTTTTTCTGTGTTTTCATTTTGTTTCCCATTAACTCGAACACTGAGCTGTTCCGGTTGATTTTCATCCTGTGCATTAACTTTTCTCAGCCCTGGACTGGCTGATGTGCACTAGCAAGAATTTTCCACCATGTCTTATGAACACGACAGCCCCATCCTGACCAATGACTACAGCAGGACCCTTCCATTCAATGCTGTCTGTTGGTTTATAGTACACTCTGTCTCCTGTCTCGTACTTCTCATCAGTGGGTCTGATCTGCTTGCGTAGTGCCCTTATTATTCTTTCTGAGCATTCTACCTCAATACTGCTAAGTGTTGCCCTACTCTTTTATTCATCCTGGAGAGCAGGTGGTTTATCAACCAAAACAGAAGGGAGTTTGGGATTTTGACCAAACACAAGTTGAACAGAAACTGCACCTAAAACAAATGCATATGCAAACCATTTTCTTTTTTGCAGATCAAAAAACAAAAAAAAAAAGCCTGTGGATCCAATAATCTCACACTGTTTACACGTCTCGCCTTTCGAAATCTGACAGTTCCTGGATCAAGGTCAGGACTCTTGGGTTCACGCTGAGACGAGACTTTGCTTTCTTCTCCACTTAGGTCCCCCTTTCCAGATTGATGGAGAAAAAGTATCTTTAGAAAGAGAGAAAAAAAAAGGTAAAAATGAGTAAGTCATCTGCAAGTCTTTACTAATACACACTTGATGAAAGATCTCAATTTATGTATAAAATTCTAAAATAATAAATATCTTTTGGATAAACTGTTACATTAATCAAGAGCAGGATGCTCATTAATTTAACCCTTGTGCTATCCTAGTCATGTTTACATTAAATATGAGGTCATCTGGACCCCACAAGTCAGCGCGCTGAACTTTTTTTTTTTTTACAAGAATATTTTATCTTCACTGGTGTCTGTGGCAGACATCCACACACCAATGCAAGGGCGGGGTCATCAGGGCTTCTTATCATATATTTTAAAATCATTGATGTCAGCGAATAATCGTCCTCATTGTGAAGTATGACACCTGACTGTCATGGACAGAGGCGAACAGTGAAGATATTGGTAGAAGGATGCTGAGTCTAGAGCTGCAGGAAAGAGGTCTAGAGGAAGACCAAAGAGGAGGTTTCTGGATGCAGAGAATGAAGACATGAAGGTGGCTGCTGTTAGAGTAGAGGATGATGAAGACAGGCTTAGATGGAGGAAAATGATTCACTGTGGAGACCCTGAAGGGAAAAGACTAAAGGAAAAGAAAAGTCATGGACAATGGTAAGTCGAACGTCTTCTAATATATGAGTCACTGCACATGCAATCTTCAACAACACTGAGACTCCGATATGGGATCAACTGGCACATTCTGCCGGTCATCAGAAAACCTCTGCTGGCCGAGCCACGCGTCAGGTCCCCAGCTGATGGCCAAGTCTGCAGTTCAGGTTCAAGGGATCTGAGGCCACTAGTGTTTTCGTCCACAACCACATTCTTCTTAAGCCCTGCCCACAGACTAGGGGCCTGGCTGGGGCTGGAACTGCTAATAAGCCTAATTTTGTCTACAGGCTTGAAGCCTATCATCTAAAAAGAACCTAGAGCAGACCGCGCAGTTGTCTGCATAGCATGGGCTGTGGTGCTGTTGACATGACAACTAAGAACGCACAAATCCAATTCAACAAGTTGTAAAAAACAAAAGGACAGAGAAACTTTTTACTGTCATCTTAAATAGTTGTATGTATTCATTTAATGCTAGATTATGGTCTAGCACGCTAAAAATCTGTTTTTCCCAATGAGTCTTGTGTATTTAAGCATATAAATATACACATTTCAAATTTATATATAGGTAGATCTTTTGGAACTTGTCTTAAAAGTAGCTTGCATGCTAATAGTGTGAGCCCCCTCTGTTCTAGGGCGATCAAAATCTGTAAAATTAAAAGACAAACCTCTGTAGAAACTCCAAAGTTGATGCCAACTCTAGTGGGTAATGAATGTTAAAGTTGTAGTAGCTTGTGAACATCATGCATAGTGCAGAGATGAAAAAAGTAATGTTGGCCTGCACAAGGTTTCGATCCAGACTCAGCATGAGCTTTCCTGCAGAAAAGCAGGATTGCCCTGAAAATGAGGAAAGAGTAGAAAAAAAGACGTGGGAGTAAAAACAAAAATGGTTAGTTCATATATTCTTTAAAAACCAAGTCTACCCTATAGTTAAAAAAAAAATGTAAGCCAATCAACTTCACAGGGATAAAAAAAACAAAACAAAAAAAAAAAAAACAGCCAACTTCCACTTTAAAGGTTAACCAAACAGTAAATCAACTTTTTGGCTGTTGGCCTCTGTGAATGGGGATTCCCTGCCAAATGTTTGACAAATAAAAAAAAAATTGCCAATTCCTAAAATTACAGTCTAAAACGGTTTATGATTTCAGATTTGTGACATATTTTCAGAAATTTTACATCATGCTCTGAAGCTCCATTATAAAAGCCCCACCTATCTCTGGAGGTACAACACTTGGACTTGGAAGTTAGGCGCAAGATGATTAACGTCCCCCTCAGATGAAAATCATGTTTTGAGTTTTTAATAAATGTCATTTTTCTTATGAAACGGAACAACTGTAATAAAAAATCATTCACTTTTGCATTTCAGAGTATTTCTCCTTTTAAATTGCTGTCAATCAAACTGTCTCAGAAAAAACAGTTTGAATTAATGAACTGTTAATACATCACAAGAGCGTCTGCACATGCACTAAACCCTCATCTGGTCTGGCTAGCGTGTCTAGTTCAGCTTCTGGAGAAGAGAAGATGCTACCTTCACATTGACTGCAGTCGTTCACATTTCTGTGCTCCAATCAGCCGTCACTGGATTTTTGGTGTGAGTTTCATCCAATACTTATGGTAGCAGTCCTGAGAATGCTGGAAAATCTCCACCAGACTCCACAGAGCTTCTTGATGTGACCACAGAAATGTGAACGGCGGCTCATTTGACCGCTGTTGGAAAGGATTGTAAATTGAAATTCAGTCCAGGAAGCTATTCACTTCCTCATCCAAACTGACATCCAGCTCAAAACGATGCTGCTGTGGCAGCGGTGATGATTTACGCTAGCGAGACACAGAGCTGCCGTAATCAGACAGGGAGGGGTGTGTGTGTGTGTGTGCCCGTGAAGGAGCAGGTCCGCTCAGCTCCAAAAGCCACGCCCCCTCCGAATATTTTGCAGGCTGAGGCTTCAGAGCAAAGAAAAAGAAAAGAAAACTGGCTTTTTAAGACATTTAGGTTGTGGGATTTTGGTTAAAAACTTCATAATCATCATTAAAACTTACTAAGAATGTTTTTTAAACAAAGATAATTATCATGGGGGACTTTAAACATACTGCACATGCAACCATTGCAAAACTAAATCACAACCTTACAACTGAGTCACAGAACTGTTTTATCGCTATCATAGATTAGCACATATATAAAAAAATGAAAATGAATTACTTACCACATGCTACAATGGTTGGTGTTAAATTCAGGTCATCTGTCTTTACTTCTTCTGGAAGGCACACATCATCCACATGGCAGAACATCGATTCCTCCTTCTCATCAAAGTAGGACAGCAGACATCAACTGGTTTTTAAACTGAAGGTCTTCATCAGTGTCCACCCCAAGAGACTGCAAATGCTCTTCTAAAATATCTTTTGACATCTCTGGAAGGTCAGGTAGAACTTCATTGATTGCAGTCTGAAGAAATGTTTTCTTTGAGCCAACCACTTCTGTTCATAAAGAAAAAGGTGAGATTACAGAAATGAGATAACTTGATTATACAAACAACTAAGTGAAAATATACATATATACACACTTACACTGAATATTTACCATTTGTTCAGTACTTCAAATAAAATAGCTGTTGTTTTGTTTTAAGAATTTGTTTTGATCCACAAGTCATTCTTTTTTTTTTTCCTACACACTGCACTTCAGTGGAATATATTGTTGCCCATCAACGACATATGACGGTAATGGGTATACGTCCACTACATCAGTGATACTGACACACTGCAAACTCGTTCTTTATTTTGTCCCAGAGTACAGGTGAAACTGGGTTTCATGACTTTTCATTACAATGTAATGTACACACCAGAGTCATTTCAAATCAAAATTACATACATTTCTCCAAACTCCAAAGTTTCCTCATTTTTGTACACAAGGAAATTGCCCTTTTGATATGTGGTACCTTTGAACTCTACGGTAGTGGAAACTGTGGTATCTCGTTCTGTAAAGCCAAACTCGCTGACAACAAGTTTAATTGCGTCACTATAAAGGCTGGGATAAAATGCACAACTATCTTTAACATGCAGAACCTGAATGCATTCTGAGCCAGCTGAAATATATGCCTGAAATATTTGATGTCTTTCAGACAAGGTTTTGTAGATATTTTTAAAGTTTTTCAAATTGCGTGCACATCTCTTGAAATAGCCATATTTACTTTCAAAACGCATTGTCCAGACTCTGATCAAGGGCCCAAATTTTAAATAAGTGCTGGATAATGTCTCATGTAGTGGTGTTTAGGCTTTAGCTGACTTTCTGGAAATTCAGACTTCCATGATTCCAAATACTCTTGAACTAAAATATCAAGATAGGCTACTTGTGAGATCGAATTTTTTGTGCACAAATCATATCAACAATATCTTTGAGTTGGAGAGTTAACTGCCACACTTCATCCTCAGGAATTTGTATTTTATCGCCAATTAACAAAGGGAGTAGCCTCAAGAAGTTCCAGTCTTGAATAGCATGGCCAGAAAGCTTGGACCCATCAGCGTTGACAGCACTTGGCTTTGAAAGAGAATCTGATCCCTTGTGCTTAAAATGATTAATGCGGCGGTTTAACTGTGAAAATGTAAACCATTTCTTTTTCTTGATAAAATACTGCAAGTACAGATGAAGATCATAGGATAACACACCCTCAAAAATATCATGACCTAAACAAGGTGATAGTCCAGGGTGGCAGACATGAAAGGATTTAAGTGAGTTAAATGAGGAATTTAGCTTTATGCCTCTGGTGTCTTGTCTGTCTTCTGTTTGAAGATCCACAGCTGAGTTGAAACTTTCAGGTGTGCGCTGTGGACCGCAAATATTGGGATCACCATGAAACTCATCAAGTCTTGTTTCACAGTAATGGCAAAAGTACTGACAACAACTGAAATTTTCATTAAATCCGCCAATGCTATAGAATTGCCCCACGGGGATAAATAAAGTTGTTTGAACTTGAATGCTGTGTGACCCCAAATTATCCCCGGCAATGCAATAAAGGCCTCCTTTGACAATTTCTTCACCCACAGTCACTCCATTTTCTTCCAACTCCTTTAAATCTGATAACATCTCTGAAAAAACTTTGGCCAGTCCAAATTTTTTAAAATCTCTTTCTCCACAAAGTAAGACAAGCAACATGTATTGGACCGTACATTTCTGGGTAAATTGGCCAAAGACAGATAGACTGCCAGTACTTATGTTTTTTCTTAGCAGATCCAAGAGGGTTGACAATCTCAAAAGCATCCTGGTACAAGATTCATTTAAGGCATCCTGGGTTGTCAATGAAAAACTGGTTTGACTTGCAGCTTTGTCCATCACAGATGTCAACCAAATCATTTGAGTCTGTGTGGGTGGACTCGTGTGACATTGAATCCTTCCATAGTTTTGACTCCAACAAGCTCTTTACTGTTTGTATCACAGGAGTGTAATACACAAACCTCTCTGTCGTGTCCTCATCATTGCCTAGAATGATCTTTTTAGGCTCTACATATCTGAACATTTTTTTAAAAGTCTGAGCTCTTGCATGTGCTGTTCTCAATGGTCATCCATGACTTACAGAGAACAGGTCTGAGTGTTTTACGCAGTCACATATTGTTGTGATACTTTCCTCTGCCAGCCCCATTTCTTCTTATAAAAGAAGATTCTTCTTCTTCTTTTTTCAAAGTATGATAGATAGATAGATAGATAGATAGATAGATAGATAGATAGATAGATAGATAGATAGATAGATAGATAGATAGATAGATAGATAGATAGATAGATAGATAGATAGATAGATAGATAGTCTTTCCATGTCCTTTCTAGTAGCACTGCCCCCCCAGCACACCACTGCATATAAAAGAGCACTGGAAACAACAGCCTGCCAGAATATAAAAAGGAGATTGGGACATTGGGTTACTAACTAAAACCAACTGTTATCAACTGAAACCAAGTGTTACCAACTAAAACAAAGTGTTACCAACTAAAACCAACGGTTACCAACTAAAACCAACTGTTACCAACGGTTACCAACTGTTACCAACGGTTAACAACTGAAACCAATGGTTACCAACTGAAACTAACAGTTACCAACTGAAACCAAGTGTTACCAACTGAAACCAAGTGTTACCAACTAAAACCAACTGTTACACACTGAACCAAGTGTTACCAACTGAAACCAACGGTTACCAACTAAAACCAACTGTTACCAACTGAAACCAAGTGTTACCAACTGAAACCAACGGTTACCAACTAAAACCAACTGTTACCAACGGTAACCAACTGAAATGAACTGTTACTAACTGAAACCAACGCTTACCAACTAAAACCAACTGTTACCAACGGTTATCAACTGAAAACAATGGTTACCAACTGAAACTAACGGTTACCAACTGAAACCAACTGTTACCAACAGTTACCAACTGAAACCAACTGTTACCAACAGTTACCAACTGAAACCAAGTGTTACCAACTGAAACCAACAGTTACCAACTGAAACCAAGTGTTACCAACTGAAACCAAGTGTTACCAACTGAAACCAACGGTTACCAACTAAAACCACTGTTACCAACGGTTACCAACTGAAACCAATGGTTACCAACTGAAACTAACAGTTACCAACTGAAACCAAGTGTTACCAACTGAAACCAAGTGTTACCAACTAAAACAACAACTGAACTTACAACTGTTACCAACTGAAACCAAGTGTTACCAACTGAAACCAACGGTTACCAACTAAAACCAACTATTACCAACTGAAACCAAGTGTTACCAACTCAAACCAACGGTTACCAACTAAAACCAACTGTTACCAACGGTAACCAACTGAAATGAACTGTTACCAACTGAAACCAACGCTTACCAACTAAAACCAACTGTTACCAACGGTTATCAACTGAAAACAATGGTTACCAACTGAAACCAACTGTTACCAACAGTTACCAACTGAAACCAACTGTTACCAACAGTTACCAACTGAAACCAAGTGTTACCAACTGAAACCAACAGTTACCAACTGAAACCAAGTGTTACAACTGAAACCAAGTGTTACCAACTGAAACCAACGGTTACCAACTAAAACCAACTGTTACCAACAGTTACCAACTGAAATGAACTGTTACCAACTGAAACCAACTGTTACCAAAGGTTACCAACTGAAACCAACTGTAAACAACGGTTACCAACTGAAACCAAGTGTTACCAACTGAAACCAAGTGTTACCAACTAAAACCAACTGTTACACACTGAAACCAAGTGTTACCAACTGAAACCAACGGTTACCAACTAAAACCAACTGTTACCAACTGAAACCAAGTGTTACCAACTGAAACCAACGGTTACCAACTAAAACAACTGTTACCAACGGTAACCAACTGAAATGAACTGTTACTAACTGAAACCAACGCTTACCAACTAAAACCAACTGTTACAACGGTTATCAACTGAAAACAATGGTTACCAACTGAAAACTAACGGTTACCAACTGAAACCAACTGTTACCAACAGTTACCAACTGAAACCAACTGTTACCAACAGTTACCAACTGAAACAGTGTTACCAACTGAAACCAACAGTTACCAACTGAAACCAAGTGTTACCAACTGAAAACAAGTGTTACCAACTGAAACCAACGGTTACCAACTAAAACCAACTGTTACCAACGGTTAACAACTGAAACCAATGGTTACCAACTGAAACTAACAGTTACCAACTGAAACCAAGTGTTACCAACTGAAACCAAGTGTTACCAACTAAAACCAACTGTTACACACTGAAACCAAGTGTTACCAACTGAAACCAACGGTTACCAACTAAAACCAACTATTACCAACTGAAACCAAGTGTTACCAACTCAAACCAACGGTTACCAACTAAAACCAACTGTTACCAACGGTAACCAACTGAAATGAACTGTTACCAACTGAAACCAACGCTTACCAACTAAAACCAACTGTTACCAACGGTTATCAACTGAAAACAATGGTTACCAACTGAAACTAACGGTTACCAACTGAAACCAACTGTTACCAACAGTTACCAACTGAAACCAACTTACCAACAGTTACCAACTGAAACCAAGTGTTACCAACTGAAACCAACAGTTACCAACTGAAACCAAGTGTTACCAACTGAAACCAAGTGTTACCAACTGAAACCAACGGTTACCAACTAAAACCAACTGTTACCAACAGTTACCAACTGAAATGAACTGTTACCAACTGAAACCAACTGTTACCAAAGGTTACCAACTGAAACCAACTGTAAACAACGGTTACCAACTGAAACCAATGGTTACCAACTGAAACTAACGGTTACCAACTAAAACCAACTGTTACCAACAGTTACCAACTGAAAGCAACTGTTACCAACTAAAAGTAAAGGTTACCAACTAAAACCAACTGTTACCAAAAGTTACCAACTGAAACCAACTGTTCCCAATGGCTACCGACTTAAACAAACCGTTACCAACTGAAACCAACGGTTACCAACTGAAACCAACTGTTACCAACGGTTACCAACGGTTACCAACTGAAACCAACTGTTAAAACTAAAACCAACTATTACCAAAAGTTACCAACTGAAACCAACTGTTACCAACTGAAACTAACGGTTACCAACTAAAACCAACTGTTACCAACAGTTACCAACTGAAACCAACTGTTAATAATGGTTACTGACCTAAACCAACCGTTACCAACTGAAACCAAGTGTTACCAACTGAAACCAACGGTTACCAACTGAAACCAACGGTTACCAACTAAAACCAACTTTTACCAACGGTAACCAACTGAAATGAACTGTTACCAACTGAAACCAACGGTTACCAACTAAAACCAACTGTTACCAACGGTTACCAACTGAAACCAATGTTTACCAACTGAAACTAACGGTTACCATCTAAAACCAACTGTTACCAACTGAAACCAACGGTTACCAACTAAAATCAACTGTTACCAACAGTTACCAACTGAAATGAACTGTTACCAACTGAAACCAACGGTTACCAACTAAAACCAACAGTTACCAACGGTTACCAACAGTTACCAACGGTTACCAACTGAAACCAAGTGTTACCAACTGAAACCAACGGTTACCAACTAAAACCAACTGTTACCAAAAGTTACCAACTGAAACCAACTGTTACCAATGGTTACCCACTTAGACCAACCATTACCACCTAAAACCAACTGTTACCAACTGAAACCAACGGTTACCAACTAAAACCAACTGTTACACACTGAAACCAAGTGTTACTAACTGAAACCAACGGTTACAAACTAAAACCAACTGTTACCAACTGAAACCAAGTGTTACCAACTGAAACCAACGGTTACCAACTAAAACCAACTGTTACCAACTGAAACCAAGTGTTACCAACTGAAACCAACAGTTACCAACTGAAACCAACTGTCACCAACAGTAACCAACTGAAATGAACTGTTACCAACTGAAACTAACGGTCACCAACTAATACCAACTGTTACCAACTGATACCAAGTGTTACCAACTGAAACCAACGGTTACCAACAGTTACAAACTGAAACCAACTGTTACCAACAGTTACCAACTGAAACCAAGTGTTACCAACTGAAACCAAGTGTTACCAACTGAAACCAACAGTTACCAACTGAGACCAAGGGTTACCAACTGAAACCAGCAGTTACCAACTGAAACCAACTGAAACCAACTGTTACCAATGGTTACCGACTTAGACCAACCGTTACCAACGTAGACCAACCGTTACCAACTGAAACCAACCGTTACCACCTGAAACCAAAACCAAGTGTTACCAACTGAAACCAACGGTTACCAACTAAAACGAACTGTTACCAAAGGTTACCAACTGAAACCAACTGTTACCAATGGTTACCGACTTAGACCAACCGTTACCAACTTTGACCAACCGTTACCAACTGAAACCAACGGTTACCAACTAAAACCAATGTTACCAACTGAAACCAACTGTTACCAACTGAAACCAAGTGTTACCAACTGAAACCAACGGTTACCAACCAAAACGAACTGTTACCAACGGTTACCAACTAAAACCAACTGTTACCAACTGATACCAAGTGTTACAAACTGAGACCAACGGTTACCAAATGAAACCAAGTGTTACCAACTGAAACCAAGTGTTACCAACTGAAACCAACTGTTACCAACGGTTACAAACTGTTACCAACGGTTAACACGTGAAACCAATGGTTACCAACTGAAACTAACGGTTACCAACTAAAACCAACTGTTACCAACTGAAGCCAACGGTTACCAACTAAAACCAACTGTTACCAAAAGTTACCAACTGAAATGAACTGTTAACAACTGAAACCAACGGTTACCAACCGTTACCAACTGTTACCAACTAATGTGTACCAACTGAAACCAATGGCTACTAACTGAAACTAACAGTTACCAACTAAAACCAACTTTTACCAACAGTTACCAACTGAAACCAACTGTTACCAATGGTTACCGATCTAAACCTACCGTTACCAACTGAAACCAAGTGTTACCAACTGAAACCAAGTGTTACCAACTGAAACCAACTGTTACCAACTAAAACCAATTGTTAGCAACAGTTACCAACTGTTACCAACTGAAACCAATGGTTACCAACTGAAACTAACGGCTACCAACTAAAACCAACTGTTACCAACAGTTACCAACTGAAACAAAATGTTACCAATGGTTACCGACTTAAACCAACCGTTACCAACTGAAACCAACCGTTACCAACTGACACCAAGTGTTACCAACTGAAACCAACGGTTACCAACTAAAACCAACAGTTACCAACTGAAACCAAGTGTTACCAATGGTTACCGACTTAGACCAACCGTTACCAACTAAAACCAACTGTTACCAAGTGTTACCAACGGTTACCAACTGAAACCAATGGTTACCAACTGAAACTAACGGTTACCAACGGTAACCAACTGAAACGAACAGTTACCATCTAAAACCAACTGTTACCAATGGTTACCGACTTAGACCAACCGTTACCAACTTATACCAAGTGTTACCAAATGAGACCAACGGTTACCAACTAAAACCAACTGTTACCAACAGTTACCAACAGTTACCAACTGAAACCAACTGTTACCAAGTGTTACCAACTGAGACCAACGGTTACCAACTAAAACCAACTGTTACCAACAGTTACCAACAGTTACCAACTGAAACCAATTGTTACCAATGGTTACCGACTTAGACCAACCGTTACCAACTAAAACCAACTGTTACCAACTGATACCAAGTGTTACCAACTGAAACCAACGGTTTCCAACTGTAACCAACTGTTACCAACTGAAACCAATGGTTACCAACTGAAACTAACGGTTACCAACTAAAACCAACTTTTACCAACAGTTACCAACTGAAACCAACTGTTACCAATGGTTACCGACTTAAACCTACCTGTGGCAATCCACTTGATGATGCACCTGGTACCAGCCAATTAGATTGGCTACCAGGTGTATATTTAAAAGGCATGCACAGGTGACTGGTAATGACAAATTGCTGCAGATCCCACACAACCAGCCCAAGTGTGGTTGGATCCCATGTTGGGGCGTTCTTCGTAAGCGGGTAGGCTGTCTCTTCCACGGTTTTTGGGCTAAGGAAATGCTTAAGTGACACAAACTTGATGTATTTCCTTCTGAAATATTGTTCCTGTCGAGCCACGTAGCGCAAACTAAGAACGGACGGCTTTGCGCCCTCCCCCCCTTCTCTGCGCTGGTCGCTGCAGCTTGGAGCGACAGCTGTTCCCTGCCTGTTGTCTGCAGGCTTTCCTGCACTAACTGCGGATTGCCAAAGTTGTAAGTTAAAACCTCCAGTAACTCCTAAAATTATTTTAAGTTTGTCTGATCTCTTTTCTTTCCCCCTCAAGTGCTGCATTCAAGCACGCTCGGCCATCTAGGATCTCGTCGGTGCTCAACTCCACCCCTGTTCTAAAGCTGCTGCTTTGCCCTACCTTGTGTTCTGGTGTTAACGTTGGACAAAAGTCTTCCTGTGACGAAGACGTACTTGCTGTCACTCACAGACTGAGTTGCATTTTATGAAAATCATTCTCTTAAATTGATTTTTAATTCATTTTGTCATTTTAATTTCTATTTGGAGCTGCTCTGTGTTGTGGAGCCCGTCATTTGTGCCCTCACAACAATCCGTTGGATTCTGCAGGGGCTCCACAACCTGCATTGCATTGAAGTTGACTCCTTCTTTTTTTTCTTTTATCTTAATTGTTTTTAATTGGTGGTTTATTTTCTTGTTTTTTTTATTGCAGAAGTTGGGAGCCAGGAAGTAGCAGACTGGTGGTGGTGGTTCTGTGTTTTGGCTTGACTATCACATGTGTGTGCGTGCTTGTTCACCCTGGTGTTTTTTTTAGTGATTTATCTTTTTTAGGTCTGACTATTCTTCTGCCCCAACTTCCAGGTCAATTTTATTCCCTAATTGGTTGTGGATTTTAAGTTTTTAGTAAATTTTAACCTCTGTTATCAAATAAAATTTTATGTGCACTTTTAAATTGTCTTGTCTCCAACTTGCAAAAAGAACCACCGTGCCTGGATGTAACTTTTTCCTTGGGCTCACATCCCAACGTGGCGTTGTTGATAATCTAAATAAAAATACTCAGATTAGACCACATGCCACATACCGTTACCAACTGAAACCAAGTGTTACCAACTGAAACCAAGTGTTACCAACTGAAACCAAGTGTTACCAACTGAAACCAACGGTTACCAACTAAAACCAACAGTTACCAACTGAAACCAACTGTTACCGATGGTTACCGAGTTAGACCAACCGTTACCAACTAAAACCAACTGTTTACCAACTGAAACCAAGTGTTACCAACTGAAACCAACTGTTACCAACTAAACCAACTGTTACCAACAGTTACCAACTGAAACCAATGGTTACCAATGGTTACCGACTTAGACCAACCGTTACCAACTTAGACCAACCGTTACCAACTGAAACCAACGGTTACCAACTAAAACCAACTGTTACCAGCTAAAACCAAACTGTACCAACTGAAACCAATGGTTACCAACTTAAACTAACGGCTACCAACTAAAACCAACTGTTACCAACAGTTACCAACTGAAACAAACTGTTACCAATGGTTACTGACTTAAACCAACCGTTACCCACTGAAACCAAGTTGTTACCAACTGAAACCAAGTGTTACCAACTGAAACCAACAGTTACCAACTAAAACCAACTGTTACCAAAAGTTACCAACTGAAAACCAACGGTTACCCAACTGACACCAATGGTTACCAACTGAAAAAACTAACGGTTTACCAACTAAACCAACTGTTACAAAGGTTACCAACTGAAAACCAAACTGTTACCAATGGTTACCAACTGAAACAACTGAGTTACAAATGAAACTAGATGTTTACCCAACTGAAACCAACTCTTACAACAGTTACCAACTGAAACCAATTTTTACCAATGACTTTACCGGACTTAGGGACCAACCGTTACCAACTAAAAACCAACTGTTACCAACTGATACAAGTGTTACCAACTGAACTAACGGTTACCAACTTAAAACCAACTGTAACCAACGGTTACAACTAAAACCAATGGTTACCAACTAAAACCAACTAGTTACCAACGGTTACCAACTGAAACCAATGGGCTACTAACTGAAACTAACAGTTACCAACTAAAACCAACTTTTTACCAACAGTTACCAACTGAAACCCAACTGTTTACCAACTAAAACCAATTGTTAGCAACGGTTAACCAACTTAAACCAATGGTTACCAACTAAAACCAACTGTTACCAACTGACACAATGGTTACCGAACTGAAAACTAACGGTTACCAACTGAAACCAACTGTTACCCAATGGTTACCAACTGAAACAACTTTTACCACACAGTTACCCAACTGAAACCAAGTGTTACCAACTGAAACCAAGTGTTACCAACTGAAACCAACTGTTACGAACTGAAACCAACGGTTACCAACTAAAACCAACTGTTACCAACTGAAACCAAATATTACCAACTGAAACCAACGGTTACCAACTCAAACCAACTTTTACCAGCTGAAATGAACTGTTACCAACTGAAACCAACTGTTACCAGTGGTTACCGACTTAAACCAACCGTTACCAACTGAAACCAAGTGTTACCAACTGAAACCAACAGTTACCAACTGAAATGAACTGTTACCAACTAAAACCAACTGTTACCAACGGTTATCAACTGAAAACAATGGTTACCAACTGAAACTAACGGTTACCAACTGAAACCAACTGTTACCAACAGTTACCAACTGAAACCAACTGTTACCAACAGTTACCAACTGAAACCAAGTGTTACCAACTGAAACCAACAGTTACCAACTGAAACCAACTGTTACCAACTGAAACCAAGTGTTACCAACTGAAACCAACGGTTACCAACTAAAACCAACTGTTACCAACAATTACCAACTGAAATGAACTGTTACCAACTGAAACCAACTGTTACCAAAGGTTTCCAACTGAAACCAACTGTAAACAACGGTTACCAACTGAAACCAATGGTTACCAACTGAAACTAACGGTTACCAACTAAAACCAACTGTTACCAACAGTTACCAACTGAAAGCAACTGTTACCAACTAAAAGTAAAGGTTACCAACTAAAACCAACTGTTACCAACAGTTACCAACTGAAACCAACTGTTACCAATGGCTACCGACTTAAACAAACCGTTACCAACTGAAACCAACGGTTACCAACTGTTACCAACGGTTACCAACGGTTACCAACTGAAACCAACTATTAAAACTAAAACCAACTATTACCAAAAGTTACCAACTGAAACCAACTGTTACCAACTGAAACTAACGGTTACCAACTAAAACCAACTGTTACCAACAGTTACCAACTGAAACCAACTGTTAATAATGGTTACTGACCTAAACCAACCGTTACCAACTGAAACAGAGTGTTACCAACTGAAACCAACGGTTACCAACTGAAACCAACGGTTACCAACTAAAACCAACTTTTACCAACGGTAACCAACTGAAGCCAACGGTTACCAACTAAAACCAACTGTTACCAACAGTTACCAACTGAAATGAACTGTTACCAACTGAAACCAACGGTTACCAACGGTTACCAACTGTTACCAACTAATGTGTACCAACTGAAACCAATGGCTACTAACTGAAACTAACAGTCACCAACTAAAACCAACTTTTACCAACAGTTACCAACTGAAACCAACTGTTACCAATGGTTACCGATCTAAACCTACCGTTACCAACTGAAACCAAGTGTTACCAACTGAAACCAAGTGTTACCAACTGAAACCAACTGTTACCAACTAAAACCAATTGTTAGCAACAGTTACCAACTGTTACCAACTGAAACCAATGGTTACCAACTGAAACTAACGGCTACCAACTAAAACCAACTGTTACCAACAGTTACCAACTGAAACAAAATGTTACCAATGGTTACCGATTAAACCAACCGTTACCAACTGAACCAACCGTTACCAACTGAAACCAAGTGTTACCAACTGAAACCAACGGTTACCAACTAAAACCAACAGTTACCAACTGAAACCAAGTGTTACCAATGGTTACCGACTTAGACCAACCGTTACCAACTAAAACCAACTGTTACCAACTGATACCAAGTGTTACCAACGGTTACCAACTGAAACCAATGGTTACCAACTGAAACTAACGGTTACCAACGGTTACCAACTGAAACGAACTGTTACCAACTAAAACCAACTGTTACCAACAGTTACCAACTGAAACCAACTGTTACCAATGGTTACCGACTTAGACCAACCGTTACCAACTTATACCAAGTGTTACCAAATGAGACCAACTAAAACCAACTGTTACCAAGTTACCAACAGTTACCAACTGAAACCAACTGTTACCAATGGTTACCGACTTAGACCAACCGTTACCAACTAAAACCAACTGTTACCAACTGATACCAAGTGTTACCCAACTGAACCAACGGTTTCCAACTGTAACAACGTTTACCCAACTGAAACCAATGGTTACCAACTGAAACTAACGGTTACCAACTAAAACCAACTTTTACCAACAGTTACCAACTGAAAACAACTGTTACCAAATGGTTACCGACTTAAACCTACCTGTGGCAATCCACTTGATGATGCACCTGGTACCAGCCAATTAGATTGGCTACCAGGTGTATATTTAAAAGGCATGCACAGGTGACTGGTAATGACAAATTGCTGCAGATCCCACACAACCAGCCCAAGTGTGGTTTGATCCCATGTCGGTGTTCTTCGTAAGCGGGTAGGCTGTTCTTCCACGGTTTTTTGGGCTAAGGAAATGCTTAAGTGACACAAACTTGATGTATTTCCTTCTGAAATATTGTTCTGTCGAGCCACGTAGCGCAAACTAAGAACGGAACGGCTTTGCGCCCTCCCCCCTTCTCTGCGCTGGTCGCTGCAGCTTGGAGCGACAGCTGTTCCCTGCCTGTTGTCTGCAGGCTTTCCTGCACTAACTGCGGATTGCCAAAGTTGTAAGTTAAACCTCCAGTAACTCCTAAAATTATTTTAGTTTGTCTGATCTCTTTTCTTTCCCCCTCAAGTGCTGCATTCAAGCACGCTCGGCCATCTAGGATCTCGTCGGTGCTCAACTCCACCCCTGTTCTAAAAGCTGCTGCTTTGCCCTACCTTGTGTTCTGGTGTTAACGTTGGAAACAAACGTCTTCCTGTGACGAAGACGTTACTTGCTGTCACTCACCAGAGACTGAGTTGCATTTTATGAAAATCATTCTCTAAAATTGATTTTTAATTCATTTTGTCATTTAATTTCTATTTGGAGCTGCTCTGTGTTGTGGAGCCCGGTCATTTGTGCCCTCACAACAATCCGTTGGATTCTGCAGGGGCTCCACAACCTGCATTGCATTGAAGTTGACTCCTTCTTTTTTTTTTCTTTTATCTTAATTGTTTTTAATTGGTAGTTTATTTTCTTGTTTTTTTTATTGCAGAAGTTGGGAGCCAGGAAGTAGCAGACTGGTGGTGGTGGTTCCTGTGTTTTGGCTTGACTATCACATGTGTGTGCGTGCTTGTTCACCCTGGTGTTTTTTTTAGTGATTTATCTTTTTTAGGTCTGACTATTTTTCTGCCCCAACTTCCAGGTCAATTTTATTCCCTAATTGGTTGTGGATTTTAAGTTTTTAGTAAATTTTAACCTCTGTTATCAAATAAAATTTTATGTGCACTTTTAAATTGTCTTGTCTCCAACTTGCAAAAAGAACCACCGTGCCTGGATGTAACTTTTTCCTTGGGCTCACATCCCAACGTGGCGTTGTTGATAATCTAAATAAAAATACTCAGATTAGACCACATGCCACATACCGTTACCAACTGAAACCAAGTGTTACCAACTGAAACCAAGTGTTACCAACTGAAACCAACCGGTTACCAACTAAAACCAACAGTTACCAACTGAAACCAACTGTTACCGATGGTTACCGAGTTAGACCAACCGTTACCAACTAAAACCAACTGTTACCAACTGAAACCAATGGTTACCAACTGAAACCAACTGTTACAACTAAAACCAACTGTTACCAACAGTTACCAACTGAAACCAATGGTTACCAATGGTTACCGACTTAGACCAACCGTTACCAACTTAGACCAACCGTTACCAACTGAAACCAACGGTTACCAACTAAAACCAACTGTTACCAGCTAAAACCAACTGTTACCACTGAAACCAATGGTTACCAACTTAAACTAACGGCTACCAACTAAAACCAACTGTTACCAACAGTTACCAACTGAAACAAACTGTTACCAATGGTTACTGACTTGAACCAACCGTTACCCACTGAAACCAAGTGTTACCAACTGAAACCAAGTGTTACCAACTGAAACCAACGGTTACCAACTAAAACCAACTGAAACCAACGGTTACCAACTGACACCAATGGTTACCAACTGAAACTAACGGTTACCAACTAAAACCAACTGTTACCAAAGGTTACCAACTGAAACCAACTGTTACCAATGGTTACCAACTGAAACCAACTGTTACCAAATGAAACCAAGTGTTACCAACTGAAACCAACGGTTACCAACTAAAACCAACTCTTACCAACAGTTACCAACTGAAACCAATTGTTACCAATGGTTACCGACTTAGACCAACCGTTACCAACTAAAACCAACTGTTACCAACTGATACCAAGTGTTACCAACTGAGACTAACGGTTACCAACTAAAACCAACTGTTACCAACGGTTACCAACTAAAACCAATGGTTACCAACTAAAACCAACTGTTACCAACGGTTACCAACTGAAACCAATGGCTACTAACTGAAACTAACAGTTACCAACTAAAACCAACTTTTACCAACAGTTACCAACTGAAACCAACTGTTACCAACTAAAACCAATTGTTAGCAACGGTTACCAACTAAAACCAATGGTTACCAACTAAAAAAAACTGTTACCAACTGACACCAATGGTTACCAACTGAAACTAACGGTTACCAACTGAAACCAACTGTTACCAATGGTTACCAACTGAAACCAACTTTTACCAACAGTTACCAACTGAAACCAAGTGTTACCAACTGAAACCAAGTGTTACCAACTGAAACCAACTGTAACCAACGGTTACCAACTAAAACCAACTGTTACCAACAGTTACCAACTAAAACCAATGTTACCAAAGGTTACCGACTTAGACCAACCGTTACCAACTAAAACCAACTGTTACCAACGGTTACCAACTTTTACCAACGGTTACCAACTGAAACCAATGGTTACCAACTGAAACTAACGGTTACCAACGTTTACCAACTGAAAACAATGGCTACCAACTGAAACTAACAGTTACCAACTAAAACCAACTTTTACCAACAGTTACAAACTGAAACCAACTGTTACCAATGGTTACCGACTTAAACCTACCGTTACCAACTGAAACCAAATGTTACCAACTGAAACCAAGTGTTACCAACTAAAACCAACTGTTACCAATGGTTACCGAGTTAGACCAACCATTACCAACTAAAACCAACTGTTACCAACTGAAACCAAATGTTACCAACTGAAACCAACGGTTACCAACTCAAACCAACTTTTACCAGCTGAAATGAACTGTTACCAACTGAAACCAACTTTTACCAGTGGTTACCGACTTAAACCAACCGTTACCAACTGAAACCTAGTGTTACCAACTGAAACCAACAGTTACCAACTGAAATGAACTGTTACCAACTGAAACCAACTGTTACCAACGGTTACAAACTGAAACTAACGGTTACCAACTAAAACCAACTGTTGCCAAAAGTTACCAACTGAAACCAACTGTTATCAATGGTTACCGACTTAAACCAACTGTTACCAACTGAAAACAAGTGTTACCAACTGAAACCAACGGTTACCAACTGAAACCAACTGTTACCAACTAAAACCAATTGTTAGCAACAGTTACCAACTGTTACCAACTGAAACCAATGGTTACCAACTGGAACTAACGGTTACCAACTGAAACCAACTGTTACCAATGGTTACCGACTTAAACCAACCGTTACATACTAAAACCAAGTGTTACCAACTGAAACCAACGGTTACCAACTAAAACCAAATGTTACCAACAGTTAACAACTGAAACCAACTGTAACCAATGGTTACCGACTTAGACCAACCGTTACCAACTTATACCAAGTGTTACAAATGAGGACCAACGGTTACCAACTAAAACCAACTGTTACCAACTGATACCAAGTGTTACCAACTGAGACTAACGGTTACCAACTAAAACAAACTGTTACCAACGGTTACCAACTAAAACCAATGGTTTTTTTTAAATTGTCTTGTCTCCAACTTGCAAAAAGAACCACCGTGCCTGGATGTAACTTTTTCCTTGGGCTCACATCCCAACGTGGCGTTGTTGATCGTCTAAATAAAAATACTCAGATTAGACCACATGCCACATACCGTTACCAACTGAAACCAAGTGTTACCAACTGAAACCAAGTGTTACCAACTGAAACCAACGGTTACCAACTAAAACCAACAGTTACCAACTGAAACCAACTGTTACCGATGGTTACCGAGTTAGACCAACCGTTACCAACTGAAACCTAGTGTTACCAACTGAAACCAACAGTTACCAACTGAAATGAACTGTTACCAACTGAAACCAACTGTTACCAACGGTTACAAACTGAAACCAACGGTTACCAACTAAAACCAATGGTTACAAACTGAAACTAACGGTTACCAACTAAAACCAACTGTTGCCAAAAGTTACCAACTGAAACCAACTGTTATCAATGGTTACCGACTTAAACCAACTGTTACCAACTGAAAACAAGTGTTACCAACTGAAACCAACGGTTACCAACTGAAACCAACTGTTACCAACTAAAACCAATTGTTAGCAACAGTTACCAACTGTTACCAACTGAAACCAATGGTTACCAACTGGAACTAACGGTTACCAACTGAAACCAACTGTTACCAATGGTTACCGACTAAACCAACCGTTACATACTAAACCAAGTGTTACCAACTGAAACCAACGGTTACCAACTAAAACCAAATGTTACCAACAGTTAACAACTGAAACCAACTGTAACCAATGGTTACCGACTTAGACCAACCGTTACCAACTTATACCAAGTGTTACCAAATGAGACCAACGGTTACCAACTAAAACCAACTGTTACCAACTGATACCAAGTGTTACCAACTGAGACTAACGGTTACCAACTAAAACAAACTGTTACCAACGGTTACCAACTAAAACCAATGGTTTTTTTTAAATTGTCTTGTCTCCAACTTGCAAAAAGAACCACCGTGCCTGGATGTAACTTTTTCCTTGGGCTCACATCCCAACGTGGCGTTGTTGATCGTCTAAATAAAAATACTCAGATTAGACCACATGCCACATACCGTTACCAACTGAAACCAAGTGTTACCAACTGAAACCAACTGTTACCAACTGAAACCAAGTGTTACCAACTGAAACCAACTGTTACCAACTAAAACCAACTGTTACCAACAGTTACCAACTGAAACAATGGTTACCAATGGTTACCGACTTAGACCAACCGTTACCAACTTAGACCAACCGTTACCAACTGAAACCAACGGTTACCAACTAAAACCAACTGTTACCAGCTAAAACCAACTGTTACCAACTGAAACCAATGGTTACCAACTTAAACTAACGGCTACCAACTAAAACCAACTGTTACCAACAGTTACCAACTGAAACAAACTGTTACCAATGGTTACTGACTTAAACCAACCGTTACCCACTGAAACCAAGTGTTACCAACTGAAACCAAGTGTTACCAACTGAAACCAACGGTTACCAACTAAAACCAACTGTTACCAAAAGTTACCAACTGAAACCAACGGTTACCAACTGACACCAATGTTTACAACTGAAAACTAAACGGTTACCAACTAAACCAAACTGTTACCAAAGGTTACCAACTGAAACCAACTGTTACCAATGGTTACCAACTGAAACCAACTGTTACCAAATGAAACCAAGTGTTACCAACTGAAACCAAGTGTTACCAACTTAAACCAACTGTTACCAATGGTTACCGAGTTAGACCAACCATTACCAACTAAAACCAACTGTTATCAGCTGAAATGAACTGTTACCAACAGTTGGTTTTAGTTGGAAACACTTGGTTTCAGTTGGTAACGGTAGATTTAAGTCGGTAACCATTGGTAACAGTTGGTTTTAGTTGGTAACTGTCAGTTTCAGTTGGTAGCCATTGGTTTCAGTTGGTAACCGTTGGTAACAGTTGGTGACCGTTGGTAACAGTTCATTTCAGTTGGTAACCGTTAGTAACCGTTAGTTTCAGTTGGTAACCATTGGTTTCAGTTGGTAACCGTTGGTAACAGTTGGTAACCGTTGGTAACAGTTGGTTTTAGTTGGTAACCGTTAGTCTCAGTTGGTAACACTTAGTATCAGTTGGTTTTAGTTGGTAACGGTTGGTCTAAGTCGGTAACCATTGGTAACATTGGTTTCAGTTGGTAACTGTTGGTAACAGTTGGTTTAGTTGGTAACCGTTGGTTTCAGTTGGTAACACTTGGTTTCAGTTGGTAACACTTGGTTTCAGTTGGTAACGGTTGGTTTAAGTCGGTAAGCCATTGGTAACAGTTTGTTTCAGTTGGTAACTGTTGGTAACAGTTGGTTTTAGTTGGTAGCCGTTAGTTTAAGTTGGTAACCATTGGTTTCAGTTGGTAACCGTTGGTAACAGTTGGTAACAGTTGGTTTTAGTTGGTAACAGTTGGTTTCAGTTGGTAACAGTTGGTTTCAGTTGGTAACACTTGGTTTCAGTTGGTAACAGTAGGTTTAAGTCCGTAACCATTGGTAACAGTTGGTTTCAGTTGGTAACTGTTGGTAAAAGTTGGTTTTAGTTGCTAACAGTTAGTTTAAGTTAGTAGCCATTGGTTTCAGTTGGTAACCGTTGGTAACAGTTTGTAACCGTTGGTATAAGTTGGTAACCGTTGGTAACCGTTAGTTTCAGTTGGTAACCATTGGTTTTAGTTGGTAACCGTTGGTAACAGTTGGTTTTAGTTGGTAACCGTTAGTCTCAGTTGGTAACACTTGGTATCAGTTGGTAACAGTTGGTTTTAGTTGGTAACCGTTGGTCTCATTTGGTAACACTTGGTATAAGTTGGTAACGGTTGGTCTAAGTCGGTAACCATTGGTTACAGTTGGTTTCAGTTGTTAACTGTTGGTAACATTTGGTTTTAGTTGGTAACCGTTGGTTTCAGTTGGTAACACTTGGTTTTAGTATGTAACGGTTGGTTTAAGTCGGTAACCATTGGTAACAGTTGGTTTCAGTTGGTAACCGTTAGTTCCAGTTGGTAACCATTGGTTTCAGTTGGTAACAGTTGGTAACTGTTGCTAACAATTGGTTTTAGTTGGTAACAGTTGGTTTCAGTTGGTAACCGTTGGTTTCAGTTGGTAACACCTTGTTTCAGTTGGTAACAGTTGGTTTAAGTCGGTAACCATTGATAACAGTTGGTTTCAGTTGGTAACTTTTGGCAACAGTTGGTTTTAGTTGGTAACCGTTAGTTTCAGTAGGTTTAACTGTTACCAACTAAAACCAATTGTTAGCAACGGTTACCAAATAAAACCAATGGTTACCAACTAAAAAAAACTGTTACCAACTGACACCAATGGTTACCAACTGAAACTAACGGTTACCAACTGAAACCAACTGTTACCAATGGTTACCAACTGAAACCAACTTTTACCAAGAGTTACCAACTGAAACCAAGTGTTACCTACTGAAACCAAGTGTTACCAACTGAAACCAACTGTAACCAACGGTTACCAACTAAAACCAACTGTTACCAACAGTTACCAACTAAAACCAATGTTACCAAAGGTTACCGACTTAGACCAACCGTTACCAACTAAAACCAACTGTTACCAACGGTTACCAACTTTTACCAACGGTTACCAACTGAAACCAATGGTTACCAACTGAAACTAACGGTTACCAACGTTTACCAACTGAAAACAATGGCTACCAACTGAAACTAACAGTTACCAACTGAAACCAACTGTTACCAATGGTTACCGACTTAAACCTACCGTTACCAACTGAAACCAAATGTTACCAACTGAAACCAAGTGTTACCAACTAAAACCAACTGTTACCAATGGTTACCGAGTTAGACCAACCATTACCAACTAAAACCAACTGTTACCAACTGAAACCAAATGTTACCAACTGAAACCAACGGTTACCAACTCAAACCAACTTTTACCAGCTGAAATGAACTGTTACCAACTGAAACCAACTTTTACCAGTGGTTACCGACTTAAACCAACCGTTACCAACTGAAACCAAGTGTTACCAACTGAAACCAACAGTTACCAACTGAAATGAACTGTTACCAACTGAAACCAACTGTTACCAACGGTTACAAACTGAAACCAACGGTTACCAACTAAAACCAATGGTTACAAACTGAAACTAACGGTTACCAACTAAAACCAACTGTTGCCAATGGTTACCGAGTTAGACCAACCATTACCAACTAAAACCAACTGTTATCAACTGAAACCAAATGTTACCAACTGAAACCAACGGTTACCAACTAAAACCAACTGTTACCAGCTGAAATGAACTGTTACCAACTGAAACCAACTGTTACCAGTGGTTACCGACTTAAACCAACCGTTACCAACTGAAACCAAGTGTTACCAACTGAAACCAAGTGTTTCCAACTGAAACCAACAGTTACCAACTGAAATGAACTGTTACCAACTGAAACCAACTGTTACTACCGGTTACAAACTGAAACCAACGGTTACCAACTCAAACCAACTGTAAACAACGGTTACCAACTGAAACCAATGGTTACAAACTGAAACTAACGGTTACCAACTAAAACCAACTGTTGCCAACAGTTACCAACTGAAACCAAGTGTTACCAACTGAAACCAACGGTTACCAACTGAAACCAACTGTTACAAACGGTTACCAACTAAAACAAACTGTTACCACCTGAAACCAAGTGTTACCAACTGAAACCAACTGTTACCAACTAAAACCAATTGTTAGTAACAGTTACCAACTGTTACCAACTGAAACCAATGGTTACCAACTGGAACTAACGGTTACCAACTGAAACCAACTGTTACCAATGGTTACCGACTTAAACCAACCGTTACCAACTGAAACCAAGTGTTACCAACTGAAACCAACTGTTACCAACTAAAACCAAATGTTACCAACAGTTACCAACTGAAACCAACTGTTACCAATGGTTATCGACTTAGACCAACCGTTACCAACTTATACCAAGTGTTACCAAATGAGACCAACAGTTACCAACTAAAACCAACTGTTACCAACTGATACCAAGTGTTACCAACTGAGACTAACGGTTACCAACTAAAACCAACTGTTACCAACGGTTACCAACTAAAACCAATGGTTACCAACTGAAACTAACGGTTACCAACTAAAAGCAATTTTTAACAACAGTTACCAACTGAAACCAACTGTTACCAATGGTTACCGACTTAAACCTACCGTTACCAACTGAAACCAAGTGTTACCAACTGAAACCAAGTGTTACCAACTGAAACCAACTGTTATCAATGGTTACCGACTTAAACCTACCGTTACCAACTGAAACCAAGTGTTACCAACTAAAACCAACTGTTACCAATGGTTACCGAGTTAGACCAACCATTACCAACTAAAACCAACTGTTACCAGTGGTTACCGACTTAAACCAACCGTTACCAACTGAAACCAAGTGTTACCAACTGAAACCAAGTGTTTCCAACTGAAACCAATCTTTACCAACTGAAACCAAGTTTTACCAACTGAAACCAAGTGTTTCCAACTGAAACCAACAGTTACCAACTGAAATGAACTGTTACCAACTGAAACCAACTTAAACTAACTGTTACCAACGGTTACAAACTGAAACCAACGGTTACAAACTAAAACCAACTGTTTACCAACGGTTACCAACTGTTACCAACGGTTACCAACTGAAACCAATGGCTACTAACTGAAACTAACAGTTACCAACTAAGACCAACTTTTACCAACAGTTACCAACTGAAACCAACTGTTACCAATGGTTACCGAGTTAGACCAACCATTACCAACTAAAAACAACTGTTACCAGCTGAAATGAACTGTTACCAACTGAAACCAACTGTTACCAGTGGTTACCGACTTAAACCAACCGTTACCAACTGAAACCAAGTGTTACCAACTGAAACCAAGTGTTTCCAACTGAAACCAACAGTTACCAACTGAAATGAACTGTTACCAACTGAAACCAACTGAAACCAACTGTTACCAACGGTTACAAACTGAAACCAACGGTTACCAACTAAAACCAACTGTAAACAACGGTTACCAACTGAAACCAATGGTTACAAACTAAAACCAACTGTTGCCAACAGTTACCAACTGAAACCAAGTGTTACCAACTGAAACCAACGGTTACCAAGTGAAACCAACTGTTACAAACAGTTACCAACTAAAAACAAACTGTTACCAACTGAAACCAAGTGTTACCAACTGAAACCAACTGTTACCAACTAAAACCAATTGTTAGCAACAGTTACCAACTGTTACCAACTGAAACCAATGGTTACCAACTGGAACTAACGGTTACCAACTGAAACCAACTGTTACCAACTGAAACCAAGTGTTACCAACTAAAACCAACTGTTACCAATGGTTACCGAGTTAGACCAACCATTACCAACTAAAAACAACTGTTTACCAGCTGAAATGAAAACTGTTACCAACTGAAACCAAACTGTTACCAGTGGTTAACCGACTTAAACCAACCGTTTACCAATTGAAACCAAGTGTTACAAAACCTGAAACCAAGTGTTTACCAAAACTGAAATCAACTGTTATCAATGGTTACCGACTTAAACCTACCGTTACCAAACTGAAAACCAAGTGTTTACCACTAAAACCCAACTGTTACCAATGGTTACCGAGTTAGAACCAACCCATTACCAACTAAACCAACTGTTACCAACGGTTACCAACTTGTTACCAAACGTTTACCACAAACTGAAACCAATGGCTTAACTAACCTGAAACCACTACATTTACCAACTAAAACCAACTTTTTACCCAAACAGTTACCAACTGAAACCAAAACTGTTACCGAAAAATGGTTACCGACTTAAACCTAACCGTTACCAACTGAAACCAAGTGTTTACCAACTGAAAAACAAAAGTGTTTACAACTAAAACAACTGTTACCAGTAATGGTTACCGAGTTAGACCAACCATTACCAACTAAAAACCAAACTGTTCGCCAGCTGAATGAACTGTTACCCCACTGAAAACCAACTGTTACCAGTGTTACGCAAGAACTTTTTAAACCAAACCAAAGTTACCAACTGAACCGCAAGTGTTAACCAACTGAAACCAAAGTGTTTCAACTGAAAACCAAACAGTTACCAAACCTGAAACTGAAACCAATGTTACCAACTAGAAACCAACTGAAACCAACTGTTAACCAAACGGGTTTTACAAAAATGAAACCAACGGTTACCAACTAAAACCAACGTGTAAACAACGGTTACCAACTGAAAACCAATGGTTCATTCAACGGTTACAAACTAAAACCAACTGTAAACAACGGTTACCAACTGAAACCAATGGTTACAAACTAAAACCAATTGTTGCCAACAGTTACCAACTGAAACCAAGTGTTACCAACTGAAACCAACGGTTACCAAGTGAAACCAACTGTTACAAACAGTTACCAACTAAAACAAACTGTTACCAACTGAAACCAAGTGTTACCAACTGAAACCAACTGTTACCAACTAAAACCAATTGTTAGCAACAGTTACCAACTGTTACCAACTGAAACCAATGGTTACCAACTAAAACCAACTGTTACCAATGGTTACCGAGTTAGACCAACCATTACCAACTAAAACCAACTGTTACCAGCTGAAATGAACTGTAGTGAGTACGCTTTTAAAAGCCCTCCTGCTTCGGTTTTAATTATGGGCTCTTTCGTTTGCCGTACCAGGAAGTGAGTGCGCCAGTGGCAGGCAGGTAAGAAAGCCAGGTGTTGCGGGTTCCCGAAGCGAGAATGTTGTCGGCTTCAATAAGCTTTATTTGCAGGACACGGATAGTCGGCCAATCATCCGGCTCATCTTAAATGTGCTCTGCGAGCCTTACGAAGGTTGCGTAAACCCGCTCTCTGTGACCGGTAGGTTGTCAGCCACCCTCCCCTCCTGCTGTTTTCATCAAGTAAGCTTCCACATTTTAATATTTGTGTTCCAGAAAGTGTTTGGCTGCACGATCCCTTCCCTCCCCGCAAAACGGGAATAAAGCTGCTGCTTTGCCTTGTGTTGTTTTACCTGCTCTTTGTCTGACGTGTTTCGTGCCGGAGCTCGAGTGCGCCCGCCCTCTCCCTCGACGCGGTGGAAGAGAGACACGCCCGCTGGAGGAAGAAACCTCAAGCCCTCTTAAGCGATCTCGTGGGACTGCGGACAGTTTCTCATCACCTTGCTTTGGACTTGCGGTCGTGTGTCTGGCCCGGCGTGCCCGGTGTTAAATTGTTTTATTTTGTTTTAACTGTTTTTATTGTGATTTTTATTCTGTTTTTATCCCTGTGTTCAGGAGGTGGGAAGCCGAGGTGGTGGACTGCTGTCTGGTGGTGGGTTCAGAGTGCTGTGTCCTGTCACGTGTGCAGTGCATCCCCACGTCCGGTGTTGGTTGAGTTTTTGTTTTGTTTTGTTTTTGCAGCTCCAGCCACCTCGGTGTGCTCCCCCTCTGAAATACTTCCATGTGGAGTTGTTTTAGCAAAATCTTTTAATAGCTCCTAATAAATTATATTTTATTACTTACCCCAGCCTCTGCCTTGGTTTGAAGTAAAGAATTTTACGTGTCCTTTACCTCTTGTTTTCCTGGGGCCAAACAGCCCCAGGTGGCGTTGTTGCAACACCCTTTACCCGTGTCGCCACAAAGTGGCGTTGTTGGCAGGATCACTTTAACATTGAAGGCAGAGGCTGTTTTATTTTTTTTTTTTTAATTATTTTATATTTCCTTTTTATCATTTGTGTTTTTAAAAAAAAAAAAAAAAAACTCAATTTTTGTGTTTTATTGTTTTTTACTATTAAGGCAAAACAGCAGCATATTTTTTTTAGCCCTCGGGGTCCACTTCTTTTTTTTTTTGTTAGAGGTCCAGAAAATGGAAGAAGAACTCAGAGAGTTGAGGAGTCTTGTAGCCCAGCTAAAGGCCGACAATGACAGGCTGCGCCAGGAACAGGTCCTGCCAGAACCTAGGGCAGGCCCGAGTGTCGAGGTGACTACAGACTCTTCTCCTGTAGCTTCAGGACCACTAACTGAGAGGTTAATTTTTGTTCCCAGGGATCGTAGATGCCCACATTTAGTGGACTTCCAACCTTTCTCTTGACGAGTGGTTGGAAGAAGTACAAGCCTGCAGTAGGGCCAGACATTTATCTGGGTCTGAACAGGCCTTTTTTATGTTTGACCACCTGGACGGGGAAGCGCGCGCAGAGATCAAGTTCCGGCCCAATGCAGAAAGATCTGACCCTGTGAAAATAATCTCTGTGCTGCGAGAACTATATGGATGCTCACAGTCTTATGTTTCTTTACAGGAGGCCTTTTTCTCAAGAAAACAGCAGGATGGGGAGAGTTTGTTGGAGTTTTCTTTGGCACTGATGAGTCTGATGGAGAAGGTGAAACAGCAGTCACCGCACCTGATGACCAATGCAGAATCACTTTTGAGGGACCAGTTCGCCGAACACGTGTTGGACAGCTCGTTGCGGCGTGAGTTGAAAAAATGGGTTCGGGGCCATCTAGAGTCTACCTTGTTAGAAGTTAGGAGGGAGGCCATGAGGTGGGAACAGGAAGGCCTGCAGGGTGGCACTAGAGGCCGGAGTAGCTCTCTGCCTTCAATAGTGGGTATGCAATATGGAGTGCAGGGCGGCTCCCATCAGATGGCGTATGCTCACCCCACTTCTGAACTTTGCGAGTTAAAAGATCTAATTAGATCACAACAAGAGCAGTTAACCGAACTCACAAAGAATGTCAGCATTTTGCAAAAATCATGCCAGCAGAGTCGGATACCACCCAACGACAAATAGTGTGCAGACGCTGTGAACAGCCAGGCATTTTGCACGAGAATGTGATGGAGTGAGAGTGTTACATCCAAACCCTCCTCCCAGTCGGGTAAGGCTAAACCTCCGGCTTCGGAAACTAGCGCCCACCAAACCGCAGAGCCACAGTTTGGGTGGGGCAGTGATGGGCTCACAGCACATGTCTGGTGATATGAGTGATTCTGGCCGGTTGATTTCAGAGTGTCCCCACTTGAGTGTAAACATGGGGGTGTCCAGGTCAAGTGTTTGGTGGATACGGATCGATGGTGTCCACAATTAGGCAAAGTTTTTTCCAGAAACACTTTGAACCCTTGACTCAGGAACGCCTGCATCATTGCAACTTGGTTGCAGCTGAAGGCAGCAAATGGTTTGTCTATCCCCTATGTGGGATACCTGGAGTTGGATATTCAGTGTGTGGGGAAACTAATGCCAAATGTGTGGGGTGCTGGTTGTAAAGACCCACCCAGTACCACAGTCTCCAGGCTCCTGGTGTTGGGGATGAACGTCCTCCGAAAGTGCTGTCAAGAGCTGTTTGGACAGCCGGGGACAGATATCTTTGAGTCATCTCTCATTTCGGGAGTTCCCGAGTCTGTGGTTGAAGCATTGCAGCAATGTCATCGTGTCATCACGCGAGAATCTGGTACGCCAACAGGGCGGGTAAAGGTCAAGGGGAAGAAAGTGTGCCGTATACCAGGTGGAACTATGAAACTAGTAGGTGCTTCTTGTTCAGAGCGTTACTCCGGTTGCACTGTATTGTTTGACCCTTCGGACTGTAAGCTACCTGCTGGACTTCTGGCTTCCCCCTCCCTAGTGGAGGTGGTTCGAGGCACAACATATGTCCCCATTGTTAATGTTGGATCCATGGATGTTTCACTCCATCCCCGCACTCTTCTCGGCACATTGGATGCAGTTCATGTGGTTAGCCTGCCAGCTGGGGTCACAGAGGAGGCTGCTGTGGGGTCGCAGGTTGTGTCACCAACCGTGCCAACCCAGATAGGTGATTTAGATTTGTCCATGTTGTCAGCTGGAACAAAATGAGTCAGATCCCTCTTAAGCAGATATAGTTCTGTTTTTCTGCTCACGATGGAGATTTGGGGTGTACCAACCTCATTTCCCATGACATCCCACTTCTTGACGACACACCAGTTCGACAGAGGTATAGGCGGATCCCGCCCTCGGAATACGAGGTCGTGAAAGAACATATCAACCAGCTGCTAAAAACGCAGATTATCAGGGAGAGTAGCAGTCCCTATGCCTTTCCAATCGTGCTGGTGAAGAAAAAAGATGGCAGCCTCCGGATGTGTGTAGATTACCGCCCTTTGAATGCCAAAACCCGTAAAAGATGCGTTTCCCTTGCCACGCATCGAAGAGACCTTAGATCTCTGACCCGGTCTTGTTGGTTTTCGACAATGGATTTGCGCCAGCGGCTACAACCAGGTGCCAGTAACCGAGGCTGAC